>CM026201.1:13580120-13606997 GCA_014839995.1 Xenentodon cancila | reverse complement strand
CCATGTATTTGTATGTTCTGCCATTATTTGTGGTTTGTAAGGCGGTTTTTCTGCATGTTATTCACTCACAACTTTACATCTATCCTGTGTCTCAGGCAGCCCCGTTATTACTGGCCATGGCTCCTGAGATGGTCTCCGCAATAACATCTGCATCTGCAGCAGTGACCACTGACGAGTGCTGTTGGGCTGCTGCTCAATATGTTCTCCGGGGAGGTTCTGCCCTAGCACAGGACAGGTCTGTAACTCACTCTTGACCCAGATGTGAAGTCTCAGGTGCACAGTGTATGCCGCTTGGGTAAAATATTTGATAGGCTGAAATCTTAGTCCTCCAATGGCCTCTTAAACCTAGTCCATGCTCCTTGCTGCCATCTATTCACCATTCTGCTGGTATTCTCCTTCTCAAACTGAGCGTACATCTCTTGCTCTAGCACCTGTCCCTGCCCTGGGCTTTGTTGCAGCAGAGTTGTGTAATGGCTCCCAGCCTCTCCAAGTCAGTTATTATTGTTCCTACCAGATCACAGTGCTTCACCCCAGATTCTGCTGCTTCCAGGCGTTCTAGGGCACATTTGCCTGTCTGCATCTATTTGCATGGGACTTAGCCATGAAATTGCCCCTCTTCGGCACCAAGGACCTATATTTGGCTCTGGAGAATCAACTGTCCTGTCTCAGCTGTCTTGACTAATCTTCATCATAGCAAGGATGAAACGGATTACTGAGATGGTACACCGGATAATAATCTCCAGCTGATGCCAATTATGATGATATTTTATACCCAAAGGTGAGAGGTTAACTTCTAAATTCACTGTGTCATCATATTGTTCCACAGAAATAGTCAACTGGACTGACACGTTATGGCGGAGAGAAAGCGAGAAAGCGAGAGAGGGAGATTGTGTGTGTGTGTGTGTGTGTGTGTGTTATTTCAGCTGCAGCTTGAATGAGAAGTACACAGCTGTGAGACAATAATTCCTGTTTAGTTATGACATCATTATGGAGCTTGGGGCAAAAATACAATACTCATAACAGTGTAAAGATAACAAGAAAAAAAAAATCAAGAAGCTCTTCAAGAAACTAACCCAGTTCTAAATGCTTCAATTTCTATATATCGCCTGTATATATCCAAAGGTCATGTTTTTAAGTATAAATTTATTTGGGCAAAATTATGCTTTTAGGTTTTCTGTCCACCGTCCAATCTCATCTGCTCCTGTCAACATCTCAATGTTTTTTATAAAAATGTTTCCCATTTGGCTCATTCACACACACTTGATGAATGTATGCGTCTTGTAGGTTGTAATCAAAAATGCACTGAACATTTGTACATAAGATTAAAAAAAAAACTAAAAAAACTCATTCCTCACCCTCCGTGGGTGGTGTCCCTTCTAAGCTATTTATTATGCATGGAAAGATAGTCTAATAGTGTATAAAAAGCGCTTCGCAAAGCTAGAACAGCCTATTATTCAGTGTTAATAGAGGATAATAAAAATAACCCACGTTTTCTGTTCAGCACTGTAGCCAGGCTGACAAAGAGCCACAACTCTGTTGAGCCGTGCATCCCTGCAGCTCTCAGTAGTGAAGACTTTATGAGCTTCTTTAGCAATAAAATTGTCAGAATTAGAGAGGAAATCGGCCAGGCCCTCCCGGCAGTGGCTGTGGGCATTTCTTCAACTTCGGTGACTTCCTTATGGTCTGACCTGACTCTAGACTGTTTTGTTCCTGTTGAGCTGACCTCAGTCATCAATGGATCTAAATCATCCACGTGTCTGTTAGACCCAATCCCAACTCGACTACTTAAAAATGTTTTCTCTCTTATTGGACCGACAATACTGGAACAGATCAACTTGTCCCTAGTCTTGGGATATGTGCCACAGGCTTTTAAAGTAGCAGTAATCAAACCATTACTTAAAAAACCCTCTCTTGACCAAGACATTTTAGCTAACTATAGACCGATTTCCAACCTTCCATTTATCTCTAAAATTCTGGAAAGGGTAGTTGCAAGCCAGCTGTGTGACCATTTGTATAGAAATGATCTATTTGAAATTTTTCAGTCAGGGTTCAGAATGCATCATAGCACAGAAACAGCACTGGTTCGAGTCTCGACTGACCTTCTTATGGCCTCAGATAATGGGTTAGTTTCCATACTGGTTCTGCTGGACCTCAGCGCTGCTTTTGATACCATAGATCACAGCATTTTACTGCAGAGGTTAGAGTATGTTGTTGGGATTAAAGGGAAAGCTCTAGGTTTGTTTAAATCATATCTGTCTGATAGATTCCAGTTTGTAGATTTGGAGGACGGGCTTTCTGTTATCAGGCACCATTACTCTGGAACCAACTTCCAGTTTGGGTTAAGGAGGCTGATACCACCTCCACCTTTAAAACTAAACTTAAAACATTTCTGTTTAATAAAGTATATAGTTAGTGTATATTTAGTACCTTAATGTGTCAGGCCCAGTAGTCAAAGCTGCAGCTACAGGACCAGACTAGAGCAGCTCATTTTAAACATAGCTTCGGTGTAGATATGCTGCTATAGGCCTATGCTGCAGGGAGGCACCAACATGATCAACATGAACAGCTGTTAGGGTCTTTCCAGCAATATTCCTCTACTCTGAGGATATGGAAGAGCATGTAGAGCACAGATCGAAGAACAGTATCCCAATAACCTCAGGCACAATTGTGTCCATTGCTGGGTCTGAAGAAGTAATGGAAGAAAATTATAGTATAAAAGACAACTGTCCAAATAACAGGAAAGTGGAAAGAGAGAAAATGTGGAGGTTCGGGTCCTCTGCCAGAGGCCAGGGAGCTTGAGGGTTCTGCGCAGTATCTTTGCTGTTCCTTTCCCCTATATATATATATATATATATATATATAAATATATTCTGTTGAATTGTTTGAAGGTCATCTTTACTATGACTGTCATCAAAAAGATTTTTCTTCTCGTCACATTTCTCAGTTCTCAATATCTATTTTCATCTTTGGCACTGAATGGATCTGCTCAGAATTCTGTTGTACTCTCGTGCAATGACAATAAGATTCTGATGGTCTTATATGAATTCCAGAACATGATTTCTTTAAAAATGTGAAATCACTTTAGAAAATGTGTTCATATTTCTAATTTATTCTCATGTATAAAAAAACATTTCCAAATATGTTATTAAAACGTGCCTTAAAACCCATACACCTCCTGGCTATTACAGCATATCATAATATAAGAAACAGTAAAACGAGCCTAAAACCTGACAAAGACTTCTAGTTTAAGAGGCAATGTGCTTGTCTGCAGTTCAGTTTACTGATGTCCATCAGGAGACATAGCATTATCTTTGCATAAGTCTTCTCTTTCTAGACCACTTCCTCACTGGTCTCTCGCTCATACTAACAGAAAAAAATAAAATATCTTTTTTTTTTTTAAATTCATGAACATACACGCTGTGCCAAGTGTACGTCCAAACATACAATCACCACAGTTAACTGCTCCATTATGTCACACCTGCAAACATTTTTCATCATTTGATTAGCTTGGCAAAGCAAAGATAGATTCTCTCATAAAACAAACATAAATATATAAATCAACAGAACAACATAAAAATCAATTATTTTCTTTCTTCTTTTGATATTTAATATAATCAACTCCATGCTACACGGAAATTAGTTTTGGGCCCACCTTAATCATATTGTAGCCAACATATGTTTTATATAAAGCTCAATGAAAAACAATATAATCCCATTTTAAATGAGCCTGGTCTTGATGAGCCTAAACCACTAGACAGAAAGTACAGTGAGGCACAAATACTGTACGCATAGCAACACAGAAGTGCACAGCACTCTCCCCTATTAGCTCAGTCAGTCATTCTTCATGTGATGATGACTTAATAACGGCCAACTCCCTCAGCACACACAAATATAAGCTTGCAGAGTAACAGAGAAGCAGCACATTCATCTCTGGGTCTTCATTATTGCTGATATGTCTGCCATCCAGTGCTTTATATTTAATAATGATAAATACTGCAGAGTCCTCATAACTGTGTTGGGGCATGGGACATACATCAACAGAAAAACTGTGTGTATATATAGCAAGTTTATAGTCATTCTGTCAGCTGAGTTCCACTTACACGATTAATGTTCTTATTTAAATGTTGATTTGATTTGCGCCCCATTTTAATAGTGGCTCAATGATATAAAACAGATCAGTTCTATTTTTAAACATTCTAAATAAAATTAATATAATGTAATGCAGAGACACTTAGTAAAGTCCCAGGAGAGGTATATTTTTCTGGCTCTTTGTCACAGACAGTTAATGTGGCAAAGTAAATCCATTGTTTAAGTCGTTTGTTCTGGCAGCTGAATATGAGAGCTTGAGTCCAAAGTGTAAAACATTTCCTAAAAGGTCAATAAATCATACATTCAAAGAAAAAAAAAATACAAAAAGAATAGAGAGAATCTAAGTTGCATTGCAATAAACCATGTTGTGAACGTAGATGAAAAAGGTGGCCAGATTCTTTAACATCATCACATACACTATATTGCCTTTTATGCCCTATTGTGCCAAGTGTAAAGTTTGGTGGAGGGGGGGGGTTATGGTGTGGGGTTGTTTTCTAGGAGCTGGGCTTGGCCCCTTAGATCCAGTGAAAGGAACTCTGAATGCTTCTGCATACCAGGACATTTTGGACAATTACAGCTCCCAACTTTGTGGGAACAGTTTGGAGCTGGTCCCTTCCTCTTCCAACATGACTGTGCACCAGTGCACAAAGTAGGTCTATAAAGACCTGAATGACAGCGTCTGGTGTCCTGACCTCAACACGATAAAACGCATTTGGGACGAATTAGAGAGGAGACAACACATTAGTGTGTGACCTCACTAATGTACTTCTGGAAGAATGATCAAAAATTCCCATAAATACACTCCTAAACCTTGTGGACAGCCTTCCTAGAAGAGTTGAAGCTGTTATAGCTGCAACGTGTGGACTGACGTCATATTGAATCCGATGGATTAGGAATTGGATGTCACTTACGTTCATATGCGAGTCAAGGAAGGTGAGCCAATACTTTTGGACATATAGTGTATGAGAGGGAGTAAATATTGATGGCTTGATTACTACTAAACACAAAGCGCTTAATATTCATACTTGTTGGATCATGCGTCTCCATCATATGGCAACATACAGTGGTGTATGCTCTGTTTATGCAAAAACCAAAATGTCCCCATAATCCCCATTATTTCAAAGTTTTCATCATGTTTTGGCTATGTCCTTCCATCGATGGAGAGGTACCCACAGCCTGCCCACAGATTTATATGTTTTACACCGGATACCCTTTCTGGTACCACCCTGCAAGCACAGGAGAACCTCACACAGCCAGAAACTGAACCGTGACATTCTGACTGCTTTCTAAATAGATTTCTTTGTATCACTTACCATTTGAATTCAAAAATAAAATGAAATCACATTTATACCTTCACTTAAACAAGCTTCTTAGCTCAGTCTTTCCACATTTTGGTGCATTTATGTTAGCTATAAACTTGTGACTAATCCATTTGTAATTAGATACAGTGGGTTATTTTTTTTAGGATTGCAGGATTTCTACTTTTGTTTATATGGAGGGATCGGAAGGGCACGTCAGGTCCAAGTTTGAGTAATGATTGATCTGAAAGCACTCTGCCCCCTAATTGAACATCATATGTATTAAGTGCTTACTCCTCTAAACAAGAAACATTGCACCAATACAGAAGTGAGAGGTATGACTCATTTTTTTTTCTGTTTATTTTTTTATTCTGTATTTTCACCCTTCCTTTCCTTAAACTTGGCAAATTAACAAGCATATAAAACAAAACTTGTTCCTCACCCTCCGTGGGTGGTGTCCCTTCTAAGCTCGGGTCCTCTACCAGAGGCCAGGGAGCTTGAGGGTTCTGCGCAGTATCTTTGCTGTTCCTAACACTGCACTTTTCTGGACTGAGATGTCTGAGGTTGTTCCGGGGATCTGCTGCAGCCACTCTTCCAGTTTGGGGGTTACTGCCCCGAGTGCTCCGATCACCACGGGCACTACTGTCACCTTCACCTTCCAGGCCTTCTCCAGCTCCTCTCTAAGCCCTTGGTATTTCTCAAGCTTCTCGTGTTCCTTTCGCCTGATGTTGCCATCACTTGGTATTGCCACATCCACCACCACGGCTTTCCTCTGCCCTTTGTCTACCACCACGATGTCTGGTTGGTTTGCCATCACCATCCTGTCTGTCTGTATCTGGAAGTCCCACAGGAGCTTTGCTCTGTCATTTTCCACCACCTTGGGAGGTGTTTCCCATTTTGACCTTGGGGTTTCCAGCCCATACTCCACACAGATGTTTCTGTAGAGTATGCCTGCTACTTGGTTATGGCGTTCCATGTATGCTTTCCCTGCCAGCATCTTACACCCTGCAGTTATGTGCTGGATTGTTTCCGGTGCTTCTTTGCACAACCTACACCTTGGGTCTTGTCTGGTGTGGTATATCTGGGCCTCTATTGCTCTGGTGTTCAGAGCCTGCTCCTGTGCAGCCAGGACGAGTGCCTCTGTGCTGTCCTGTAGGCCAGCTCTCTCTAGCCATTGGTAGGACTTCTTGAGATCAGCCACTTCAGTTATGGTTCGATGGTACATCCCGTGTAGGGGCTTGTCCTCCCATGATGCTTCCTCCTCCAGCACCTCTTCACCTTGCCATTGTCTGAGGCATTCACTGAGTACGTCATCCGTTTGGGCCTTGTCCTTGATGTACTCATGGAGCTTGGCAGTTTCGTCCCGGATAGTGGCTTTCACACTCACTAGTCCTCGGCCTCCTTCCTTACGGCTTGCGTACAGTCTCAGGGTGCTGGATTTGGGGTGGAACCCACCATGCATGGTGAGGAGCTTCCTTGTCTTAACATCTGTGGTCTGTATCTCTTCCTTTGGCCACCTTATTATTCCTGCAGGGTATCTGATCACTGGCAGGGCGTAGCTGTTTATTGCCCGGGCCTTGTTCTTGCCATTGAGCTGGCTTCTTAGGACCTGCCTTACTCGCTGGAGGTATTTGGCTGTTGCCATTTTCCTTGTAGCCCCTTCGAGGTTACCATTTGCCTGTGGTATTCCAAGGTACTTGTAACTGTCCTCAATGTCTGCTATTGTTCCTTCTGGGACTGAGACCCCTTCTGTGTGGACTACCTTGCCTCTTTTTGTCACCATCCTCCTACATTTCTCAAGCCCGAATGACATCCCGATGTTGTTGCTGTAGATCCTGGTGGTGTGGATCAGGGAGTCTATGTCCCGCTCGCTCTTAGCGTACAGCTTGATGTCATCCATGTAGAGGAGGTGACTGATCGTAGCTCCATTCCTGAGGCGGTATCCGTAGCCAGTCTTGTTGATTATTTGGCTTAGGGGGTTCAGACCTATGCAGAACAGCAGTGGGGACAGCGCATCTCCTTGGTATATGCCACATCTGATGGACACTTGGGCAAGTGGCTTGCCATTTGCCTCGAGAGTGGTTTTCCACAGGCCCATCGAGTTTGCAATGAAGGCCCTTAGAGTGCTGTTGATCTTGTACATCTCCAAGCACTCAGTGATCCATGTGTGTGGCATCGAGTCGTAGGCTTTCTTGTAATCAATCCAGGCAGTGCACAGGTTGGTATTTCGGGACTTGCAGTCTTGGGCGACTGTTCTGTCAACCAGGAGTTGGTGTTTGGCTCCTCTGGTATCTCTGCCTATGCCCTTCTGTGCTTTGCTCATGTATTGCTCCATGTGCCTGCTTATCTTAGTCGCAATGATGCCTGACAGGAGCTTCCATGTTGTGGAGAGGCAGGTTATTGGTCGGTAGTTAGATGGGGCTGCACCCTTTGTGGGATCCTTCAGGATCAGGATCGTTCGCCCTTCGGTTAGCCATTCTGGGTGAGTCCCATCTCTTAGCAGCTGGTTCATTTGTGCTGCCAGGCGCTCATGGAGTGCTGTGAGTTTCTTTAGCCAGTAGGCCTGGATCATGTCTGGGCCCGGTGCTGTCCAGTTTTTCATACCTGAGACTCTTTCTTGGATGTCTGCCACTGTGATGGTGACTGGTTTCTGCTCAGGGAGGTTGCTGTGCTCCTCTCTTAGGGAGACTAGCCATTGAGCACTGCTGTTATGTGCTGCATCCTTCTCCCATATACTCTTCCAGTACCTCTCAGTTTCCAGCCTTGGTGGGTCTGCTCTGTTGTTATTACCCTGCCATTGAGCATACACTTTCGCAGGTTGAGTTGCGAACAGCCTGTTTATTCGTCTGGCTTCATTGTCTCTAGTGTATCTCTTCAGGCGGCTAGCCAAGGCTTGGAGCCTTTGTTTGGCAGTTTCGAGTGCTTCAGGTATGGGTATCTGGTTGTACTTCTTGGGTACTGGTCTTTTCATTGCACCTTTCTGGGCCCCTGTCAATTGACTCACTTCTCTCCTTGCCACCTTGATTTTTACCTCCAACCTTCGTTTCCATGGTGGGTCATGTTTCTCATGGTTCCCATGGTTGCTCTTATAGCCAAGCATCTCCAGGATCACTGCTGCTGAAGTGTATATCAGCTCATTGGTCTCGGTGATTGTTGTGGTAGGGATCGCTGTCAGTGCTGCATTCACATTGTCCAGGAGACTTTCAGATGGTGCTTCACTTGGTCTTGGTAATCGCTGCCGGGGTTGCCTTGTGTTTAGTCTCGCCATGATCTTATCTTTCAGGTCCTTCGCTGCCTCGCTCAGCGTTATTGGGGCTTGGTACCCAATCTCTGGAGGGGCAGGTTGTGTAGCCTCCCCTCTGACCTGGAATCCTGGTTCCCCCATGCAGGTATTCACCTTGCATTCGTCAATCTCAAGTTGTGATAGCAGTTGCCGTTTGTGGATGTTGGAACACTGAGCTACTAGTTGTTTAGCTGTCAACTGTGACTGTGGGTTTCGAAGTAACCATTGTGCCCACATTCTCTGCATGTAACCCCTCTGAGTAGGGTTACTTGAGTAGTAGCATTCCAGCAGAGCCTTGTTGTCGCATCTCGCCCATTTCCGCCTTGTTCCAGTAGCCCACTTCTCATCAAGGTGCTCTGGTTCACCAGCACCTGACGCAGACCTTGTTTGGCCGGGCGACGTCTGAGCCGGCATGTCATCTGTTTCATTGTCTCTCATCATGGTATGAGGTAGGCGGTATTAGCGTGAAGGGTCTTGCCCAAGGACCCGCACTGGGTGCTGTTCATAGCTCATGTTCCCCCCGGGAATCGAACCCCTGACCTCCTGTGTGCCAGTCCTTCACATATATATATATATATATATATATATATATATATATATATATATATATATATATATATATATATATATATATATATATATATATATATATATATATGTATTTATTTATTTATTTATTTAAGACATATTTCTAAGTGTCCAATGTTGCAACTTTCTTTTTCTTTTTTTCAAATCCAAAATCCAAGATATTGCCATCCTGTCCATCTCGACTCATGTTGCATAAATGAAAGTGTTTTACCATTATGGAAGGATGTATGTCTAACTATAATAACAAAAAAAAAAAAAAGAAAACTCTTACTTTATGGCATTGTTTAAATCTGCAAAAATACATTTCTTTCAAGAATGAAAGCCATATACTCAGTTTATGGCAAACAGTATTTAATTGGCTCATGCATAAATTGAATCCTGATCTTGGACACTACTTTTTCAATAAAGCAGTGTCTACTGTTAATTATACCAGCATGGGAAAATACAATATATCAGTATAAATGTATAAAAATATACAAACATAAAAATGCTGTCTTAAGCCATCCTTATCCAAACAGAATAATTAAAAACACTTCAGTCTGACAGTTTTCTCCCCCTTTTCTGCAACTCCTTATCCCCTTATTTGTCCAAATCTTTCTTAGTGTGCAGACTAACATAATTAGCCAGGGTGCAGAGGGTGGTAGGCTAAGCAGCTGGAAAGATGGAGATACAGACTACAAACTGGAGGACAGGTTTATCATTGTTTTGCAGTTCTGCCTCCTTAAAATGTAAGAAATGACATTACCATACCAAATTTAGCATAATTATTTTTTTTTATGTAATTTGGACATGTTATATATTGTGTTAATTGGAAGAGCACCAGTAAAGTTTTATGTGGTTACAAGAAAGCCTAACGTCCTAATCTGTGTATGTCTGTGAAGATAGTAGTTACCTGGTAGTTTGAAAGTAAGTGTATATAATAGTGGGGTTTTTTTAAGTATACTTTTCCATCTCATGTTTAGCCTTTTATCTTCAATAATTATTTGTACGTACACAGGCAATGTACTGTCAGACTTTTTCTTTTTTTTTTTTTTTCTTTCATGTGGACAGATTATACAACAACAATGAACTGCCAACACAATTCCATCCAAAAATGGCTTAAAAATACTAGAATAAAAATGTTAGAAAAAAAATGCAACATCAAAACTACATCGAAGCCCCTAACAGAGATGGCAGCTACAGCTACACATTTCACAAGAGCAGAAGCACCCGGGCCCAAAAATTGATTTTAACATGGCTCTAATGAGACTTGTCTTTTGAGAAAAAAAAACAAAAAAAAAAAACATCCTCGATATTCTGGCATTTCTCATAAAAGGTAACAGCTGCTCAGTCAGGAAAAAAAAGAGTCTTCAGGGAGGGAGACAGGGGATTACTGAGGAGAGTACAAAAACAACTAAAAGTCAAGATTAAAGAAAAGGAGGTATAGAGGAAAAAGCTGGAGAAAAGGTTAAAACGCAATGTAAGATCTGTGTGGTCAAAGATGAAAAACATAACTGGTTTCAAGCAGGAGGACCAGATAGATGGAAGTCTGGGCAGAGCCAATGAACTGAACACATTCTTCAACACGTTTAGTTCAGAAACAAGCTTCTTCTACCCCCAGCCAAACAGGCCTACCGTCCTCCACAGCTTCTGTCACATGGCAATCAACACTTTTCTCATTTGTGGATATGCGGTAGCAGAACTACCAGTTGGTATCAAAGCAGGAACACCCCTCTCTTCTTTCAAAAACCTCCTGAAGATACGTCTCTTCAGAGAACACCTCCTTTCCTTAACCCCCTAAAATCTTAACTTATCTAACTCATGTCGACCTGCATTTTTCTACTTTCACTTCCTCCACAGGTCTACCTTGTCTTCTTCTACTTAATCTTAATCTACTTTGTCTTTTTTGGCACCTGACATGCTACTTTTTTCGTATTTATTTAAATTTTTCAGACCTAAATGCCACGGTCTCTAACTGTACTGTAGCTTGGTTGTTCCTCACTTGTGAGTTGTTTTGGATAAACACATCTGCTAAATGAACAACAGTAACTGTAATTCTTTAGTGAAAGGTTACAGTCTTGCTTTAAAGCACTGCAGATGGCCATGAATCCTCACCTGTGGGCATAATAAACATTTTTACTGCACTTTTAAAGTCCACTATTCACTGGCACACTTCCCTTTTGCCTGACAGAAAAGGTTATCAAAATGCAAAGATTTGTGTGCATGGATTAAAACAAGAAAAAATGTATTTAAACCTTTTTTTTTTATCCTCACTTTTCACTACAGTAATAGTCAATATAGGTAGGATCAGCTGCATATAATTTTGGTGAATGTGAAACTAAATTAAGAAAAAGGGCACACACGTCGGTCCACCCTTTACATAAACCGAGCATACACCACTGTATGTTGCCATATGATGGAGACGCATGATCCAACAAGTATGAATATTAAGCGCTTTGTGAATTTCTGTGTTTAGTAGTAATCAAGCCATCAATATTTACTCCCTCTCATACACTATATGTCCAAAAGTATTGGCTCACCTTCCTTGACTCGCATATGAACGTAAGTGACATCCCATTCCTAATCAATAGGGTTCAAAATGACGTCAGTCCACCCGTTGCAGCTATAACAGCTTCAACTCTTCTGAGAAGGCTGTCCACAAGGTTTAGGAGTGTGTTTATGGGAATTTTTGATCATTCTTCCAGAAGCGCATTTGTGAGGTCACACTGATGTTGGAACAGAAAGCCTGGTTCTCAGTCTCGGCTCTTATTCATCCCAAAGATGTTCTATCTGGTTGAGGTCAGGACTCTGTGCAGGCCAGTCAAGTTCATCCACACCAGAATCTGTCATCCAGGTCTCTATGGACCTGCTTTGTGCACTGGTGCACAGTCCTGTTGGAAGAGGAAGGGTCCAGCTCCAAACAATTCCCACAAAGTTAGGAGCATGGAATTGTCAGAAAGTTCTTGCTGAAGCATTCACAGTTCCTTTCAGTGAAACTAAGGGGCCAAGCCAAGCTCCTGGAAAACCACCCCACACCATAATCCCCCCTCCACCAAACTTTACACTTGGGACAATGCAGTCAGACAAGCACTGTTGGAGAAGTGCCATTCACCACTCCAGAGAAAGTGTCTCCACTGGTCTAGAGTCCAGTGGCGGCGTGTTTTACACCACTGCATCTGACACTTTCCATTGCACTTGGTGATGTATGGCTTGGATGAAGCTCCTCGGCCCTGGAAACCCATTCATGAAGATCTCTGCACACTGTTCTTGATTTAATCTTAAGGCCACATGAAGTTTGGAGGTCTGTAGCAATCGACTGCAGAAAGTTGGCAACCTCTTCCCACAATGCGCCTCAGCATCCGCTGACCCCACTCAGTCAGTTTATGTGGCCTAGCATTTCGTGGCTGAATTACTGTTGTTCCCAAATCCTTTCATGTTCTTATAATACAGCTAACAGTGGAACATTCAGGGTTGAGGAAATTTCACGACTGGATTTGTTGCACAGGGGTCATCCTATCACAGTTCCACGCTGGATTTCGTTGAGCTCCTGAGGATATGGATATACCATCAAGGCATGTAAATGTGTCAAGCTAATAAAAATCCAAATGTTATACAGCAATACCACAAAGGACCAGCACCAAACCTCTTCCACATTTGGGATGCAGCAGAACAGATGAAAAGTTTGATTGTATTCCTGTTGAAAAAAATATGCTACAACAAACTGAGTATAACTCATTCATTCATTCAAATACACTGACTAAAAACAACATAAAAACTACCTCTACATTATTGCACAGATTCCTGTCATGCCACCAAAGCACCTCTAGGCTCACCTGGTCTCGTAAGGGGACCTTTGCAGATCAAAGTATTTGTTGTGCTTGTTGAGGCTTTGTGATGAGTTTTAATGTGTTGCAGGGTGCATTGCCCTATTGGGTATGGCCTCTGCTGTCCTTTGTGTGTGCAATTAATTTAATAAGACAACCAAATATATTGCTCAACAGTAATTGTCCCCAAGTGCTACTTTGTTCCAAATTATCATGATAGCCATAATGAACCATTACACATGGCTTTAATTTTAATACAATACAATCATAAAATGATACGTAAAACTAATATGAAAACAAATGCAATCCGGCCACAATATCAGTTACTAAAATGGGTTGGGATGTATAATAAAACCACAATATCTTAGATTCCCCTAAGGGCAGGTATCACATTATTATCATTAGAGCGGTTAGCTTTTATCGCCTGCTCATAAAATAAAACCCACACACATATATCCATTGCTTTTCCACATGCAGAACCATTTCTTAGCCCATATACACATTTACTGTTGTTACACTAAGCATCCAGATAAACAAAGGTAACAAATATGAACTTGTGCAGTAGTGCACGCACAGTAACAACAGGCTGTTTAAAGTGTTTTTATACTGCAGAAGCATGCACATTCAGTCCAAATGAACAGTGGCAATACACCCATAACACATATATTTAATACATAATACATATATTTGTTTTACGATTGCCCCTAATGTGACCTAATTTACATCTGAGTCATTAACAGTATAGGTACAGCTTAGGTTTAGAGGGGAAAACTGTTCTATTGGCAAAATATTGCAAAAACTATTACAGTAAAATTGAAGTAGAGAGGAGTGTAGTTGGGGAATGGATAGTGAGCTAATGTGAGGTTTGGATAGAGGGAGAGAGGGATAGAAAACTAAATAAAGGATTAGTCATGCAGCAAACCAGAGACGTTGAATAGGATAGAGGAGCTTAGCAGGAGTCGTGCAGTGCATTGATTACCTCTATCTGTCATTAGCTATAGTTCCTATACCACAAGTGTAAGGAGATATTAAAGTAGGGAAAGAGAGAGTCCAGCAGAAGATGGGATTGAGAACTCAGCTAGTGCTGCTTAAAGGAGAAAAAAAAAGACAATAAATGCATAAATGTCCAACAAAAATGAATGTTACGCTGGTAAATCATTTACATTTACAATATTTGCATTCACAATTCCTGATTTTATGGGATGTTAGGATGGTTTGATACAAAATTTTTATAGTCACAACAAGAAGTATCATACATTGACACATTATAGCCATAAAGAAAGCAGATGTGGTGATCTGCCACATTTGCTTTGTGAGCTGGAAAACAGACCACTGAACTCCACTACTTCCCACAAACAAATCACTCTAGACAAGTCCAAGTGTCTTGGCAGGCTAGTATAATCATGTGTAGAAACAAGCATGGATAGTTGCATTCATCTGAATTCTGGACCACAGAACCAGCAAGTGGCAATCTATTTTCCACAGAGAAAACAGTTTATTTTGTTGTCGTCTTTGTTTTCAATAGAAGAGGATAAAAAGAATTGTTTAGAACTTTTATTCCTAAATAATTTTTTAAATACAACATTGATAAATATATTCAAAGAAGTAGCTTCCTTCAGACATGTTTAATCCAAGAAAATTGTTGCAGTTTCTTTACATGTTCTACCCATGTCATCTACAAAATTTCAATATGATTCAAATCTGTCTTGACTTTGCCCCTCCTAACCCTATTTTTTCTTTTTCTTTTGTTTTCAATTCTGTAATAAATTTCATCCATCCATCCAATATCTATTTCTACTCATTCCTATTTAGGTTCACGGGGATTCGAGCTCTGTTTGGGCAAAAGGCAGAGGTGCACCCCAGACAGGTCACCGGTCCAATATAATGCCACTTCATAAAAAAAAAAAAAAAATCTAAGAGGATCTAATATGACAGGAAAGGGTACACCAAATACACAGATTAGTCCAGGGATAGCTGCCTTTGAAAAACAAATCAGAGCAATAACGTTGATGCATACATACCTGTAAAGAGAGCGGAGTGAGAGAAGAGCACAGAGCACCATGTGTGGTCTTTGTCTCTGATTAGCATTCCTGGGAACACAACACTTTAACACTAATTCTACATACGCTTGCTGCAGTCTCTGTTGCAAGCGTGTGTACAGCTCATTTGTTTTTATATAACCATAAGCTCATACATCAAGGCACCGAAAATAAGAAAAATTCCCAGACAAAGAGTCACAACTGACCAATTTTACCAGCTGGTAGCTTATTCTCAATCCTGTGGTTCTGTGTAATCAAATTTCTTTGGTTCTGTCTAAAAATAATAAACTAGCCTTATTATCTCAGAAAGTCAGGCTCATCAGAAACTGTGGTCCAAGACAGCCTGCAGGATAAACCATAATATCAGCACTTCATGTTGTCATAGCTTTACACGCTTGCCCCCACGGAATAAATGGTTTCCGTGGTCCAGTTATGTGTATCTTGTCACCCTCAACAAGAACATAAATTAAATATGCTACAACAGGCAGCAGAAAAAGGATTAAATGTGTTTTATTTGGCAGGTATATCCTTATTAAACAAAAAGGAACAAGCCTTAGATGGCATCCAAGTTCACAGAAATACACCGCTGGTAAAGTAAAAACAGACATAGCAACAACATTTAAAATTCAGGAAAAAAAATACCTGCATCAATGAGTCCAAGCTGCCTGATACCTAGGTGTCGTTACTAAACATGTCTGTTTTTACCGTGGACAAAACAAGTCCATCAACAACTTGTCATTCAAGAGCACATTATTCAAAAACCCTTTCTTTAGAACTTTATTTTAAACACATGTATTGATATGAATGTGATGGAAGTAGTGAGTGAGTGAGTTTTTATGTAAGTTACATTTTATTATTTGTTTTCTGACACCACTAGTTTTTTTTTTTTTTTTTTGTTTAATTATGTGTGGTGTTGGTGATGATTGAACGCAGTGGTGACTGATTTGCTCTTAACACTAATGAACTATCGTAGACCAACTCACCGGACTGCCTGCACCGCTTCTGGGTAGACCCATGGTAGCATCACCTTTTAACGGATCTTTGTGAGAGGCGGATCACCTGAGTTGTTGAAGAAAGACTGACAAAGGTGTCAGACCCAAACTAACAATACTGATCCAGGTTTTGCAGAAAATGTGCGAGCGAATAACGACTCTTTTGATCTTCACAGCGACGGCAGACTGAGAGGATTTCTTCAGTTCATTAGGAATAATTTGTTTCATAGTTAACTTATGTCCCTTTTGAGATTCTTTAGCAGGTTTGCACCCGAAGCCTGTATCCTTTTATCAGTGAGTGAGTGAGTGAGTGAGTTTGAGAACTGTGTGTACAGGTGAGCCTGTCCAGCCGGTGCTCCTTCAACATCCAGGGTTCTAGTTCCGATTCTAGAATTTTCCTTGTTTTTATAAGATGATAATGGGAACAGGCCTGATTTTAACTGTCTTTATAATCTTCTGGCTCCAGTTCTGAAACAGAAACAGAACTGTGATGCATTTTTCTTCCTTACTTTATTTCTTTTGTAGTTAGTAGTCCTGGGTTTTCCCCCCTCTTGGGGTTTTACCCGATAGTGAGTGTAGTTAGTGCCACAAAGTCTTTTACTGGCTTCTTGACATTTGGGGTTTGACGTTTGGCTTCTGGTGACTACAGAGAATAATGGTGCTGGGTTTTTGATTTCCGTTTTGGCTCACATCTTGTGGGCATTCTGTGAATTTCAACTATGGCAGCAAGCTCTTTCTCAGTGATCAGGTAAGTGATTTTATACTATGCTACTCATTATATCAAGCACGTTAATTGTTATACATTAATTAATTGTAATACATTAATATATATATTAACGATTAGCTTTTATAAAAAAGTGTGGAATTGTGATGGAAATATTAGTCTGTGACCTCTTATGGTACAGTTTGTGCAGATTCATATGTCGTCCTTGATTTCCATGCTCTGCTGATGCACACACTCTCAATGTTAGTAGGTTTTTCCAACAACATTTTGGGACATCATCTGTGCAATCGTTCCCGCCACGGAGTGGACATCCTTGGGGGACTACCTCCCAACCTTACCCCGCGTAGCCTCCAGGGATGTGGACGGGATGTCCGTTCAGGGCGAGGGAGGTGCACTACTGATGTTCCGAAGACCTCTGGTGATTTCTGGGTGAGACTGATTCATTTATTTCCTTTTTTAAAAACGTGTTTCATGGTTGAGTTGACGGACGGAAGGTTGAGTAGATTTAATTCGTTTTTAAAGAGCTCTGTGGATTGTTTTTAGATTAGGTGGGTTAATGCATTTAGTAGTTAGATTGCTGAAAGATTTTCTGTGTGTGTGATTTATTTTAACATTTGTTTGGACCTTTCTTCCCGACGCAACCCAGTGTGTTTGATTAGTACAGACCAATCCTTGGAAAACCACCCTTGAAGGGCTGACGGGGTCAGCTGCCCATAAGGTAGGCTGGTGGAAGAGTGGTTTATGGGGAAATGCTGGACTGGGCGGGCTTTAATTGAGGTTGTGCCTGAAACGAACCTGGGCTAATAGCGACATCTATTTTTTTTAAATCAGTGATCACTGTGCATGCCACTGGCGGTGGAAGAAATGAGAAGAGCAAGTGGTAAACGTTCTAAAACACCTTTGGGTGGTTTATATGAAGGTATTATAATACGTTAATCTATATATTAACAATTAACTTTTATAAAAAAAAAGTGTGGAATCGTGATGGAAATATTAGTCTGTGACCTCTTATGGTACAGTTGGAGCAGAGTCATATTTGGTCCTTGATTTCTCTGCTCTGCTGACGCACAAACTTTCAATGATTTGTTATGATAATTGGTTATTGTTTAGTCTTCATTATTCTGTGGTGTTCTGTGCAAACTGAAACTCTGTCATTCCTGCATCGAGACGCCTGGTGTGTGTTTGACCACATTTGCATGCAACTGCTGAAATGAAATCTATTAAACTTTGGATCATCTCCCATGGCTTTTTTTTTTTTATGATAATCTAATGAACTCCATTTCATATTTCAATAGAAGACAGGATTCTTTTTTTCCTCTTTAAATATACCTGAAATATTAGGTTGTCAACAACCATTATAATTGGAGCTTTAAATATGACCTCCCAACAGTACCAGGGGTTTGAGAATTATGGGGAACACCCTGGACAAAGTATTTTAAAAATTAGGGTGACATTTTGATGGAAATTTAAGATTGTAGTGTAAAACAATGTAGGGCAGAATTGCCTAAAAAGTTGATCGCGGCTTACCGTTAGACCGCAGACTGATCTCAAGTTGATTGCTAGGGGTGTCGAAAAAAAAAAAAAAAATTAAAGAAAGTTAAAGAAAAATTATGTGCAACTATATGCTTTGTTTTGTCTTAAACATGTCCAGAAAGAAAGAATTTAAAAAAAAGAGAGAAAAAAAGAAGTCACATTTAACCTATGTAGCGCATGACATACATGACAGCAAGTTGACAGCTGTCAACAGTAGTTAACGGCAAGCGACCAGAGCAGTTATGCACTTTTAAATGTTAGCATGCCTGAGAGTAAACGACCCAAAACCTACCATTTTCACCTGAATGGGAGGAAGAATATTTTTTGGTTTATTCTTATTCAAAGCCTCTTTGTCTGATCTGCAATGCAACAGTGGCATTGGAGAAGAAAGGGAATCTGGAGCTGCATTTTAAAACACGGTACACGGGACCTACAAGATTTTAACTTTCATATGGAAGTTGATAGCGATAGTCTTAAGTTGGCTTTTGATTCTCTTCTAGAATCGATGGGCATTTCACAAAAAGTAAACAAACTGACGCATTTTCTTAGTCATACTCTCGATTTCGTCCTCATCTACCGAGTTGAACCCAATAATCGGTTAGTGCAGCATGTAAACTCCCTCCTATCCAACTACTATTTAATAACGTTTGAATTAAACATTGTCAACATTATGCATAATAGGAGGAATTCATTTAGCAGATGTCTATCCGATAAAGCCCATACTAAATTTAGGGAGGCCATTGCTCTTCATCTTCATACAGAGAAACATAGTGAAGCAGTTGAGGGCTGTGACCTCGATTCTACCTCTGCAGATGTTGATTTCCTTATCTGTAGCACTGCAGATTTGTTGCACTCAGCTTTAGATGCAGTTGCTCCTTTGAGAAAGAGGGTCTCTAACCATAGCAGCTTAACTCCCTTGTATAATTTGCATATGCGTATGCTAAAACAAAAAGTGCGTAAAATGGAAAGTAAGTGGTACTCTTGTAGGTCTGTAAGATAGTCTGAAAGATAGTCTAATAGAATATAAAAAAGCCCTTCGCAAAGTTAGAAGTGCTTATTATTCATCATTGATAGAGGATAATAAAAATAACACACATTTTCTGTTCAGCACTGTAGCCAGGCTGACAAAGAGCCAAAATTCTGTTGAGCCGTGTATCCCTGCAGCTCTCAGTAGTGAAACCTTTATGATCTTCTTTAGCAATAAAATTGTCAAAACTAGAGAGGAAATCAACCAGGTCCACCCGGCAGCGGCTTTGGGCATTTCTTCAGCTTCTGCGACTCCCTTAGCCAAAATGTCTGAGAGGGTCAAGAGTCAGGTCAGAGACTAAATATAGACCAATTTTCCCACTTATATCTAAAATTCTGGAAAAGGTAGTTGACAGCCAGCTGTTTGACCATTTGTATTGAAGAAATCTATTTAAGTTTTTCAGTCAGGGTTCAGAATGCATCATAGCATGTAAACAGCACTGGTTCGAGTCACGAATGACGTTCTTATGGCCTCAGATAATGGATTAGTGTCTATACTGATTCTGTTGGATGTAAGTGTAGCTTTTGCTATTATAGATCACAGCATTTTGCAGCACAGGCTACAGTATGTCATTGGGACTAAACAGGCAGTTATAGGTTGGCGTAAGTCATATGTATCTGATAGATTCCAGTTTGTTCTTGTTCATGAGGCTTCGGTACAGACGAGGGTCTGCTATGGTGTCCCACAGGGTTTAATGCTAGGGCCAATCTTGTTTAGCTCATACATGCAGCCCTTGGGAAGTATTTTTTGGAACCACAACATTCATTTTCATTGCTATGCTGATAATATGCCGTTGTATTTGTCTTTGAAGCCAGATGAAACAGAAAAATTAGTCAAACTTCAGGTTGGACTGGATGTCCACTAATTGTTTGCTCCTAAATTCAAATAAAACATAGGTTATTGTTTGTGGTCCCAAACACCTTCAGAGGGATTAGATGGTGTTGCAATGGCCTCCAGTACAACTGTTTATTGTCGTAATATCACAAAGATTAGGGGCATTCTCTCCCAGAGTCATACTGAAAAACTAAATAATGCGTTCGTATCTTCTAGACCAGATTACTGAAATGTATTAACAGCTGGATGTCCAAGTAATTCTCTGGATATCCTCCAGTTGATCTTGGGTAATAATTATCTCATAAGTGTAATTGTGCTCCATTGTTCTTGTAGTTTGTTGTGCTGGTCTGCCCCCTCTTTCTCTCTTCTGTGCATGTTTTGCTGAGCTGCATGCTGCCCTGCAGTCCCATCCTCTGGCCATCCCAGTGTTTACCTCCACCTGTCTGTATAGATGTCTCTGTTGGATACCTACTGACATCCTGACCTGCAGTTGTCGTCTATCTGGATCACCAACTACCAATATATCTGCCATTTATACATGGAAGTCTTAGTTCTGCTGCTGAAGGATAGTTATATTTATGCATCTTGTCTTTTGTACCTTTGATGGTGTGTCTGTGTCTCTCCTCTGTACTTTCTGCTCTACCCAGCTGTCCTTAGGCAGGAGGGTCCCCCCTTAAGATCCAGGTCCTGCTCAAGGTTTCAGGAGGGTCCCCCCTTAAGATCCAGGTCCTGCTCAAGGTTTCAGGAGGGTCCCCCCTTAAGATCCAGGTCCTGCTCAAGGTTTCTTCCCTCTTAAAAGGGGAGTTTTTTCTTGCCACCATTTGGATTAAGGTTTCTCTCCTACTAGGGGAGTTTTTCCCTGCCGTTATTTATGTAATACTTGCTTGGGGGTCATGTTCTGGGTCTCTGGAAAGCGCCTAGAGACATCTTATGTTGTAATAGACGCTATATAAATAACATTGAATTGAATTGAAAGATTGATTTCCCTGCAAAAACGCCTTTAAGTGCCACAAAGGTGCGGGATTTGAAAGCACAGCTTGCAGCACAGCAGTCAATCTTCACCAAACTGAGGAGTAGGGGTAAGGCTGCAACTATTGCTTCCTATTGCATCAGCCACCTTGCCAATCAAAAGAACCCATTCAAAGATGGCAATATTGTAAAGGAAGCTTTTCTGGAGGCTGCAGATAGCCTTTTTAGGAACTTTAAAAGTAAAACAGAGATTTTGAAGGCCATTAAAGAAATGCAACTCTCCCGCAATACTACCACAAAGCAATATGAGGGAATGGCTGTGGATGGACAGGAGGAACAACTGAGGAACGATATTGATGCGTGAGTGCTTTTTCCTCCAATTTGATAAGTCAACTGATATGGTGGATGTGGCACAATTGTGTGTTTTCATCAGGATGGTCTTTAATGACATGAGTGCCAGGAAAGAGCTATTTACCACCAGTTTACCATTAAAAGGACACACCAGAGGTTAGGAGATGTTCAATGCTTTCAAGGGATTTGTTAGCAAGACAAAACTGCTACTCTTCAGGCTGATCTCCATCACATCTGATGGGGCACCTGCTATGATGGGCTGGGCTGGGTTTATTGTACTGTGCAAAGAAAGTGAATCTTTCCCAGATATCGTGTATTTTCATTAATTCACCAGCAAGTGTTGTGTGGAAAGATTTTAAATATGAACAAAGTGATGAATATTGGCATGAAAATTGTGTCTTCAGTTCGGGCCAGGAGTCTACAGAGAAAGCGTTTCCGTGCTCACTTGGAGGAGAATGATGCTAAGCACACAGTCCTGCTTGCTTCACACTGATGTTACATGGTTAAGCAGAGCTAAATTTTGGGCCAGATTTACGGCGCTGTTGCCTGAAATCAAGGACTTCCTGAAGCTTTCAAAACATGTGGATTACCATGTAAAGCTAGAGGACCAACAGTGGGACTGATCTCACTGGTGAGCTCAGTGAATTGAATTTAGAGCTGCAGGTGAGGTTAAAAATGTAGTCAACATGAGAACTTAACAGGTTTGAAAGCAAGCTACAGCTGAGGTCAAAATCCAACAAATTATTTTCTTGCAAAACATGCAAGCAGCCATATTTGTTATCCATTCGGTGCAAGTATTGGAGTTGGTTACATTGGCGCAAAAGTCACAAGGATGAGATTCTGACATTGCAAAATTACATTAAGATCAAAGCTAGATCAACATCTGCTCAACCTGGAAAGCTTATAGTAATCTGGAAACTACTGGTGGAGGAGAAGTATTCAAATCTCAGAAGATGTGCCTTGAACCTGACAGCTCTTTTTGGATCAACCTACTTGTGTGTCTGCTTTCTCGCTAATGAAAATCATCAAATCTAAGTACAGATCAACAATGACTTATGACCACCTTGCAGCCTGCCTACACCTTGCAACCAGCTCCTACAGTCCTGGTTACAAGAATCTAGCCTCCTCCCAGTGCCACGTCTCCCTCTAAGGTAAGAAGTGATTTCCTTTTTTTCAAACTAGAGATCTACCCGTTTTGCATCTGGTTTTTTTCTTCTGTTTGGTTCATATTAAGGTCATTTATGGTTATTCTTCATCATGCAGATTGGTGTGTTTGTGTGTGAAGAGCAGAGAGATAGATTGTGCTACAGTGCACTATGAAAAATGGCAACTGGAGTGTTTGGGTTTGTGATGTGAGGTCTTTTTTTTTGTCACACAACCATTAAAGTGTTGTGAGGTTAGTTACTGCAGGGTCTGACAATATGTGTAGGTTTGCGATGTTGACACTGGACTGGTAGATCTTGGGAGGTTGGGTACTTGAAAAGTAGATGTTGGGGAAAAAAAAAAAGGTTTTGCACCCCTGCTGCAGGGTCATCAGACAAGCAGTTTATATACATATACACTATATTGCCAAAAAGTATTTGCTCACCCATCTAAATAATAGGAATCAGGTGTTCCAATGACTTCCAAGTGTAGAAGTATGATGGAAGTGTGTGGGAACGACAGTAATTCAGCTTCAAAGTGGTAGACCACATAAACTGACTGAGTGGGGTCAGCGTATGCTGAGGTGCATAATGGGAAGAGGTCGCCAACTTTCTGCAGTCAGTTGCTACAGACCTCATACCTTCATGTGGCTTTCAGATTAGCTCAAGAACAATACACAGAGCTTCATGGAATGGGTTTCCATGGCCGAGCAGCTGCATCCAAGCCATACACCACCAAGCGGAATGCAAAGTGTTGGATGCAGTGGTGTAAAGCACGCCGCCACTGCACTCTAGTGCAGTGGAGACTCGTTCTCTGGAGTGACGAATGGTGTAAAATTTGGTGGAGGGGGGATTATGGTGTGGGGTTGTTTTTCAGGAGCTGAGCTTGGCCCCTTAGTTCCAGTGAAAGGAACTCTGAATGCTTCAGCATACCAAGACATTTTGGACAATTCCATGCCCCCAACTTTGGGAGTACGGACTGACGTCATGTTGAACCCTGTGGATTAAGAATGGGATGTTATTTAAGTTCATATGCGATTCAAGACAGGTGAGTGAATACTTTTGGCCATATAGTGAATTTGTGCATGTATATATATATATATATATATATATATATATATATATATATATATATATATATATATATATATGTGTGTGTGTGTGTGTGTGTGTGTGTGTAAGTAAAATATGGAGATAGATGGTCCAAATAGACCACGTACACAATGCCAACAATGTAAGAAAACTGTCCATCTCTGTGAGATGAATGAAAGGAATATGTGTCTGAAGAAAGACATTTGGGTGTGCACATCACTTTAGTTACTAAAACCACGAAAACCTTGTATTGTTCAATCTCAGACGTTATATCAGGTCTGATTGTTAACAGCCATAATTTCAAATAACAATTTAGATGTTACAGATTTTTTTCAATAACAATATTTGTATATGAATGTATATAATTGGTTTCTTAAATATATTTTATTAAGTGTTTAGTTAAAGCAAACATGTGAACTGTGAGAAACTTTAATTTTAGAATCATAATATTGTAGGATAACTTCTTCAATAGATTTTTTTTTTTTTTTTGCCATGAATACTTTCCTTAAAAGGTTGGTGAAAATAAGTAAATGTGCCTTCTTATACTAATGAGTAGGTAGAGGCCTATTTTGCCCCCTCTGTCTCCTAAAAGGTGGGTTTAATCTTCAAGCATGCTCTACTGGTCCAGGAGGGGTCATCCACTTTCCTGAGAGAGGTAGCCAACGAGCTGTCTGTTACCCAGTGATTTCAAAACTCCATTAAAATTTGTGCCTATGTATTTGTGCTTGCGTGATGGCATGTGTGTGTTCAGTGAGTCTTAAGTGCTGGGACAAAATTAAACCACATGGACAGGACTAATGAAGAATTCAAAAGGTCTGAGTTGATGGAGGGTAATGGCGTAGGCACAAGCAGACAACCAGAGAAACACACAAACATACACACAGTGTGAGTCATATACAGTCCCAGAGATTTGGACTAGCATGTTAAATTAATCCTCAGTGAATCTTTTTTGCAAGAATTTTTTGCACAAGTTAATGAACTGGCGAAAACAAGGAAACCAGTCTACGCACATAAAAAAGCCTCCAAGCTCCCATCTGGCCAGTACTTTACATGGATGCCTGTCTGAACACATCCACTAGTGCCAGCCCATTAATGTCATTAATGTGATTGGGTGGAGGGAATGAAATAGAACAGCAAAGTAAGATTTGGTATTCTAGGACAGGGCAATCAGGGGTCAGCAACTGCACTCTTCCAAATAAAAATGACTAAGAGACAAAAGGCAAACATTGATATTTTGTGATGTTTTATGCTTCCGGTCAAACTGAGGGAAATAACACATTTCAGCTAGGACTACAGAGAACCTTTAGAATAGCCTAAAGCAACCATAATATGAAACGTGCATATTAATAGAGGAAATAGAGGTTGATATTGCTTTAAAAGGGGCTGAACTCCAAACAAGAAAAAGTAATTCAAATGGGCATAGATATGACTCAAATACAAAAAAGAAATCTACTGTTCATTTGCTTCAGTCGTTTCTTTCTCCTGTGCCATTTTATCTCCGACACATACTCTCTTTTCAAGTACATAAAGTGTATTCCACTGGTTGCGTGTAAGGTAAAAGCGGCTTTTCGTTGAAAGTCAACACTTTCATATTGCAACCATAAACTTTCTCACTGTCATGACCAGAAATCTTTTACAAGCAGAAAGACTGTCATAGATAAACAGACTAAAATATTTGCTTTAGCCTTTGCACAATACATATGTAAACCCCACTTGGGGCAAAGATGCAGAGGAGTTTCTCATTTGTAACATGAAGCACCTTGGATTCTAAAGCAGTTACATGTAAGATTTAATTTAAATCAAGGAAATTATAGCTTATAGTAATTAGTATATGTAAACATCAACCATATTGTCACCATGTTAAACACATGCATCCACTTTGAAAAAGTCACAGATGATAATGCGCTTACGAGTGGGAATGTTCCAACAAATCTTCTAATACCACTTTGTCCCGCAAGGCAAGTGTAAGGAGAATTATTGTTAGTTGTCCTGGTCAGACCAAACATTGGTTATGTAAGATGTTTTTCTAATTGTTCGCTTATATCTGAGAAAAGTCTTGTTATTTCGTTAGTTCCTGAGAAAAGTCTTGTTATTTCTTTTGTGTGCCTGAGAGTAGTTTTTGTTATTTTGTGAGTAGAGCTGGGAAAAGTCTGTTGTTTTGATAGCATGTTCTGAGAACGGTTCCTGGTTTACAAAACATGTTTTGTGAACCAGGATCTGTTCCCAAGAGCAGGGTCTGTCTGTGGGGTGGGGTTGGCCCCCCCATCTCACACACGGCCCTTGTACGAGAGAATATAGCGACGGAAAGTCTCTGTCCGGGTCGGAGTCAGCTGCGGGTCACGTACGGATGCCCAGCAAGGTTGGAAGCTGCTTTTACCGGGACTGTTTGGCTCTCCAGTCCGTGTGTCAACGGTAAGGATGGAACGCTTCTCCGATGGTTGTTTGGAGCTATGCTCTGCAGGGGGTGAACGACACTTTCATCCTAGCATCATAGTAAATGAGAATAATGCCTGTTTGATAAACTGAAGCTTGTGATAAACTGAAGTTTGTGTGACTGACTTTGGCTGTGCGCTGCGGGGGACACAGGTTGGTCCTAGCATCACAGTAGATGTGGTTTATGTATATATGAAAACCAAAGTGATTGATCCTGCTAGAATCACAGTGAGTGTGATTTTGTGTGTGCGTGAAATGTAGTTAACCAAAGTGAGAGACACTTTGGTTAGTCAGTGTTCTTTTGTGTGTGAAAGTGTGTGAAATACCTGTATAATATTCTATATGCTTCATTCATATAATCCAAGTTATATTCTTTGTGTGTGTTTTGCCTATATAACCAAATAGATTGCTTATGCTATGCTTTGCGTAAAATAAATATATATATATTGTTCATCAGAGTCTGTGTGTGCTTTCTGTGTGCCTACCTCCGACGAACCTTAAGAAAATTTCACACAACAGCAAGGCAGGTTTATTTGTGTAACACAATTCAACAAGAAGCATGATTTAAAATGTGAAAGAAAGAAAGAAAGAGAAAAAGAAAAAGAAAGAAAGAAAGAGAAAAAGAAAGAAAAAGAAAGAAAAAGAGAAAAAGAAAAAGAAAGAAAGAGAGAAACGAAGAA
>CM026201.1:12502867-12867867 GCA_014839995.1 Xenentodon cancila | reverse complement strand
ACAGTACGTGCACATATGCACACTCTGAGGAAAACACGGACAGAGGGATTCACTCATGGTGGGAATAAAGGCAAAATCTCCATTTGCCTTCCCGTTACCTCCCCTCCCGTCGCCATCCTCTGGCTGTCACACTGTTTTATATCTTCAGTTAATCCATCCACGGGCATGCATACTTCTGTGTGACTCACATAAACATTACACAGAAACAAATGACACATAAAACGACAGACAAATCATGAATCAAAAGAACATTTATTCTTTTTTCAGCAATACTTTTTCAAACTATTTTTATATCCACATTTTGCTCCGTTTTGAAGCTGGGCAGTTTTATTGCGTAAAAGGCATTTGTTCGACACCACATAAATGCGATTTATACCCTGTATGTGACTTTGCTTGCTCGTTTCTTGCGTAAGACTCGTTTTTTGTGCAGGTTTTGCCAGATAGCAGGAGGACACTGTGGGCCTGTCTGTGCACACTCCTCCTCCTTTTGTTTGCTCCTTTTTGTTCCCACTCCTGCCAGACCAGATCCATCTATCAAAGACAGAACTTGTGCACATCTGACATGTGCAACATTCAAACACTGGCCTGTGATTAAAGCAGCCTATCTGATGTCCTCTCATACTAAAATATCAGTTTCAGTTGATTTCTTTAGAGAGTGTCATCCAGCTCGAGCGGTCTCCAACATCCCACATATAATCAAAAACCAGCACTCGTAACTGCGGACTCCCACCCTGGTTGGCTCTTACATCTGCTGCGTATTGCTTTATGGCACTGTGTCAGACACTAAAACCCCTGAAACTAGCTCACAGAGGGACAGTTGACATAATGGTAGAGGCACACCCTCTCTTCCCCGACGCCGCAGAAGGTGTTCAACATGTGTGCACAGATATAGACATTCAATCGCCTTTTAAACGCCATGCAAAGGACGTTTAGAAACTCACCCAGCAACATGGCAAAAAGCAGACAAAAAGCATCAAAAACACATGTTAGATTACTGGTGTGAGTGAAATTCAACCTTTTTTCTTTTTTCTTCTCAACACTCACGCAGTTAAAATTAATAAATGAATAAAACACCCAGAGGCCATTACATGTAGGCCCTTACATTCCCTGAATCTTTCCTTTCGAATAAGGCTAAACACAATATTAACTGAGCCCAGAACCATTTGGGGAATGCTGTGGTCTTTTATTCCTCTGATGAATAAGTTTATCCTTTATATTGTAAAGTTCTTTGGTAAAGCTGTTTTCTGTCACTACGTGATGGACTGTAAAGTCTTTTGAAATAAACTAAAATGCATTTTTTTCTCGAGAACGTGTGTTATATTTATCTGATGGGCAAAAAAACGCCAGTTCATTTGGTGCGTCTTTAAAAAAATCCCCACGGTGCAATGTGATAGACTTTTATCATAAATCTGGGTGAATCACATACATGTTTAAACGCTGTGCTTTTTTTCAAATGTTTGCGTGACCTTTAGAAATGATCGAATTAGCAAAAGGCCACGCATAAAATGTAAGGTTTTAATCATTTTAAAAGCAATAAGAAGAATAAAAGGGAAGACAACAGGCTGTGAATATGGAGGCGCTGACCTCACACACTTACAGAAGACATCTGAATAACCTGAATACCTGCTGGCTCTGCTCACCTTTAGTACTGAGACATTCAAGAGAAGCATCTCCCTTCGCATGCAGCTACGACAGGGACACATTTACTTGGGGTTTCTAAAGACAGAAGACATATCCATAGCACCCACACCACCCGCATCGTCTGACGTGATAATTAGAGGAAGGGATGTCTGTGGGTGCCAGACAGCCGATGTGGTGATCTGCCTTTCATCATCTAAAAGCTTTTTTTTTAAAACATTGTTCTAAGTTATTTCAGCACCCACCAACAGTTTTTTACTTCGATAATTGAGGCAACTCACAAAATCGAGTCATACCACTGTTTTATGTCTGGATTTATATAGATATCATTTTAATTTGAGTACAAGTTTAATCTATTCCAAAATCCATTTGTACACGGTGGCTTTAAACTGCATCAAAAACCTGAATTTGGTCCATTTTCCAGATATTAAAAGTGGAACTGCTCTGCAAGTTCACAGAGTAAATCAGACAGTCTATAAATTGAAGTAACAATGGCGCAAAGCCATGAAATTGGAAGCAGTTGAATCAGTGCATGCACACATGATAAACAGTTTTGTGCTCATGGGGTTGGATCAGAACAGGAATACACTTCAGGGATGCACACATACAGTACCTTAGAGTGTACACATCCTATTACTGGAAAACTCACCAGCACAAATGCAAGCTATATTCTAATGGTTTAATATGAGATTAAACTGAAAACCCACTCAAGTTATCCTGATCGGGGTATTACTCTGTGCATTGCAGCTGCAGCCAACACACAACGCGGTATAAAGAAAAGTGTCCTTTGAGGATGGCAGAGTAAACCTACATAAAAGCAGCCCTTCACGAATGATTTTCTAATTCTTTTTTGATAATTGTCCATTTCCTTGTCATAATGAGTGTTGCGAAACAATTTTACAGCCACGAGTCAACTATTTGCATGAAAAGTTCCACTTATCCCAAAGGCCTGTGTTTTTTAATAGGGTGTAATCGGAGTTGTGTGGTAATGACCAAACACTGCAGAACAGAGGGAAAAGGGACTGTAATCCCAATGCTGAGGATGGAATCATTGACGCTGCTTTTACAAGAGCAAAAGATGACATGTATGCAGCTAAGTTAGAGTATAGGGGTTAAGTGCATTTGTAAGGGTATGGAGTGTGTATGTAATGTTTCAAAAATGTAAGGAGGTGTTTTGGGAGTCCTCGCTGTTGTATGTGTTAATCTGTTTATTACACGTCTAAATGTGATATTCACAGAGCGCTTCTCAGCACAGGGCCTCTGGCACAGATTAAATACGTGCACACGCACAAAAAATCAACAATGCACAAGCACACACCCACACACCCAGTTTCTGATATACAAGAAAATGACATTGACACACTTCTTTTTCTCATATATATATACACATTAAACAGCACATTAAGGCCCAGTACCCGACAAGCTGTCAGAGCTACAGCCGTTGTACTGGCTAACGATCCATTACACAGTTTATATATCCCATGGAGAGAGGGTTGAAAGAGCACAAAAAAGAGGGATTACCCCCCATTGTGACCAGTGTAATGGTAGAGGAGTGTGGGGAAGTGTTTGGGGCGAGAAAGCAAGGGATTACATGCTGATCATGGTATAAAGACAGAAAATATGAAAACGGGAAGTTCCAGAGCTTCACGTTCAGATTCTCCCAGGGGAGAAAGACAAAAAAAAGCCTTTGAGGATATCAAATTGGAACATAAATTACCAGGAGCACAGCTTAAAAAAAAAAAAAAAAAAAAAAAAAAATGCAGATTTTTAAGATGCTGCTACGTACATGTTCAGCAGTCTGGAAACTGCTGTACTGCTGTGACCCGGCAGCAGCGGAGAAAGGGCCATATTTCTGGGTTGCAGGTGTTGCCAGAACATATCTAGATAATATAAGATGAATATCCGAAATAAGACGACTTTTTTCTTGTGCCGGTTCTTATTTGAATGCAAAACAAACGGACAAAACCAAAATCATTATCAGATGACTTAGATTTTTGATTTCAGTGAAGTTCATTTTTTAGATAATTAAACCATCAAAACTGCTTTTTTGCACGCAACCGAAAACTAAACAGTCATGACTCAACGATAATACTCCTCTACAAAAGTAACTTTCGCACTACTTTGGTTAAAATATTCCTCTTCCTTTCTTACGCATTCGGCATATTTACATACAGATGTATACTTCTAGACAGTGAGGATGCACTGCTGTAACATATACACTGGTCCTCCAGGAATGTATTTGACTTGTGAATGAACAAGTCCTACCACATGAAACGAGGTTTTCCATGCTGCTTTTGAGTTCCACTGTTTCCCATATCCAGTACCAGAGTCCCTGTTTAGGTAGATGTTAAAAGAGATTAAAGCTTAGAGTTTGATATGATGCCACTGTGACTTTTATTATAATGCAAAACGTTAATCACATATCTACATATGAACTGTGCAGCTGTGGTTGTACCGTTTGTTATGACTCTTAGTTCCTTCTCTAGGCTGTCCAGTATGTGTGCAGTTGTGTCTGTATCCACATCAGGGTCCTCACAACCACTCTGGTCTTTGTTATGGATTTCCATGATCTCCTGGGTAGCTTGGGAAAATGGAGAAAGTGGCAGAGAGAGAGGTGTTAAGTTTGTCTTTGGTGGACTGGAAAGAATTGGTATGGGCCTGTCACACTAGACAGATGCTGACGTTGACATAAAAAAAAAAAATTAAACAGGTGAGAGTAGAGACTTATCACAAACTCCAAATATGCATTCCTGTTTTTCAAAATATGTTGGAAATGTGAAAAATTAAAATAGTAGAATTAAAATATTTGTAAGGTAGGCCGGTTTATTTTCTATAGCATAATTCAACAAAAAAATGATTCAATGTGCTTTACAGAGACACACTCACATAGTAGCTAAACTAGTTAAACTATGATTAAGTTTTGAAACTTAAGCTAAAAATTAAAACGGTGTGAATTTGGAGCTTTTTTACGATACAGCTGAGAACAGGTGAGTCTTCAACCTGGATTTTTTCACCTGGAGTGTTTCAGCTGATCTGAGGGTTTCTGGGAGTTTGTTCCAGACGTGTGGGGCAGAGAAGCTGAAGGAAGCTTCTCCATGTCTGGTTCTGACTCTGGGAACTGATAAAAAACTGGATTCAGGTGACCTGAGGGGTCTGGAAGGTTCATACTGGGTCAGGCCTACTAAAAATGAATGCATGGACTAGTTTTTCCAGGTCCTGCTGACACATCAGATCTTTTAACCTTAATGAATTCTTGAGTAGTTGGCTGACTTTGTTATTGCCTTAATGTGTTTGTCCAAATTTAGGTCTGAGTCCATCACTACACCCAGATTTCTGCTCTGGTTGTTGGTTTTTAGGTGCACAGATTGAAGCTCTGTGCTGACCTGTGATCGTTTCTCTTTTGGCTCCAAAGACAATTATCTCAGTTTAGTTTTTGTTTAGCTGGAGAAAATTGTGGCCAATCCAGTCATTAATCTCCTCAATGCATTTACCAAGAGCCTGTACAGGGCCTCTGTCACCATTACACATTATTTTACATGTATAATTCATTTAGATTAGTTCACAGGTGATCAAATAATAAAACAGATATTTGGACGGTGTCAGTCAAATACCCAAACCAGTACAGAGTTTGCAGTACTCCACATGCGGATTTATGGATTCTGTAGTGATAAAGAGAGAGGTGAGTAAAACAAGGTGGGGCTCTCTTTATATCAGTCTATCTATGTCTGAACTATGGTTTCGAAATGAGATAACCCCTTGGGAGCAAGTTCAAAGATGTCAAGCAGTCTTTTATGCTCGCTTCATCCCTCTGCATGGTTTATTTCAATTACTTTATCTAGTTCATAAGTTTCTTTAAGAAGCAATAGGTACTCATCTCTCACATGGTCTCTGATGTGTCTGCCTCCCAAGCTTGTTGCCACTCTTAAGATCCCATCTTCATCCCAGCTTCCACCTGTAGGTTCCACTTCTATAAAGGGGAGTTAAGTTATGTTCATCACACCCCAGTATCACTACTAATGCCTAAAAATGAGGACTGATTATACTGGAGCTCAGAGGCCAAAGCCAAGTGTTTTATCATGAAGAATTTGAAGTGTTCAGTGCTAGAATTGGCTGATTAAACTGTGAATAGTGACTGAAAGAATGAGACTGGGGATACAAGCTGCTGAAATGAGTTTCCTCTGCAGGTTGGCTAGACGTTCATTTAGGGATAGCCAGGGAAGTTCCATCATCAGGGACTTGGAGTAAAATTGCTGTTCATCCATTCATTCATTGAGAGGGGCCAGTTGAAGTGGTTCCGCGACCTGTTAGGATGCCTCTAGGACTCCTCCCAGAGGAGGTGTTTCGGGTTGGTGTTGAACAAGGAGGCCCCAGGGCAGACTCGGTACACACTGGAGAGATTATATCTCTTGGATGTCTTGGGAATGCCTCAGGAATCCCAATGAAGAGTTGAAGAAGGTGGCCAGAAATGAGGAGGTCTGGGCCTCTGCCCACGTGTCCTGAATCTGGATAAGCGGATGGTAATAGATGTCTCGAGTTCTGTGAATTCTTTATCAGAAATACATTTAAACTGATGAAACTAATAGCATCAAATGTTTCCTTATTTATTCAACTTTATTAAACTCAGACTAACTATATTTTACATTAGAAAATAGATGAAAAATGGCATGGACAAAAATTACCCTTACATACCCTTACATAAATATTTTGTTACACACCTTCACGCTGCAATCCCTGTCAGCAAGTAATCTCTGAAACTCATTGGGATTTCTCCATCTACCACTGCAGGACCCGGGGCAATCAAATCTCAAGACAACCAGAGTCGATGCTCCCAGTCTAGCACCAGAATGAATGAATAGCCAGTCCTCCCCGTGTTGGAAGGTAGAATTCTTTGAAGGTTTGATTTTCCCACTGATGCCACTTTCCAAAAAAGCTCCAGGTTTGTCTCATCTGTCCAAAGGACTCTCCAAAGGCAACTCTCAACAATACTTTGTGACTTGTAAACAAGCATTTTGGCAAATTGTAGTCTGGCTTTTTTCTAATTTTCTTGTTATAAGGCTGTCCCCTGGGCCTTCTTCCACGAAGCCTATTGTTGTTCAAAAGGCGACAGATGGTGTAACCAGGCAGTCACAAACTGCGAGATCAGCTTGATTATCTTCAGATGTCTGTCTTTGCTCTTTGTGTGCCATCCATATATATATATATATATATATATATATATATATATATATATATATATATTTACACACACAGAATATGGGAAAATATCCCATAAAATGTCAGTTTGTTTGAAGAAATCACTTTGTTTAGGCCAGAGGTCAAAGGAGATTCCAGATTGGTTTGAGATGGAAAGAGAAGAGACACTCAAGTAATTACTTGCAAAACAACAGAAGAACATCTCTGAATTCCCAACACACTGAACTGTGAAGAAGAAGGGCTACAGCACTAGAAGGAGGCCACGATTAAGGCAACTACAGTCACCTAAGAACAGGAAGCTGTGGCTACAGTTCATGGAGGCTCACCATACTTGGACGATTGCACCGATGAGTCTTGATGACTACTGAGACATTTGCATGGAAAAGTCATAATCCGGTATAAGCAACATAGGAGCATGTCGTAGACTGATGCAAGCATTTATAAACACGAGGCTATATAGCAGTTTATTTTATTAAACCACGTACAGACGGTGTGAGACCGAGAGATGAGACAAGATGTAGAGAACGACAGAAAGAAAAGGGAATGCTGCTTTGGATTTAAAGAAGGAGGGTGTGATATCAAAATGGTCACAACAGCCAGTGGAATGAGTGGTGTCTCATCCTACTCCAGTGTGAGCCACATTAAATTGAATCAGATTGAACATCCATCCCCACGTGTTCACTTTAAATTACATGAAGGCGCCCACTGAGATGCTTGGACGGCGTGGGTGTGGATGTGTGTGTCTACACCACACTGAGTCCCCATGCTGCATACTGTCTATCCATTTTCAGCTCCAGTGTTAAATCTTTCAGTCTTTCAATCTTCCATTGTCTCCTCACACCTCCCTCCGTCCTCCCTTTCTGTGCCTGGCTCTGTGTATAAACTGGCACAGAACCTCCACCTAGTGCTTCACAAACACCTGCAACGTCAAACTCAGCAGCATCGGAGGATTGATGCACTGGAGTGCAGCAAAGCCAGCACGTGTGGACACACATGCATATGTTGCTGCATTCAATGAACTTTAATTTGGAACATATATCGAGATTTCTGTCACTGGTCAAGACAAGTGTCAGGTTAAGACTGTATCAAGTTGAAAACAAAGGGTTGATCCAGTGTATTATTGATGCAGCAAGTGGCATGTTCATCCACAAAACGTGTCACTGGAAAAAGGGGGAATGGGGAAAAAAAATTGAATATTTTAAACTATTCTTCTTTCAAACATAGGCTCAGAGGCAAAAAGGTATTTCGTGACATTCATTAATGGCATATGGGAGTTTAAGCACACATGCTTTGATGAGAATCCTTTTATAGCGTTCTGACAGGCAGCACATTGGAGCGCCACACTGACAAGACACCACAATAAAACACAATAAAACACTGAGGCAACTTGCCAAAACATCTGTGCTCCACTTCACTGGTGCAAATAAAAATACTGAAGACGGTTTGAGTACTCATGTCAATTTGATACTATAATTAAACTTGTCAAAAGATTTTCTGAGCCTTTGAATGAGTAAACATACTGTAAAAGTATTCAGTTCCATAAACTGCCTGCTTTGGAGCTTAACGTCTGAATGAAGTGACATGGGAGGGAAGTGAAACATCACATAAGAAAAAACAATAAAAGAGTAAATGTTTCAGAGTAAGGAAAGAAAAAACAGGTAAGGTTTATGAGTGAGGCTTTCAGTAAGGCTGGAAAAGTTGATTGAAATTTGGCAGTGAGGAAAGAAGAAAAGAAGACCGCGGAAGAACGACTTGGTCGTATTTAAATCCAGTTATGTCCAGTCAATCTGTGAGGAGGGAAAAATCCTGAGAACTGATCGGCACTGGGTGGTATTACATATATCACAGTGTAAAAGAGATTATTGTCCTGCCTCTCTAGTGACTGTTTTGTGTGCATGTGAGTGAGAGGGATTGTATGCATCAGCATAAACAGATTACCGCAGTGTTTCTAGGATCTGGGCGAGCAAAGTGATGAGAAGACATATTCTTGGACTAATTCCTCCACCTGCATTCGCTTGTGTACAGTATGTGCATTCACAGGACGCGGGTGCCAGTTTGTGTCTGAGAGTGATAGTGTATAATCTCTTTAAGACACCTGCAGTGCCAAAGCTGTGGCTGTAACAGAAATCTGGTGTATTAATTGTCTACAAAATGGAGTTCTGTTTATAGGAGGGTAACAGGCAGAGCTTAACGTCCATGGAAGTGTTCGCAAGGACACACGGACACAATGCACAAAGAGAGCGCACATGGACACGTGGACGGGTTTTTACCGGATGTTTTTGGTTCCTTTGGTGACATTTTTCCTTTCCTGGAATGAATGTGCATTCCCACCGGCTGTGGCTCTCTAAATGAGAGGTCACGATTACATTTATATATTTAATGAGTAACTCACCATTTCTTAGATACAAATCTTTCTATCTTTACATTTGATGACTGTATGATTCATCCTAAATATGGAGGTTGCCAGTTTTGCACATATTTTATAAAATATGTTTTGGATTTCTCAACTGCTCTTTGCTGGAGGCGTTGATGGTCAATCAACATACTTGTCCTCATATTACTTGTCATTATGCAACTCTTTTCAGACTTTAAAATAGTTTATTGTCCTTATTTCATTGTTTTGCTGTTTTTTGTTGCATTGCCCTGTCTTAATGTTGTGTCTTCTTGTCTTGGGTACCTTAGAAAAGCACCTATAAATACAATTCATTATTATTTGTATTACTATTTATTTAAATTATTATTACTAGCCTGGTCTCTTTCCATGTTCTGTAATAAAAGTTAATATTACACTTTTGTGCCAAGGAGTGAGCAATGTTTCTTTTATGTTTCTTGGAGTCAGTATAGCCAGGCTTTATACAATGTCCTTCGTACTGTCTGAGCTGCCACGGAAACTCAGATTTACACAAATAACTTCTGTGCCAAGTTGGAAGCAATCATCTCCCTGTATTCAAGAGCTGGATCGCAGAAGTAGAGCACTGTCTTTTGGACAGAAGAGAAATTGTCTTCTTGTAAAGAGAGAGACAATGCAGTTATTGTAAGGTGACAGCTGAGTTTTGAAGCTTCTGTTGAAGGCCAAGAAATGCAAAATATCTCCTTTACTATTGCTACTCTTCTTGTAGATTTGTTTGAAAAGTGTCTTACTCCTCCATCCGCGATTATCATTGTCCAATATTATTATATATTATTGTTAATATCCAATATTGTTCTATCACTCTGTATAAGGTTTGAAAACGAGTTGAACGGACAGCATACTGGATGAATTCAAAAACACAAACCAGGCAATGCCGTGCTTCTGCCAGTCTGATGTATAACCAATAATTTAAAGTAGAAATGCATTTGTTTTGCTATCAAGCTCCAACAGTTTGTGTCTTTTGCATTCGAGCGAACACAATACATACGTTTTTGCATCGACAACAAATGAAAGCTACAAAGACTATGAAGCTGTAGCACGAAACACTGAACAGTGTTATTGCCTTTCGAAGTTCTGAAATAACAGACAGTCCCTTTTGCCTGACAGTAATGCTTACTTTGGATATTGCAAATTTTAGGGTTTTAATATTCAATCATCATGGTAATTACAACATATAGCCAGTTCATAACACATCAATGAAACAATTCTTTACATTAAAACTTTAGGTCCACAAGACAAGCAGAAATTCTCAATGGATGAAAGCATTTATCAGTGTTGACAGTGCATTAGCAATTGACTCATGAGTACTACTGGGAGTCCGTCCATCCATCCATCCATCCATCCATCCATCCATCCATCCATCCATCCATCCATCCATCCATCCATCCATCCATCCATCCATCCATCCATCCATCCATCCATCCATCCATCCATCCATCCATCCATCCATCCATCCATCCATCCACTGTCAATAACTGCATCAACCTGGTCAGGGTCACAGGATGTAGGAGTGTCACAGAACTATGCATCTGTCATCAGGTGAGAGGTGGGTACACCCTGAAAATGTCCACAGAGACAAAAACAAAAAAAAAAAGGACACCGTCTGTGTCACATTCCACCACAAATCAAGCTAACATGCATGTCCACAGAGTGTTGGAGAAGCTTGAATATTCGGAGAAAACCCGTGAAGACACTTCTGCATACAACAGCCCCTGCTGGGATTTGTACTGGCGAGGTGACAGCGCTTACCACCGCTCCACCATGCCCTCCCCTTTTCCCAGTCAGCAGGAGCATTAGTATAGGCAGTGCTGCTAAACAAGCCTGTTCAGCCAATCCTGACAGCTGCAAGGCAATTACTGTTGTTTTCCTCTTTATCTCCAGTGTCAGCCAATTAATTAATGCTATTGAATGGATGAAGAATCTTCTAACTATTCTAAATCAGCCAAAAAGAAAAAGAGAAAAAGACACGGCAGGCAACTAGCTTCCAAAAACAAAGAAATGCTGCACTTTGAAACTCTGTTGCCTACAATATGTAGGTTTTCCCAAAGTCATTTTTTTCAGCCTATAAATCCGTCTTCTTTATTTTTTTGTCGGACTCAAGGCACATATGACATTTTTTGTATTAACAGCCTAATTTTCTGATCCATAATGAGGCTGGAAGTAAAACGATAAAAAAACGTCTGAAAAGGTAGTGCATTAGACATAGAAATCTAGTTGAATCTCAGCCTTGGTTTGAAAAAGGGACAAAAACAGAAAGGAAAGCTGAAGTAGGAGGACTTGTCAAGGTAAAACTCTTCATCTATAACTTTTCTCTCTCATTATCTTTGGAAGTTTAACAGCGGCGGCTGCCCCTGTATGAATGTGACCAGTGGCTTGCTGCATGCATAGAGGATCATAGTGCAATTTTGGGAATCGATCATTGTAATTGTCATACATTTGACTTTAAAAATTGACATGAAAACAACTGCCAGAGAGGGTTTTAACACTTGATGGAGCAAAATGTCGATGGGTCGGATAAATACAGTCATCACCGTTTGAAATGCATGAAAGTTGGTGGTCGTAGACAGAACACAAAACGTGATAATCAACATGTTCTATGCATTAAAATGTCAGATTTAAACCCTAGTAAACTACTCAAAAACTAGACCAGAACTAGACCAACTAAACCGGCCTCATCACAGTGTGGTACGGCAACACTACAGTCGCCTGCAGAGAGTGGTTGAGACGGCCGAGAGGATCACCGGGACAGCACTGCCCTCTCTGCGGAGCATCTACCACCGCAGAGTCCACCGGAGAGCTGCCTCCATGCTCACAGACCCCACCCATCCACAACAGACCGTTCACTCTTCTACCCTCAGGCGGAGGTACAGAAGTTTGAAATGCAGAACAACACAGTTCAAAAGCTCTTTCTTCCCCTCTGCTATCAGTCTCCTGAACAGCTGATAGGAGTCACATTCATGTGCCACCCTGTCACTTGAAACTGCACTTCTGTTACAATGTACTGCTTACTGTTTACCGTTTACAACTGCGCTCTTGCACAACCCTGTTCCACATGTCAGCATTTTCACTGCACACTGCACATCAGACAATTTATACATACCAGCATAGTGCCATTGTTTATTTTGCTTATTGCATTTCACTGTTTTTATTTTAATTTACAAATTAATTTTATTCAGTGTGTATTCTATTTTTGCATTTTTTAGTTATTGCATTTTTTGTTTTATTCTATTTTTTTTGTACTTAAACGCCAGCATCAGGGTGGACAGCTGGGAAATACCTTCATCGCACAGAGAACTTGCTTTCCTGCTGTATAAGACAAAGTTGGCACTCACCAGAACTCCACAGATATACTGTTTTTGTGTCTGTTAAAGGTAGAGAAAGCAATTCTGTACAAGTTCTAACCCAGAACACTCAAATTTAGTGACTATCTCCTCATCATCTGAAAGCTAAATTGGAAATGGACAGACTGGGGAGACAAACTATAGCAAACATTGCTCCAGCCAAGGCATTTTTAGATTAGATCCCGTTATTTTCCCTGGATGGGGAACTTGTGTTTAACACGCGCTCCGCGGTGTAAATGCAAGGCGTGTTAATGCCTCCCCGGTGCCTTAAGTCAAGGTGCAGGGAGGGAAGAGGAGTGGGGAGGCATTATCAACTGCCACTGTGTAACATGACAGCTCTGCAGTCTGTTTTGGTTGGCCTCACTTGGGTTCACCAGCACTGACAGAGCTGGCTGATGCAGCGCTGGGTGCAGCAGATAAAGCAGATCCATGCTAACTAATAACGTGTGTGTCGCGCTGGTTAAAACATGCATGACTGGTGATTAGGTGTACTGTCGGAGGCGGAGGCAGCTCGACCCCTGATCCAGTGTCAGTTAAGGTTAAAAAGGACAGGCAACATGTTAAACTGGCTGTTGCCTCCTTCATTCTCTTGTTTTTAACTTTCCGGTTTGTTTGTCCATCTGTCTGTCAGTTTCTTCCACACTTATTAACGCTCTCAATTCTCTCTCAGGAATAACTGGAGGGAATTTTTTCAAGTTTGGCACAAATGCCCAGCTGAATGCACAGATTACGATTTTAGTGGTCAAAAGTCAATACGAGTTAAATAAACATTTTTGTGTCTAGGACTCAAGAAACCACAGCTACCCTAAAACCCAATCCTACATCCAAAAGGTCATAGTGGCATCATACTGAGAAAAAACATTTGTTCAGGCCACTATTCAACACAATTTATCAAGAGACGAAGTAGAGATATATAGAAACTACAATTTCTGGCATTATACTTGTTTTAATGGCTTGTTTATATGAACTTTAACTAACTGTAAAATTTACAGTTAAAATTGACCATTGGGGTGACATTTTGCAGTGTCATTAGCCTCTTTTACACTGGCGAACACCCCGCATTTAACACAGCGTCACCTGTCCTTTTCACACTGACTGATACAGGGTGGCATGTTGAGTTGGCCCCGTAAATAACTCACCTATGAGGGTACACTGTTTACATTGGTCCTGACCTGCCCCTTTTCCGCTGAGCAGCTTGGTACGGTCTGGTACAGGTTAGTTTGGGTTACAATGGTTCAGCCAATTCAGGTGAACGTCGGACCGCCACTGGGCATGCAGGGTTGAGACCAAATGCTTAGCGTGGCGTCATAGTAGTGCAGCAACAACAAAGCTGAAGCTACAAACAGCAAGAATGGAGGTCATCCAGCAGCTCATTTTTGTTCTGCTTGGCTTGTGGTGCTTTGTATGTCCAACCCATGCCACATTGTGTGAAAGAAGGTTCCGGGTGGCGAAGAGAAACACAGACCTCAATGTTGTTTGCAGACATCCTTTTCCTATTTCCAACGTTGACTGAATGGCAAGTTGAGTGTTTAAAGACTCTCGTGTTTGTTTCACGCTTGCTTTTGTCGTAGGTACTGATGTTTTTCTGTCCTCCAATGAACGGATTGTATCGTGTGACGCCAGTAGTCCGAGCTTACCGTACCATACCATTTCTCTATGGACCTACAACGTAATGGGGCTCAGAACTAGTACAGAAGGGTTCAGTTGTATAGGACCCTTTTATAATGGAAACATACAAAATACTGTACCAAACTTCTCAGTGGAAAAGGGGCTTAGGGTCCACTGTAAGGACCAATGTAAAGAGAACTGACGTGGGGTGGCGGGTTGTGGGTGGGATTTATTGATGACTAGAAAAAAATGTCTGCAAGCTCCTCATCCTCAGAGCTGTGGAAGTCATAAATCAACTTATTACATAACTGTAATTTGCAATAGATTATTAAAATGACAGACTTTGACTTTACAAACTGAAGAGCCATAGAAATAAAATTATTTGTGGTCAACAAACACAACAGCAGGAGTGTCAGAGCGAGACTGCTGGTCATATTTGTGCAACATGATCTGTCATTCAGCGTGGATCGACCACCTGTTCCATCTCCTGCATCAGCCAGCTCTTCTGATGTTTGGTGAAGCCAGAGACGCCGACCAAACAGACTGCGGGCTGTCATATTACGTCGCACCACTCAATACCACCTCCCGACTCGGCTTCCCTCAACTTGGCTTCAGGCTATGGGGACGTGCCTTGCATTTACATAGACATAGCCCAACGTGCGTTCCTCAACCAGAGATAATAGTGGGCTCTAATCTAAACATGCCTATTGATGACTGCAGATGTTCTTAAAGAAAAGAAAAAAAAAATGTTCACTGTTATAACAAATAACATATAGTATAAATAACAAAGTTATTTTCGGAATAGGAGGTAAAGTACATTTTGTGCACTTTCTGATTCATTTGAAGGACATAGACATTGCTGAATTGAGCACCTAAGTACAGGTATAAAGACGCACACAGAAACATGTCCAATGCCATGATACACACACATCCACCCATAATAAAAATTGCATCAGAGGAAAACTCCCCTTGGACCCTTGAGAAGCAAATTTTCACCCATATCTCATTTTTTGCCAAGCAGCCAGCACTCCTTTGGGTTTAAAACTCATTTCCATGTCTCTTGTAAACTCTACATTTTTACATATTTGTTCAAAATCCTATTATGAGGCCTTTGTGAAATAAATAATGCTTGTAAATTGGAAAGTATCATCAAGCAAACGTTGGACACAGAGGTAATCTTCAAAATCTCATCTCCTAAAACACAAAAGCAATTGTGACTATTTCTGATATAGCTTACAGGAAAACATGATTCAAACGGATGAGAGTCATTGAAGCGGAAGCATAAATATTCAAGCACACACCCAAACGAATCAAAAGACTGTCCCTTGTTCACCAACCTGTTGGGTCCAAGTCATGCACCGATGACTGGCATGTGTTAAGTCGGTCACAGTAGACATGTTCTGGTGATTCAGGATGACCAGTATCCGTGTCCAAACCTAGAGGGGAAAATCCATCCAGATCACAGAACAGCTCTGATCCAGTCCCAACACTCGGGTTTTGCGTCACCTGGGGGAATGTGGAAACAGATGGAGGGACAGAGGAGAAGGGGGGATTGAAGGAAGATGGAGGGATGAAAAATGAAGACAGTGAGAAAAACGGGTCACGTTGGATGACATAGACAGATGATACACTGGGAAATAGCAAGAAAGGAGAAAGGAAAACAAATACATGATAGACTGAGTTGAATGGATATGGTAAGGAGGGGAGTAGACAACAATGGCTTGGTCCTAAAACTTTGTTTCTTTCACTCCAGTAAGATCAGTTAATAGGACAAAATGAAATGTAATATCAATTTAACTTTTAAGAGAGTCACGTTGGTATTTTTCAATGTCAAGTATGCAAATGCATATTAAAAAGACAATGTCTATTACTGAAGATCATTCCCCCCTCTCCCTGTTTTCTCTGTTTCCACTTGATGAATTGATTTTTAATTAACCCCTGGAGCAGGTAAGAGCATCTCACAATAGTGAGGCGTGTTAGCTGTTCCTCCCCTGCAAGTGTCCTCCTGTGAGACATTGGTAAAGTAAGGAAGCTCTGTTCAGTTAAGATTGCATCTGACGTATTAGCATGCTGGCCATGCAAAACACTGCAGATGGGTTGGGAGAATATAGGGCAGAAGCATGCGGGAATAGTGTTTCTCAGAAGGAGGAAGGTAAAAGGATGGCGAAAGACAAGAAGAGGAAAAGATAAAGAAACAGCAATATACCAAACGCAGAGAAAAAATACATTTTTTTGACCATAGTCCGCTCATAAGGATAATTACTGCTAATGTAAGAGTAAAAGAAAAAGAGGAAGGGGAGAGCAAAACAGGGGAAACAAGAAAGACAAAAAAGATAGATAGAAAATAAAGCGTATAAAGAAAATATAAGAAATCGCTGAGACGAGAGAACAGAAGAAATTAGTTGAAAAAAACCCAACAACTATCTAATCACCCCAGGAGCAGTTTCATTCAGGTCCAGAGGGCCGAGATAATCACTGTCGTTACAATCATGAACATAGTTTTGGTTCATCTTTTTAATAAAGCATTACCCCCTTCCTTTTATCTATCATTCCTCTGTCACGCAATGTAGGATCTATGCCATTAAATGGCTAATAAGCTATTTGACACCATTTATACAGTGTCTTTTTAATCTAATCTATTTCCCTTTTTTCTTCCAGTGGGTTTCATCTTTATCATCTATATATATCTCTGAACTATAGATGAACAATGTGAAGTAATTACTGTGATACAAATGTTATCTCATAACAGTAACAATAAAAACCCAAACTAACTGTCACCTAAATCTTCACATTCAGTGTAATAAACTTCAAAAATCTGCAGATGCTTTATTTTTTTAACCAAGTTACATATTTCTATGAGAAACTACAGACTATCTGCATTTTCTTAAATTCTGTCTGTCGAAGAGATCTTTTTATCATCACAGTGAAATATATATATATATATATATATATATATATATCACAACACAATATTTTTTATTAATTGAATGTATAAGGTATCCTATTTTCAAGGAATCAAACAATGTAGATGTAGTTAATTAGCAGTGTCTCAACTTTAAAAACAAGGGTAAGTTAAAAAATAAAAAGACTTGTGGTGGTATTTCTATAAAAACTGAAGGAGACACAAAGGTACAATGGTTGCACATATTGAAAAATGTCATTTGGATTAAATTTAGTAGACCCATTTTACTCGAGTGTAACATTTAGGAGAAACTCTTTTGTACTGACAAAGCTCTGGGAATGTACCGTATTACTTAAGTTGGAGAACCCTAAGACAGGTTTGTAGTTAACCCTTTCAACAACTGAATGGGAAAGTGGAAACATATTACTACGAAAGGCTTTGACCTCTGTTCTTGCTTACCGATCTACAAATCTATTTTTTTTTTCAGGCTCTCCAGGAGAAAAAGTCTTCTAGAAGAGAAACTGCAGGATTTACCCCCTTTTCTGTGAAATGATCTTTCATCAAAAGCCCTTGCGTCTGTGCTTCCTCTTCTGAAGTGTCTTCTTCATGTAGAACCAGATCCAGGCTATCACTGGACATTTCATCTTCACTGTCTTTGAGAAACACGCACGCGTTCACACACACACACACACACACACACACACACACACACACACACACACACACACACGTTTAGAGGATGAAAGGTTTACTTTAAGTTGTGATGCAAGATAAAAGTCATCCAACAAAGTACTGGTGTGTTTGTGGGGTTCAAACAATGTTGGACTTTCAAGGTGAACAGTAAAAACACATTGACTGTTCTTGTTTATCACTGTTTGAACCAGTGAAGCAACATTTTCATCTCCAACATCCAAGGAAAAACAGAACGTGTGATACGAGCGTCCTTGACACCGTAAAGCTCTATTTAACTGATAAAGTTGCCGTTCAGCGTCCCAGTGGTCAAAGAGATGAAGAAAGCAGTGCAAATGGAGGATGGAAAGGATGAACGATGATGGATGTACAGATCAGGACAGATACGTTTTTGAAGTAGGTGGAACCGGGATAAGGGAAAAGCAAGATTAAGGGACGTGTGGAAGAAATAAACCTTTTGTTTCTAACTGTAAACACGATTTACAACAAGCTATGCTCTTGATTCAAAGCTTAAATATTAATTTTACGAAAGGTCTTTGGTGTTTCTACGCAACCACGACTTGTGCACACAAATCCCTAAAATAGGAGCATGTTCATCCAAAACGTCTCTACATGAAGTGAGTTACAAATATAACTGATAGGATGCTGTAATATTTAAAAATAACCATACCTGCCAGAATTACAGAAATACATAAGAAAATATTGTGATATATATAATCGTATGATATTAAAAGTATGTCAATAAAACAAAAAAGTACCACATTTAGATTTCATTACAGGTGTTTCTTTTAATTTTGAAGATTATAACTGACAACTAATGAAAACCCCCAATTCAGTATCTCAGAAAGTTTGAATATTGTGAAAAGGTTTAATATTGAAGACAGCTGGTGCCAGGCTCTAATCAGCTAATCAACTTAAAACACCTGCAAAGGCCTTTAAATGGTCTTTCAGTCTCATTCCGTAGGCTACGCGATCATGGGGAAGTCTGCTGACCTGACAGTTGTCCAAAAGATGACCGTTGACACCTTGCACTAGGAGAGCAAGACACAAAAGGTCATTGCCAAAGAGGCTCACAGAGCTCTGTGTCCAAGCGCATTAATAGAGAGTCGAGGCGAAGGGAAGGAAGAGATGTGGTAGAAAAAAAGTGTACAAGCAATAGGGATAACCGCACCCTGGGAATGATTTTAAAAGAAAAACCATTCAAAAAAGTGGGGGATATTCACACTGAGTGGACTGCAGTCACGATATGGGTGTCAGCTGTCGCATTCCTTGTCTCAAGCCACTCTTGAGAGACAACAAGACAACAAGAGACGGCGTCAGAAGCGACTCGCCTGGCCTAAAGACAAAAAGGACTAGACTGCTGCTGAGTGTTTCAAAGTTCTGTTCTGTGATTAAAGCAAATTTTGCATTTTCTTTGGAAATCAAGGTCCCAGAGTCTGGAGGGAGAGAGGAGAGGCACATGATCCACGTTGCTTGAGGTCCAGTGTAACGTGTCCACAGTCGGTGGCGGTTTGGGGATGCCGTGTCATCTGCTGGTGTTGGTCCACTGTGTTTTCTGAGGTCCAAGGTCAACGCAGCCGTCTACCAGAAGGTTTTAGAGCACTTCATGCTTCCTGCTGCTGACCAGCTTTATGGAGATGCAGATTTCATTTTCCAACAGGACTCGGCACCTGCACACAGTGTCAAAGCTACCAGTACCTGGTTTAAGAACTATGGTATCCCTGTCAGCAAACTCGCTTGAAGAGGAAGATGTGATAGGCCAGACCTAACGATGCAGAAGAGCTGAAGGCCACTATCAGAGTAACCTGAGCACCTGAGCAGTACCACAGACTGATCAACTCCATCCCACGCCACGTTGCTTTACTAATCCCGGCAAAAGGAGCCCCAACCAAGTATTCAGTGCTGTACGTGTTCATACTTTATGTTCATACTTTTCAGTTGGCCAACACTTCTAAAAATCCTTTATTTTGTATTGTTCATAAGTAATCTAAATCTCTGAGTTATTGAATTTTGGGTTTTTCATTGGTTGTCAGTTATAATCATCAAAATTCAAAGAAATAAACGCTTAAAATATATTAGTCTGTGTAATGAATGAATATAATATACAGGTTTAACTTTTTGAATGGAATTACTGAAATTAATCAGCTTTTCCATATTCTAACTATATGACCAGCACCTGTACGTCACACATTGACTACACAGTGTGTAAACATTTATGTTGGTCCAGATTGCATTAAACTTCTCTGAGATCTTGAACTGGTGATGGGACAGTTGGACCACTAAATAAAGGCTGTTACCACCTTCCATATAATTCTTATTGAGGTCAAAGTCTGGGATGCGTGGTGGTCCATCCATAAGTGGAAAAAAGACGTCTCATGCTCCCCGTGACCACTATAACAGTTTGAGCTCAATGAATCCTGGTATTGTCATCTTAGAATATACCATGCATACACCTGTACCATTATGGTGGAGGGATCTATTGCTGAAAACACCTGGACATTCAGTATTGTCACACCGCGGTGAAGTGAAGCTGGGTTCCTCTTTTATTTTCAAGGTCCTGACTCTCCTCCCGTTTCAGGTCACTCGCCCTTCCTCATGTGTCTTGGTCTGATTATCTCCACCTGTTCCTCATTACCCCGGGTTTAACAGCCTGCGTCTTCCTTTGTCCTGGGCCGGTGGGTCTATGTTCTCGTCCGCTTCGGCCATTGCCTCAACCACAGCCTGTGTCTGGATACTTGTTCATCCAAGCGAAAGATTTTGATTCGATAACATTTCATTAGATAGATTCATAGACTCATGGTTAATGGTTTGCATAGGTTTTGTTTCCTCCTTGGGGATTAAATTTATTTTAAAGTTTGACAGTGTTGTATCTTTTGTTTTTTAAGGAGTGTTTTTCTGTTGGCCCTGCCCTTCTTTCTGATCCTTGGTTTTTCTCTGTAGCCAGAGTAATTTTCAGTTAACAGTACCCTTTAATAGCCTTGTTGTTTTTCCTTAGTAGTTGACTAATTTTCATAGCCTGTTTTAGTTCTCGCTTCTGACTCATCAGACCCATTTCCGTGGTTCCAAAAGCTAAACTTTATAATCCTAAACGAATGCTATTCTCTTTTTTTTTTTTTTTTTTCTTTCCCCCAATTGGCCTCACCAAAAACCGTCTTCTTAAGGCCACGCGAACGTTTAATCCCAGTGCCTAAAGTTTTCTTGATTTTATGTGTGTGGAACTGTTATTTTAATTAAAACATTGAATTCAGTTGTGGATTATCTTCCATGTGATTTTACCAAACATTTATAAAATCTTTGACCATAATTATTCAACATTTATTTTCCACCCACATTTCTTCATCAAAGATGATAGCTCACCGTGTTTAACTGTGTTTTAATAATACATTACACAGTTCTCAATCCAGTTTCAGTAGTTTAAGAAATCTCTTTAGCTTTGATGGCTTGATGCACACCAATAAGATAATGCTTTAGAAACAAAGTTACATCTTTTCTGTTAGTAGAAAACAATACTTTAGACCTTGAAATTATTATTTGGTATGAGGTACTCTGGGGATGATTTCTCAAACAAGCTGAATATTCTTTGAAAAACAATTCCACCAAGTTGACACTTATCATGAAGCATTTCTTTTCTTTGAGCATTCTGTATTAGTGCTTTTGGAATAATTTTAGTTGAGTGTCAACAAGACACTGCTACACCGTTTTGCTTGAGAGACCCTTTATTTGAAAGGATAAATATCCTATCTCTCTTGATTTTTATTATTTTTAAATTTCCCATCTTTATCAAATCAAAAGTTCTGTGTTATGTCTTTCATGTTTTTTTTGCGAAGTATAGCTGAACTAGCAGATCTATCTTGTGAATAGCAGTTCAAAATATTTGAAAATTATTCCAAAGCACACATCTCAGTGTTTTTGTTTTATTGTTTTTCTTTTGCATTAATCACAAGCACTCAATGTGTGTGCTTGAGTACTTCTAGATTTCATATAAATACATTTATTTCTATCAGTAAATCCTTATGTGTAAGTGTCTCTGTGCATCTATACTAAAGAAATTGAGGGCCATTCTTTACAGTGTAATCACCCTCATGTCTGTTATATTTTTCTATCAGGCATTTACTTAAACCAAACTGTAATCAATTTTAATAAACAGAAAAATAACACACTTTGATTGGATATAAATTGACTTGGACAGCCCAGGTGTAGGAAGGCAAGTCATTACTTTGAAAGTGAATTACACAAGTTGCCATCAAGTGTGGCATATACCAAGGATGCTTTGTCCCCACTGCCGTCCAGTGAAAGGCCTGAACCCTTTCAGCCAGATCATCACAAAGAGTGGCACACACCATCACACCGCCTCCTCCAAAAGATGTTACTGTATTGGTGCAGCAATCAGCATAGTGTTCTCCATGTCTTCTCCACACTTTGACCCTACAGTCCAACTGCTGTAGGCAGAATCTGGACTGATTGCTGAACATAATCTTCCTCCACAGGTTCAGGTTCCAGCACACATGTTTCAGACACCAGTTCAAATAGGCTGATGGTAGAGGGCAGTCATGGCCCACCTCCAAGCAGCCCTACAAGACCGGAGATTGGTTGCGTGCAGTCTCTTCCAGATTGTCTGGTCAGAGAGCTGTCGACAGCCTACGGTACCTAAATGCTGACAGAATGAGGTTTTTTTGGGGGGTGTCGCTGACTTTGCAGCCTGTCTCTGACATCCCCCGTTAAATGGAACTTGGGCTTCAGTTTAAAGATGGTATTAGGGTTCACTCCAAACAACGCCACAAGCCAATTTAGAGCCAAACAAAAATCGTCTTCTTATTCTACTAATCAAAATTGGCTTTAGTTTGTTTTTAAGAGAATACTAACAGAAAGTTATATAAAAAAGTAACATTATTGTATACATACAAATACACACAAAGATGTTAGAATAAAGACACCTTTTTTTTGTTCTCAAACCTGTAGGCGTGTATATTTGGTCTAGTAATACCATCATTGCATTATTTTAGTAACTGTTCAACAAATCAGTCTAACATTTGCAACGCAAGTTTGAAGGGTTTGGCATTAGGAGTTACTAATGGAAATAACCTTGGAAATACACACACTTGCGAATCTGCAGGTGTGTGTATGAACAAGGAGGGATGTGTGCATCAGAGCTGCTCGAACACATTTTTCATTGTTACAAGTTTGATCTGCCAATTTAACTATGCTTCACCAAAAACGATATCAAAGATTCGGAAGTGTTGCTTTGTATGTAGCTTGTATAATTTAAAAAGTGTACTCAATGAGGATCAAATATTAATCCATCTACAGTTATTAAAGTGTTTGTCAGTTGTGATGATGTAGCAGTGTGACTTTTGGAAACCCGAGCGAGATGATTTCAAAAGCAAAATGTGGGATGCTCAATGAAAACAAACAAAATTAGGAGCTATATAGTAAGCATGAACTTGAAAGAGATTCTATAGAAGAACAATAAATCAGATTTTATTCCCACTTCTCTTAGTTCATGATTAAATTTCAGTAACTTTTTGGGATTATCATGTTTTCATGAAATGCAATATGTATCAAACTGACTTGTAAGAAGTAGACCCTCCAATACATGTATTCCATGTGGGAAAAAACCCAAAAAAACAATGCAGTTTAAAGTTCAGTTGTTTAGACAGCCAGGCACATTTAATTCACAGAGCATTTAATTCAACCAATCTTTTAGCTGCAAGATAGTTCCGACATATCAGTTCATTTCTAACTGTTTTTTCTACAGTAAAGAAACCCTATTGTCAGTACAGGCTCAAAATTGTTTCAAACCCTTATTAACTTGGCTTTGTGGAAAGTAATTCTCATGGAAGGCATTTGCACAATTCCATTTCCTACCTTGCCAGTGGGTAAAATTATACCACATGTCATAGTCTGTGGTATGGGAGCACAGTTGAATTTTTTTTTTCTCCAAATCACATGAAATTAGTGAGAACTGTTAACGCCATACAGAGCAAAACAGTTTGTTTGTTGGGTTTTTTTTGTACACTGAAGATAAACAATGAAGATAAAGTAAAACATAAATCTCATCTGCTTTTGTTTGTAACTTATGTAACATGGAGCTTTGTTACATATCCTTACCGATGGTGAGTAGGAAGGTTCTAAATATCAGAATTATACCCAAATGAAGCTAAAGCCCTACGCACCATAATTAACAAGCTTAAATGACAAATGAAAGAAGAAGTAAATGCAACACACATATACATATATATATATATATATATATATATATATATATATACTCACAGACCCCTTTTGGTGATCGTATATTTTTCTAATTCTTTAATACTATATACATTAAAATAATTTGAAATGAAACCACATTTTATGAATACTTATTGTAGTAATAAGAAAACATTTCATCATCAATATAGATAATGTGCCCACACAGATGTAGGCACATTATATTATTATATTTCATTTACCTGTTGATAACGTCTCCTCCTCAGCTGTTTTCACAGGCTTCTGGATGACGTTTAAGAGACTGCGTGATGAGATACAATGTGTATCCTGATGTGGCAGAGTTGATGTGTGGTGACCAGGCACTGGGGTAGAGGTCACAATTGGAGCATTACTATGTTTTAGAGTGGACCTATAGCAGGAATTAGGAGATACTCCACATGGGACGGGGCTGACTCGTGATAGAACTGGCTCCAGAGATGGTACTGATGGATATGATCTGGCAGAAACGGGTGACAAAGAATGTGTGTGTTGATTTACTAATAGAAGACACTCTGGGTCACCCTTGAAATGGTGAGATTGCTGTGGGGACAATAGATGGCCTCTTGGTGCTTCACAAAGGTTTGAAGATGGGATTGAAGATGGGATTGGTTCTGCAAATAACTGAGAGGATTGGGGTTGTGCTGACAAGAGAGATGAGTCTAACTCTGAGCCGTTTTGTAATGGGGCTGAGTGGTAAACCTTAGGCAATAAGGTTGACTCAGAAGAGCTCGATGCTGAGACGGTGAAGGTAGACCTCAGGGAAAAGGATGTCAATGGAGAAGGAGAATGATGCTCTTCTGGGATTGGTAATGTGTTACCTTCTAAAGCTGATACATCAGCTGAAAATGGAAAAGTCGAGTGTGAAGATGTGGGGATCTTGGACTGTGAATGTGATGATGGGGAGAACAATCGCGGTGATCCACAGTAAGCTTTTGGTTTGGGAATAGTGGGAGAGCTAATGGACCTAGATGGCTTTGAGGTGGGAGTCTTGACAGATCTCACTGAAGCTCCAAAGGTCTCAACAGTGGGACAAGCTGATGCCATACTTTTAGAGGACAATTCTGTGAAAAAGATACAAATATATAAATTATATGAAATGTATTTGTTGGTTTACAAAAATATGACGACTGAGTGATAAGGGTGACCTCTAAAGGAAAAAAATGTAATAAATCTATCAATCACTGTAGATTATTCCAAGCCTTTAAATGTTACTATTTAACAGCTAACAAAATTGAATTCAATCAAAATCCTTCACGACTGTCAATGTCATTGCGTATACACTGCACAAAGCATTTTTAATATTCACTGGATGAGATTTATTTTGACAGTATAGACACATAACTCTTCCAGTCATCTTTTTTCATAGGCTTTAAATTATTCACCGTTAAATAATTAAGAGTTTTATAAAACTCTGCAATGTGACACCACAGTGTCAGTCCACATAAAAACAAAACAAATCACTGTCATCCATCTTTGCTCGTGATCAGCTGAATCATAACAGATATGCTTACATGGCACAAAAGTCACATCAATATTTCAAGGGCACAGTGGCACATACAGACTGGTTAACATTTGCATGTAGCCACGAACTTCAAATTACTTCAAAACTGAGCCCAAGAGTGCCCCAGGAATCGCCACAGGAAGTGTTCCCCTTTCACTTATTACTGTACCGTGTTACACACAGCTTACCATTTACTGAGTATTCTCGTTTTGATGTCTGACATTTAAATGAACTTGGCTTCCCGGCTGTTTTGGGTTGTACGTGTGTGCAAGACTGTCTGGGTGGTTGTGTCATCCTGGTTTGGGATTCCAGAGTTCTCTCATTAATAGAGATCTGCTGAACAGAGGGGACCCTGTGTGAAAAACAGAGCACTTTATTATTAACTTGATATCCTGTTACTGGGATATTATGGCATTTACAAATTAGTGCAATGTGGTAAATCCTCAGGTTTCTTAATTTTCTGTAAGATCCTTCTATCAATATCACTTTGCCAATAAAATGTGTATCGTTGTGAATAATGAAAGCGGGACTGTGGTAGGTATGTGATGTGAGTGAGTCTTACTCTTTGTTGTTATCCGTTTTCTGTTCAGCAGCACAGACTCTCATTATGTCTCTGGATGTCTGTGGAGAATGAAAGAGATCAGTGTTGTCACATTACTAAGGTAGCGTGAGACCGAGATGGAAAGACAAAACATAGTTGTGTTTTCAAGCCCTGACTGCAGGCTGAAATTTGTGTGTCTAGTACCCTAAATAATTCTTCAAGTAGGTAAAATGTTTTTCAATGCAATGCTTCTTTTTTGTTTTTGCATCACCTCATCCAAGACTTCTATGACAAGGCACGATGCAGGTGTGGTAATCTGTGGCTCAGTCCTGCTGTTGCTGACGGGGACGGTGAACAGTGATGCGCAGTAGTGATGAAAATCCTCCTCCTCAGCTAAAAAGAAAGCGAGACAGGGCAAAAGGAAAAGAGATCAAAGCCACAAATACATGACTTTTCTCCATTTTTTACCAATATTTAAGTTTATTGTTCTTAAAATGGACAGTGACGGAAATTCACGTTGTATTAAAAGGAGTTTGTAAACGTTGAAATTACAAGTGATCCTAAAAAACACACACACAATGTTTAAGGCACCCACTGTCCAGAGTTTGCATTTATATATAGGAGTATTGATCATCAGCTGCTGAAGGTGCAGTATAAACTGCAAGATAACCATTGTGCACATGCACAGCAAAGGAAAACCAAAAGCAGATTTTGATTTGGTTTGAGTTTATATGTTTTTACCATACTCTAACTGTTCAAAAAGACAAAACATAACAAAAAAGATACTTTGAACACCTTCAGTACTTACAGTCACTGACCCAAAGCTCTTCTACAACTATAGAGCATTTCTTATTTATTTGGTGTACTTCTTTTCAGTTTTCTGTTCATGATAGACGATAATGGACATGCCTTTCATCTCATCACATGTTTCCCTACACCCTTCCATCGCATCGCCACATGGGTTTGACAGCACAGGCAAATGAGAATTTTAAACAAGGAAGTGCTCCCCACATGATGCCAGTAAACAGTGTTTATTATTCATGTGCACACTCATTTTCCACCTTTTCAAATTGAAAGACTGGAGAGGAGGAGAAACTTCGCAACCTATTGTAACTGTCATGTATTAGAAGAAAAATGTTGAAGCAGGTGGAGGAATAGGTTATCAAGTGCTAAACACCTCTATATTTCCCAAAGACTGTACTATACTGTACTATTGTCCTCGTACCTGCGTATAACTACAAGACAGAAGGATCAAATCTTACCTTCTTAGTAGAGAAATAAATGTTATGACGTTTAATAGAGGACTGTTAGATTTAATAAATAAAGTAGGATGAACACTTTTAAGTATAAATATATTTGAAGTAACTTCTGTTTAACTTCACACAAATCGATCTGATTGACATGTTTTATAAATTTAAATCAGATGATGTACTGTGTTGTTGCGTATGAAAATGTTTTTGGATAGTTACTTAAAATCTCAAATATGTGACAATCAGCAAACACTGTAAACTTCTAGGTAACGTTTGATTTGATGAGAAAAGTAAGGGAAATGCAACCCCTTGCAACTTTCCGACCTAACACTTCAGATTTCACCTGAAGTAAATTGTCCTAGTTCAATATTAAAAATTCTCCTTTTGTGTCATAACTGTCATAAAACCCTGGGTCAACCAAGGTTGGTGACTGGACAATATTGTTAATCTACGATGACATCCAGTTTAAATACCACAAGCTTTTACTTATAACTAAAATGACCCAAAATTATCAGGCTGTCTCTTTTTAGACATTTGATTGATTAGCGTAGAGAACTATTTTAATCTCAAAGATATTGAGGAAATAATTACTTAAGACTGCTGCAGGGAAGGAGGAATAAAGAACATGCCGATTTTTGATGCTGTCAGGAAAACATTCGATCTTGATAGTTCCGACGAGAGACAGTTAACAGCCCCTGGGTCCACAGGGATGAAATGGGAGAGATAACCTAGGTCTACCCAACTCCTTCTGGCCTCGGCTGGGGGCAGAAAGTCATAACACTCCACTGACAGATGAGGCCCAGACAGTTAGCTCCAGACTACAGGCTGAGCCCCGCCTCCTTCTGCCTGCCCTGTTCCTTACCCTGTCAGGCTTGAGCCACCTCTAACAGCCCCCTGCCCACGCAATCACAGTCAGTGATTACACATCACACTGCCACGGATGGATGGGCAAGCACTGATACGTCTGACCCGCTGAGAGAGATTTTGCAATTGTGTGTTTGTATATTTAGGTGTGAGTCTGTGTGCTCATGCGGCTCTCTGTTTAAAGGTTGTTGTGTTTGAGAGCCTGTGTACAGCAGGAATAGGAATAGGAATAGGAAGTTTACAAGGTCTCACTGTCAGTTTCTTTTTGAGTTCAAAGATGTACATGGACGTATAAAAGTGCATGTGCTTACCTGTAAGGATACTTTCACTCTCCTCCCCAGCGTCCGTAGAAGCTAGTGATTTTAAATCAGTTCCAAAGCCCGGGGAGGAATAATGAATTTCTATTGGTGTCCTGAAAAAAAGAAATTAATTTACATATCAGCATATATATTCTACAAGCTTTCGGCTTAAAAAAAATTGCCACCGCTAGGGTTATAGGGATAAGGATAGGGAGTTCAGATGCTGCTCAGCAATCCCAGTATGCCTATGTTTGCGTATATGTGAGGAGTCGTGGGGATGGAGTCAAGACGACAAAATATAAGTATGCATTAAAATAGTAAATAATAAATGACATTCCAATGTCTCTGCTGTATGCCCTGATGAGGTGCACCAGTCGTTCGTGGCATACAGCTTTATATAATCCATAAAGAGAAGCTTCCACGGGCCTCACATTGGTCGAGCTGCATATATTCAATGACTGGACGTTTACATTTGGCACAACTACTCAGACACAGCAGTGCAATCAGTTCTTTCAGATGCAGGTACAGACCAGTTCAAAACTCAGGTCTGCGACTGTGTGTATTTTTATTTCAGGGTTCAGTGCCTTGATCTTTTACAAGCTTTTACTTTGGCCACCAACACTGCCCAGCCAGCTCAGGAAATCAGACTAATGGTGCCCTGGTCACAAGCTTGCTTTCGATAACCTGCAGGCCATGCACAAATCTGCCCGGGTGAGAAGAGTTTGTCACTCTAATACAGTTGAACACTTTTAGCAATTCTTTAAACCTCCTTCCCATTCCACACTCCCTCTTTTTCCCATTATTATTGAAGCTTGTTAAAATTCAGCCTCTCATTCTTTGTTCCTGCCAGCAAGCAAGTCTCTCTGTTTCTCCATTACGCTCTACCACTGTCACTGCTGTAGGCTTATTGCACTCCAGATTGGCTCTCTGGTCTATTCCGCAGTTAAAGGCTGCTACAGCTGGGGACTGAGCATTCCTGCTCAGGCAGTGAGAGGGCCGAAAACTGCACTCCTTTCTTCTGACCTACTCTCCAGTGAACTTCTAAGCCCAAAAGGAGCTGCTTAAATAACGGTTGTAATAATGGGACTTGCTGAAGCCAAACCTGCAGGCAGTGTACTGCACAATAAGCACAAAGAAATTGCTTTGCACACTACTGACTTATGTGGGCTGTGGAGAGGGAGGAGCGGCGTGTGCTATGGTAACAGAGAGCATGTCTGATAAGACGTGTGTTTGGGTGTGTGCATACGTGTGTGTGTGTGTGTGTGCACATAAGAATACATTTGTGTTTCACAAATGGAAGTGGCAAGAAAGAAAAGGTATGTGTTGCTAAAAGAAGGATTTGATGTGAGAAATGTGTGCAGAGATGGTTAGATCCCTTTTGCCTGTTGTAGTAAGTAGTTCGACAAATTGTAACTTTGGTGAACTCTGTTTTAACAGATAAACACAACATATTATGCAGGATACAATTTGTTCTAGAATTTACTGATGCGCATGGGTAAATAAAAAACACGAGTATAAAAGGAGTAAATGATCACCACGCAAAATCTGACACAATAGAAGACAAATATGAGTCCTATTGTGCTTTACAATTAGTGCAGAACATAAAATAAATACCATGTAATGTCACAGTTCCTATATTTGAAATGCTGTGTTGCCTGATTAACACGTCGAGTTTGCCTTTGCTTGGCAAAAACATATTTTTACAGTAAAGGCGGGGAGGACAGTTTGGAGTAAACTTTCTTTTCGTTCTTGTGAGGCGTCCTCTCTCTTCTACAGATATTTTAAGCACAAATGAGACTTTTAGTTTTTTTGCAGAAAGTACACTGCATGAATTCCTGTGTCGTGTTTTTACGCCACATCAAAGATGGAGAACAAGACTATAAAAGTATCCATTATGAGAAGTATATCACGCATTTTGAAATGCATCTCAATATCAACAAAAAGAGGAATGCGAAATAAAGGCAAAAAAAAGGTAGAAGAAGAAGTAACGGGCAAAGTCAGGGCACATCCACCCAGCGTGTATTCTCTATTCATACATGCAGTCATTTGCAAATTAGCTGGAGTTAGTAGTGTCTTGAAAATTGAAAAAAAAGTTGCATGTCCTCTGCATGCACACTGTTGTGTGTACCTGCGGTGCCTCTTGAGTAGCAGTCTCTCCATGTAAGTAAGGCTGTTTTCTGTGAATTCCACCTTGACAGTTACCCCCTCCTCTCCAAATCCCCTGATTCGTCCTTCAGCTTCTCGGTCTGGAGAGAGGTCGACCTGGGTCTCCATAGATGACACTAATACCAGTAGAATATGGGGGAGATGGTCACACGTAAAAAAAAAGTTGAGGGAAGAGGAGGAAAACATAGCCTAAAGGAAAGAAAAAAGTAGACAATGTTTTCCTGCCTCCTTTTCTACCTTTATGTGCCAGCTTCTCAGCACACCTCCCTTCAAGAAGTGAGAAAACACCTTGTCACCATGTCAAAAGTGTCAAAACACAAACAGACAGGACAGCGCTCCATAGAAATAAGAAAAAAAGATTTACGCAACACACAAAAAAAAAAAAAAAAAAAAAAAAACGCAGTTGAGTGCATGATAGAAAAAACAAAAAGATAAAAGTAAGTATAAGAAATGTTATGATTGCACTCCAGACACTTTGGCAGTCCACAGTGGCAGCTTTAAATTGGGCCTGGGTGCCACTGGCCTGACAGAAATAATTAGGGCTGGAGGGGCTAGCAGCCATTTCCTGCGTGAAGGGAGAAAAGCAGAGTCTGTCCAGGCTGTAAAGCATAGAGGGGGGGGGCTAATAAAAAGCACAAATACTCAGAGCCTCACACAAGCTGTAATAACAGTGTGCTAATAATACCCGCACAGAGCATGTGCACAAGTGAGAGCCGTAGTATTTGAGAAAAGGTACACAAACTGGCCGATAAACGGTTTATATAGCTACTTATTCAAACAGCTGAGATGATTAACGTCATAGTCCATCTACCAACTACCCCTCCTCAAAGAAAATAGCTCATTCAAAACTGTCATATTACATTAACTTTCTAAAAATAAAAACCTTGGTATTTTAATGTTTTTTTTTTTTTTTAAATTCCACCTATATATTTAAATATCCTAATTATTAAATAAGTATATATAATAAGCAAAAATTGTTCATTATTGCTTAAAAATTGCACTGTGCAAACCAGGCACAGTATGATAGCAGAGCTTTGTATTTTTGTATAATACTTAATTAAGCAGAGGTGAAAGAAAATGTATTGAAAGGTAGGAGGTTTTTACTGTATAGTAGTGTGTCATATAAGTCACCACCTTATTCTTTTAGACTATTTTTAAGTCCCACTGCACTGGAGACGTGTCTATGCAGATGTAAAAGAGGACAGGGCTGAAAAAGAAAAAAATGAATGCAAAATTTGCCAAGTCTGAGTTTGATACCAGCAACAACAAAAAAAAAGTTTTTAAATCTAGAAACAGACAGCAAGCGATTGTAAAAGAAGGAAATGCCTTGTTGATCTTCTGATAGGTTACATGGCCATAAGAGGAACATCCCAAAGGAAGGTGAAGCATTTCTTCGAAACATAAAAATGGAGATCGGTTCCCCAATATGAGCATGACTGTGTGGACATACGTTTTGACACTTTTGTCAATTCTGCACATGCATGGCTCTGTAGTCTAGTACTCTGGATTTTAAAACAAAAGATGATAACATATTATATCCCACATCAATCAAGAAAAAAGGAAGCACCTTGATTTTTAAATAAAGTGCAAGTGTTTGAGCGTTAATAATGTAAGTTAAAACAACCATATCCACGGAGTTCACCTGATCTGCCGGGTGTCCACCATTCATCTGTGGTCATGGGCTGCCCTCCTTCATCACTCTTCTCTCCTTTCCACTGTCTCAGAGCCTCCTGGAAAGATCTTGCTGATTCCTCCTCATTGTACTCTCCTTTGAGGAGAAGAGAGGCCAGTCCTCTCTTAACGTCTTCAGTTACTCCAACATTTGTCTCCTCTCCGTGATTTAAAACCAACACCTACAACAAAAGGAACATCTCGCGAGTTATAGGAGTTGATGGAGAGAAAGGGCTGTGAGTCTGAGAAGCTCCACTTTACTGTCAAATATTGGAGAAAAAAGTCTTTCTGAAGTATTAAATGTAGATTACTGTGTGTTCTAAAGTTTTTCATTGCTAAACACTCGTTTGTTGAAAACTGCTGTTAATAGGTTGGGCAGTTAATGAAATATAACTACCTGATGATTCTGCACACAAGGCAAGAAATAACAAATCCTAGTTATACCCTGTTCACCTTTTTTTACATGTTCATTAAAAGTAAATTCATAAAATAATGTATTGCATAATATACTTTTATGTACAATTGGCAGGTGTGATTTCCTTGACCCTTGCTTCAGGAAATCAAGCCTCAGAGAAAAGTTTGATGAAAGATTAAAAAATGAAAGAGAAATTTTAATGAATGTAATACTGTTAAAGCTCAGATCTACAGTTATTGGATAGATTTCTCCCTACAGGTCCCATCAATTTTTAGATTAAAAGCATTTTTGTAATAACTACAAAAGAAGAACAACCCCCTCCCATGTTGTCCATATTTGGCTATATGGTTAAAAATCACAATTTATGAAGTAAAACAAAAAAGATGGATTTCAAGACTCTGCCACGGTACATTTACTTTTTCCCCAGTTCCCATCCCAGTTCTTTCCCAGTTCAATGAATTTAAAATATCTTGGTTTATAATTTTAACAACACAGCAAGTAAACCATGTTGTTATGGCTGTTAGATCTCCCTCTCAGACTGCTGGCTCTATCTAGTCTGCACATAATTAACAAGGGTTTGATACTGTATACACAGACTTTTATGAGCACCTTCTGACCCCAGCTGTTTGAGATGACTGCAGAGTGAATGAGGTAAACTGAGATCTGTGGTATAAAGAGTTTGAAATGTCAGTCTGACTGTTCTAGCCAGACCTACACTGCTGGAGGGCATTTTTTAGTCCAAAGGTACAAAGGTTCACAAGCCTGCCTGTAGATACAGCCTGTGGATATAGTGTCAATTAGGGTGTGTTTGAAGTCTTTTCAATTGACTCACGGGGCGCTGAACTGACACCACGTACAGGCTTGTTGATATCTTTCTACTGCATTGTCACAGCAAGTGAACTGTAAATGGAGTGAAATTTTATCCAGGTCAATAACCTTTAAAAAAAAAAAATCTTTACTTCCTGCTCTAAGCGTACAACTGTTCGTGTATTCATGAATATCAACAGAAACCGTTCATAAATCCTCTTCTTAAACTCCTTCAAAATATGTAAGAGAAACTGCTAAGACAAAGAAAGATAAGTGAAGGCACAGTCATGGCCATGCTGTAGCGTTGAGAATTTAATTTTCAGTTTAATGACAAATCAACTGAAATTGATCTGATCAAATTCCCAAGACAAAATGTAGAATAGATTACTAATACTTTTTTTTTCTTTATTTACATTTTTTCATTTTAAGATGTTTACATTTAATTTGGCACAGATTTCTATGCCCATTACTAAAACTGTCTCAGTCAAGGAAATGTATTTTATATTGATGAAGACCACATTGTCTCTTGCAGGATACCAGTACACTTAGAAAGAGAAATGTCTAATGCTGTTAGCACTCAAAACTTAATAAAGCCAACTTAATTTTGCATTTTTATGCAGTTGAAGGAGAGAAAAAAAAATCAAGAAAGTATTTTTTTTTACGGCGTCCAACACTGCATGTGGAACAGAGGACAATATGGAGAGATGTGCTGGGAGTCAGCATTTTTCTATGTGTTCTGGTTGTTAATGACGTAACCATATTTTAAAGCATATATGCTACATTAAACCTAAAACCTTGATCCCTTCCAGAGCACCTACCTGGCTGGCACCTAGGAGCAGCTTGTCTGTTGCTCTTCCTGGGATCACATTTCTGGGTGTGATGGTGGGATTGGAATAGGTAGTACTGGGACTGGCGTGAGAAGTATGGCGAGAGGAACCAGTATTCACCTGTCCATGGACGCCGCTGATGATTTCAGTTTTGCTACCAGGAGTCTGTAAGTCTGTCTGCAACAGAAGACCAAAAGATTTGACACTAAATTAATATTGCTACCACTAAACAGAGGTGCAGTAACTAAATAGCGCAAACAATAAAATGAGCCAGGATGAAACGTTTTTATAAAAATTATATTTGATAGAGATAACACATTAAAGAAGGAGGCAGATGAACTCCTTATGCCCATGTTTTGCTTTCTAGTTTAAAAGGTTGAAATTATTCAACTTGCCATTATCCAAATCAAAGGTGAAGCTATGCATTTTGTCAAAAATGAAAGTCATTATTGCAAGCAGGGGGTTCTCTTAATCAGCCTTGATTGCAATTTGATTCAATTTGGCTTCATTTATAAAACACCACAACAGAAGTCATCTCAGGGCACTTTATAAGGAAGGCAAACACGTCATTCCAGTCTTGTTATAATAACCATTTCCAAAGAAGACTGGAAGTGTTCAAAGGGCTTCAAAAGCTGAAATCTGTAATATTTCAAACTATAAAATTAGTTACAATTTTTTCAATTGCAATGGAATATGATAAAAGAAAACAAATCAAAAAAAATTGATAGGAATTATAAGATACACCATTCTTGAAGGTGTTGCATAGTTTTGAATCTGGATTTTCAGAGACGTTTTTGGGGTAATAGGTGAAAGAAAGTAATCATCATAACCCAGTCAAAAATAACCTCACAGATTCCTCATAGTTTTACCCGAAGATAAAATAATGACATTCAGAGTAAATATATGTCGTAATGTTATTTTTAACGATGCCAGCAAATATGATCAACAACAGTAGGCATCCTACCTGTCAGACGTAAGACAAGAGATTTAACACCCACAACGTTTCAACAGATTAAAGTAATAAGTACCAATTGATGTACACCAGCAGCATAAAGGCAATGATATGAGGCTACTGTAGACAGCTGTCATGACCCTATTAAAAGGGTAGAACCTAATCAGTTTAAGTGCTCACACTAATATCACTGGCATAACCTTGACAGTCACTGCAGTGAACTTCATTTAATGGTGTTAAAGTATGCATCTTTTATTTTATGCAAATTAATCCACTAAAGTCTGTGTGGAGAGATACTAGTTATGTGAATCACTTTACCAAGCTGGCACTACACGTACCAAAAAATATATGACACACACCCTGGGGGAAAAAAAAGGGAATTATGTAGAACGTGATCACTTATATCCATACTGGACACAAGAGAAATGTGATGCAAACTGCTTCATTGCTGATTGATTTCCCACAGGCAGAAAATCATTACTGTGTAAAATAATTACAACTAACCAGTAGGACTCCAGAGATCAAGCAGTCAGTAAACTGATATGTTGTCCTTGAATGTATTCAACAAAACCACACACATATAAACACGGAGTGGAAGTGTGGAATAACAGAGAGAAATTTAGGAAAAGTTAGGAATCCACGTTGTAGGTTTGGCATCTTTGTGATACTACACAAAACTAAAGCTTTTATAAATCTACTAATAGATCTACTAATAAATTCTCCCAGACTTTTACAGGTAAAAACTTAGCACTAAGAAGTAAGGAAATTGGTGGTTTATTTCTTTGTTGTAACAATGCTTTTTGACAATAAAGTATATAATGTTGGAAAGCCTGTTTAGTTAATTTGTAAAAAACATACATTTGTGAATATGAACCGCCCCTGGTGTACATTATCAACACATTATCTAAATAAAGCATGTATTTAGGACAAAGAAGTTAAAGTTAGCACTGAAAGTAAGGACATTTGTGTTTAGTAGATTATTTCTTTGTTGTAACAAACAAGCTAAGAATGTGGGTTGTGCCAGAGAAAAATTTCCCAAATCTTCTCTGCCAATTGCAGAATCTCATCTCGATATCTTTCTGCATTGAGATTGCCACCAATGATGAAGAGCCTTGTTTTTCCACTGAGGGAGATGCGGCCACACACCATCACACTGCCTCCTCCAAAAGATGTTACTGTATTGGTGCAGCAATCAGCATAGTATTCTCCATGTCTTCTCCAGACTTTGACCCTACGATTCAACTGCCATAGGCAGTATCTGGACTGATTGATGAATATAACGTTCCTCCACATGTTCAGGTTCCAGTGCACGTGTTTCAGACACCAGCGCAAATGGGCCTGACAGTGGAAGATGGTCATGGCAGGCCTCCGGGCAGCCTTATGAGACCGGAGATTTCACACAGCCAGAAAGCCCTCAGCAATATCATTCTGCGAATCTTGACTGCAGATTGTAAGGAAATTGGACAAGGTGAGCACTGACGTACCCCTAGGGGTACCAAAATAAGTGTTTTGGCATTGGCAGAGAGGATTTGGCAAATATTTCATGGGCACAACCCACATGCTCAGCTCTGCTGCTCATCCCATAAAGACATGTTAATGACAAATGTGTTACCATTTGAAATAAAAGCAGGCTTTCCAACGATATAAGATTTACTGCCAGAAAGCATTGTTACAACAAAGAAAAAATCTACTAAACACAAATTTCCTTACTTTCTGTACTAACTTTAACTTCTTTGTCCCAAATACATGCTTTCATTTTGATAATGTGTCGTGAAACTAATAATGCCTCCCTGATGTAAAGCCTTGCCCTCTTAGGTGCCTTCCTCCCAACATTTATATCAATAAAATCATACTTTTAAAAATAATTGTTTGTATGTCCTAAAGCTTCTCTTTGCTTCTTATTAAAAGATGAGTTCACAAAAAATGTATACAATTGTAAATATAATGTTATCTTTGCTTCCCTCTCTGCGGCCGGAAGGACTGCTGCGTCACTGACAGGAGACAGAGTGACGTGACCGAGGCGCTTAACCTGCTTCAATGTAAAGTCTGCTTCTCCAGGTGATGTTTTAACAGCGTTAAAGGCGGATTAAGTTTGTAATTAATTAAATGTGCCCTTTATCCTCGGAGCTGTTGGTGCCGACGGGAGATAACGGTGCATTTGAAATTATCATAACATTTTCAACTATGTGCACTATCAAAGTAATCCCAACAGAATCTGAAAGCTCAGAAGCGGAGCTTTCCATCCATATACGGCACCTCCTCCACTCCTGTAAATTTCCAGTGTGGGATGGGGAAAGAGCAGGTCAGCTGGAAGAGGCTGAGAGGGGCTGCTGAAAGACAAGCATCACACTTTGAATCCCGTAAGTTTTATTGGTGTTTTGTAACCCTCCACGTTACAATCTAAAAGTGTCCTTTTTATTTTTTTTCAGGGGATAAGGTCTATCCTTCTTAAAACTTTTGTAAGGTTGTTGGCTGCAAAATGTATAATGTAAAATGTAAATGTAAAAGCTCAATTTAGTAAAAGGTAAAATATTACTGAAAATTGTTGTCCTTCAGCCGTTGCTGGCAGCCTAGACCTGTTCGTGTCTACATTGTAAACTTTGAACCGTGTGGGCTATGACACAAGGTGGATTTATTTAATCATTCACAATTCTGAATAGGAAACGTTCAACAAGTCTTAAAGAAATCCAGTTGGCTGCTTAAACTAATCAGCTCTGCTGATTTTTGATACCATCGACTACTGATAAATCAGCATCCAAAACTCCTCTTCTAGATTTTTCCTTTGGGTTTCTTGACTTGACAGCATGGGATGGTTTTTCAGGCATTGGTTTAGCAAAGACAAAAATCTGTTCTGTGCCTGAAATATCTGCCTTCTACTGTGATGAAAGCGAAATGCAACTCATTAAGTGATACTCCATGCATGTGCTGAATTCACTACGTATTGAAAGAGAACTTGCCCATGGCTATGAGATCTTTAAGAAGCTTTGTGTCCAAACAAGCTAATAAACCTGGGGATATTACGTTCCCACTTTAAATACATTCCAATGGCAAAGAAGACGTTTTAAACAGAAAGCTGTCGTCTTTCTTCTTTTCTCTTTTTGTTTATCAGCCAGCTGCGTTAACAGGTGCATTTACATGGAAGCTGAAGGCCACGGTGTGCATTTGCCAGATCTAACAGCATCTCTTTTCTGTTGCTGTAATTACACTGGACAGAGTCCAACTTCCACGCGTGCAAACTAAAGAAAAGGACAATGGCTATGGATGCAGACACATGAGTTAATCTCGTTTTGAGCCTTTATTTCAAAGCCTCTTTTACCGTCCTCGGACAACCTCTTTTCATGTATCCACGTGTCCAAAAATGTACCATGCTTTTACGACACATTGTTTCTTTGTAATAGGTATAATCAAAAAGCCAGAAAAATTACACCCTGCTCTACATTTCTTCCAATTACTTTTCTTCAACATTGATTGAAAACACAGTGTGGTGATGGCAAGATTAGGATGGAGAACTCTTAGATTTAGGAAGTGACAGTAAATAACAGCACAAGTTGAACTGGTTGGTGTGTGGTTCCTACTTGTCTGTAAGGGAAAGAAGTGGGCCCTTGATTCCGGCATTCACACAAATGTGTTTGTAATCAGCCTCATGTCTTTGGGAGCATTTGAATGCAACTTGAGCTGCCTTTGACAGATGTCTGAGTGACAAGAACTGATGACAACAGAAGACAGGCTTCCCAGCCTGTGCAGCTGGGAGAGAGCATCCACAAGTGCAGCCCTGTTCCGGTCGCCTTACTCTCACAAGATTTTAACGTCATCTGACAAGGTGACATTCTCTGGTGGTGACCAAATCTGGCCAGAATTTTAAGCCAGTATGAATTAAATTAAGACCACAATGAATAACATCAATTTGCACTGTATCAAGTTAGATGCAGCCTTTTATTTGCAGTAATGTGAAAAGAGGCAGATACTAATATGATAATCCCAGGTATGTTTATGCTATGTGTGTGGACAAGAAGAACCCACCCAGGGAGAGCTGATGACTTCCTACAAGCATCATAAGTCATGTTTCCATTACACTTTTTCACAAAACAAAAGCAAAACTCTGAAATTGTTATAAAGGTACCGCTGCAGGGGGTCTGTCTTCCCATTTAACTGTGTTTTTCTTATTTTGAGCCTAACTTTTTCTAGTTCTCTCTCTGTAACTCCGTAACACCAGCGACAACAACAAGCTCATGCTGCCAGACGTCTCTTCAAAAACAATAAAAAAGATCTCGACTTTGAAGAAGACAAAAAGATCTTTAGTCTCTGATCAATTTTTGTGACTGCCACTGCTGCCGTTGCAGAATTAGTCAGCAGAAGAAGAAGCCAGCAGATTGTATAAATGAGACCAAAAACAGCCGGAAACTAGATTTTGATGACTTTAGATTGACCGGCTACATCACATCCAGTGCTGCCAGAGATGTAGAAATGTGCAAAAAGTGTTTCCATTACACTTTTGCAAAACACTGGATTATAGACACGTCTGAAAAACCACCTCCAAGGTTTTTGTGATATTTGGTAGTTTTGTTTTTTTGTCCTAAATATACATTACAGGTTTTACTTTTCAATATTTAGGTTACTAGGAGGTATCTAGGGGTAATGAAAATGCAACAAAAATCATGTCCAAAGATCATTCAGTGCTTTAGATGTGCTGGTTGAAGTGTGCACAATTTATTGTCCTGAATTTGAAAATTGAGCGTAACAGCCAGCACAGTGTCACATCTAAGTGGGGGAAACTCATCTAACTTCAAGATGCTGCTCAGCCCTGGAACTAGCACCTACTGTATTGCAGAGAAAATTGACATTCCCATTGGATACAAGTGATGCAGTGGCAGCCTTTATGCTCCTCACGTCCTTACGCTGACTGTCTCTCACATGCCGCGCCAAAGAGCGCTAGCAATAATAATCTGCGGTTCACTGTATATTAAAGTATAATAGCTGGTTTGATTTCAAGTGCTAAAACTAGGATGACGGTAAAAGTAAAAGATATTGCATTAAACAATGTATTTGCATATAACAGCGCTGTAATTTTTTATAAGCACCAGAACTAAAGAAGAAATAGTGAGTGGGCACAATGGGAAAGACTCGAATAAAACAATCTCCGAACATTTAAATGACCTCCAACAAGCATACTGTCAGTTACAATAAAGCAGTAAACCTAGAAATTCCTTGTCAGTGCTTTGCTATAATACAGCGTACCACGTGCATTTGGTGATTATTAAATTGAACATTGGAACCGTCTGTGTGCAGGGAAAGGGGCGTATACAGGACCTGATGAAGCAATGATAAAAACCCCAACACAACATACCAATTTAATTTATTTTTTCATTTTTATGTCCCTCATTCTGTCTCTCCTCTTCCATCATTCTTTCCTGGGCAAATCAAATAGGATTAGCAGACGAGAGAAAGAAATATGCCTGCATCAGCTGCATGTTAGTAATCCCCAGTCTTCATATCCTGCCAAAACACACAGTTTTGCATTACCATTTACTAAAGTGAAGGTGGAAACCAAGATGAGCATTAAATAGATGCAGGAAAAGACAGGGTTGTCTGGTAGGGTTTCATGGAGTTATTTCAATGGCTGAACTTTTTGTGCAGGGCTTTAACCTCTTTCCTACGTTGGCTTCTCGTTGCATTGTTGTGTTGACCCAACCAGCAGTCAAACACGCGCATAAAGTCTGAAAAAAGAGCTTTTGTATCAATATAAGCCAAGTTACTGTGTATATTCAAAAAGCAATATTCAAGCATGAAATGGACATCAAAGCACAGTCTATCTCTTTGTGAGTACTTCTAGATGGAAATAATAGCACCCGCGACAACAACAAGCTCACAGAATTGCAAATGTCAATGGAGAGAAAACAATAAAGCTGGAACAAAACAGAAAACACCCAAAAGCCAGTAAACAGAGTAAGTACATAACATTTGGATACCTGCCATGAAATCTAGGTTCAGAAAGATACACATGGTGAAGAGTTTTGAGTCTTTGAGAAGAAAAGAAGTGCAGAAGCTCTCTAGTTTCAATCTCCAGTTTGTCAACTACTGTATAAGAAAACCACTGGACTGTTTAAAAATATTCCTCAAAGATAGGCTGGAAGGGATTTGTATATTTTCCCCTCTACAGGGCATAAAGTCATTCATAAAGTCATAGAGCTGCTAAAATGTTTTTCATTGTTCCTGCAACAGTGACAATAAAGGTCTATTCTATTCTGTTTCTATTCTATTTAATAATTCTGAGAATCTGAAGTAATTTCAATCAGCGCATGCCTAAAATAAACACCCGTGACCTCAAATTCATCAAATGGAGCTACATCATTAACTGATATGATATGTGCAAGGAATTTCCCTGAGATCGTAGCTCCCAAAAAATAAGAAGCTACAACTATTACAACACAGACTTAAGCCAAAGACATGAGGGCGCTTAAAAAAAAAAAAAAAAAGCTTTATATCAATCTTGTCTGGAGGTGGCAGCAATGTCTCTGAGCTCAGAGGCATCTGGGGATGACTACAGCAAACAATTCAGTATATCAGATCCTTCTCAGAGCCGTTTGCTCCAGTCCAAGGAAACAAAGACCATGCAGATTGTTATTAACAGCAAATCCTCAGACGGTCTCAGGGAAACTATCTCAGACTACTGTGACAGGAGCATCGATGAAAAAAAAAAAGAAAAAAAAACATTTTAATTTGCTGCCTTCAAGACAATATTTTTTTCCAGGAACATCCATGCATTTTTAAACAATTCCATTTCCATCTCTAGCTTTAAAAGGCTTGTTTTTTAATTATTAGAAGTGCTCATTAAATTATGGATGTAACTAAACTGTGTATCTCTGAAATAACACTTTTATATCAGATTCACTGAATCCAATTCAATTAAGCTTTTAAACCTGGAACATTATTTAACACTGATAAAAATCAATAATCAAATTAATTCAATACTGTGGGATACTCAGTTTCTTAACAAAGAAATGAAACCCCTTTACTTTGTGGAATATTTGCAAACACTGTTCATGAAATGGTTTTTACGGGAAGTCTTAGATCCTAAAATTCATTGGCATGTTTGATGGCATGGTTGTGTTTTAATGTTGAAACAAACAAGTCCTGTTCGGTTCTATTTCACCTTTAATGTAACCAGGGTATATCTGTGCACCGGCAAATCCTTATTAGCTGCATGGGCGTTTCTGTTTCTGCAACCCATGCCAACAACGTTTCTCCAGCATTGGGCTGTTCTTTTCTTTCTTCTGTCTCATCATTGAAATTCCAGTCATAAACTAGGAGGCCACATACAAACCACAGCGCATGTAGCTGTGATTTGATGAGTGTGCATTTCTACACATTCTCATGCGTACATTACTTTATTTTAGGAATTCATTTTTTGTTGATAAGTTTAGCCTTGATTTGCTATAGAAGTTCCAGTAAAGTTAAGGCACAGGTTTAAGAGCTGGCTGTCTACCTGTATGAAATAATGAATTTGCCGAACTTGGTGACATGAGTAAAAGTGGGTGACCTAGAAAACTGATTATCTAATAGTTCCAATTAAGTGTCCGGCAGAACCCTTATGTAAATGGATGTGCATGTCAACGTATACAGCAGTGATATGGGGCTGTGCAGCAAAAAGGAGGCTGAAAACAAACAAATACCGTAGGCAAGGGTGCAAGGACTGAGAAAGAATAAATGAATGAGCAAAAGGAAAACGGGACTGGAAAAGATATAATTGAAAGTATTAGTGAAAAGAAAGACAGCGAGGCTAGAGTCACAGAGAGGAAACAGACTTGAGGCACACGTTACAATGGTGCTAACCTAGGCAGGGGTCGTGCTGTAGAGCCTTAGTGCCCCCCTCTGGTGAAAAATGGAAAAGCAGCCAAAGCAGTAGTGTCTGTGCATCAGACATGCGTCCAAAAAACGAAACACATAAAAGTACCAATGTGTGCACATGGGAGCATCTGTGTGAGTGTAACAGAGACACTGGAGTATATGAAAGAGATAGAAGTGAAGATTTAAGTGTTCACTTGGACAGATAATCTTTAAAAAGTGGTCAGTGTGTGCATACTGTGCAAGCTCTTGTTCACTTATCTACAGTTCCAGGCAGAGAAAAGTTTTGTTAAAGACTTAATAAATTCCCAGATTCTCCTTGCCATTCACACCTTCACAGGGTAGATGAAAACTGACAGGAACATGCAAGATGTGTGTGTTGAGTGTGAATCTGTGTTCAAATGAGAGGGCATGGGTGCTTGGGTGTACGCACATCTATGCATTTGCACAAGGTCTGCTGCATATTTGACTGTGGATGAGTAAATGCAAGCTTAAGGGAGGTCATTATCATGTCTATATGAAAGTGTGTTACGTTCTTGTGGGGAAGGTTCTTGCATCAGCAGGTTTGGGAGATATGCATGGATTAAGTGGACGGCCCTCACAGGCAAGGCCAGGAAGGTAGGAGACATAAAGGTGGGAGGATAGGATGGAGGAAACAACCAGGTTTCGGTATCAACAAACAGCAAAGATTCAATCAGTTATTTTCTTCCCCTTATTTGACATGCACATGTATTTTCTTTATTGCTCATAGTTTCATCACCAATACCTTGAAAATCAAAAAGTCCCTTTCTTGCTCAGCTGCATATTTTATTCTTCTTTTCTTGTTTATTCATTGCTTATACTGATATATTCAGACAGTGCAGTACAATGAGCAAATCGATTCACAGCTTTGTGCAAATTTCTTGGAGATAAAGTTGGTATAAGGCAGCAGATCAGAAAGGGATTTTTCTATTTTTTCTAAACGCATCATTTTCATTATATCCCTTTTAGTATTTTATTATTCTGTTTAATTAACATTGTGTCAAATTCCTTTTTTTCCTCGCGTAAACCAGTATGCATCAGTGTATGTGTGTGTGAGGGCGCGCGTACATGCTAATCTGCAGCTGTGGCACAGCAGTTTGATGGTATACCATAAAGCAGGGGCTCATTTCCCCTCTCAGGTCTGAGGATAAATTACAGCCACTCCCCAGGGACTAGGCATCCCTATCAGGCTGCAAGCAGCATATCACTGCACTCTCTGTGCCTGGCAGAAAGTGATGAGGTACTTTTTTTTTTGCCTGGATGACTCTGAAAACAGCTAGGTGTGCAGTGTACATGCATGTGTGTGTGTGTGTGTGCGTGTGCACATGGGGTTCTGGTAAAGTCTGTAGTTATGACTGAGTCATAGCTTATAACAAGCTTGGATGTTTACATGATTGTGTTAAAATGCAGCTTCAGGTGCAGTAGGGGACACAGTTGTAACGCTTCCCTTTATTGCCGTTATTATAACGGCAGAATGACCGTCTCAAATGTTTGTGTACTATCAGTGCATTGTGGGTATTTGACCATTCATTTAGTCTGTGCGTCCTAGACTACCATAAGCAACCTAAATTAAATTAGCACGTTACATTTGAACAGATCGTGAGTGCTTAAATAACAGGTTCCACAACAAAATAAGCTGAAAAACTGCTGGATGTAAGCTGTACTAGTTTAACCCCTCCCATTCCTTCATTCCTACATTACAATCATTCCTTCGTCAGAAGCCTCTCTTTATTTTAGCCTTACAGTACAAGTCTCTGTTTTAAAACTAAAATCTACTGGATGCAGAGTAAAGCATAGGATCGAAGATGCAAAGGTAGCTGGGGATTTAGGAGGTGGAGACGTGGGGGCAACGGGTAATCAAGAATGCATTACTCAGCACAGGCTGACACAGTCTATTACATATACACGCACCCAACGTAAACACAGGCGCACATAGTAGGGCTCCTTTTCCTTCTTATTTACTATTCTCCCTCCTCCTTAGCAGTAACGGGTGAGGAGTGAGAAAGACTAAACAATCGTGCCCTCAGGGGTCCCAAGTATCGACGAATGTATCCAACTAAACTATTATCAGTGCAAACACAAACACTCAGATAGACCGTCAGATAGGACAGTCGAGGCGCATTAAGAGAGTGGCAGAGACACAAACGAAAAACGGGTAAACATGACTGAGTGCGAAACAAATAGTGGCTTGAAAATATGGCAGAAGGGAGAACTGAGAGGGAGGAGAGAAGACAGAGGGTTATAAGATCAAAGATAAAGGACAACTGCAGGACAGCGAGAACTAACAGCTGATGAAGGGGGAAGACAAGGACCGTAAATACAGCTAGAGACACAGGGCTGATGACGGGAAAGAACAGCTCCAGAAGGAAATTAATAATGGACCAATGGAAGGTGACAGTGAGGTTGAAGTAGAGAAAATGGCATTTTGAATGTGGCTTAAGTTACTTAAACACCTGTTTTTGTTTTTTCTCTGAGTCAGTTGAAAATGTTTGTGCGTTTGCAGCAGTCACGTCAGTATTTTACCCAAATTTCAGCCTTTTAAGAAGCACATTTAGTTAGAATCGATGTGTCTTTACACGCGAGTGTGGTTTGGTTTGTGTGCATACTGATCCAGAAGTCTTGACTTCACACTGCCCACAGATCATTCCTCTCAGTCTACTTCTTCTTGTCGTCTTGTCACCAGTGGGACAAGCTGGAGGTGGTGGCTGAGGCGGTGCTAAAAAGAGTAAATGCACTGGGGTCACATTAATGAAACTCCACAAGTCCAAGTCCACAAACAGTGAAAACTGTATTAAGACAATGTTTTTTTGTTTTTTTTTTTAAATCATAACTTTAGCAGGAGTCAAAAATAACGGCTGACATTTAAATTCTGTTTAAGAAAGTTTTGTAAACGAAGGTTTACATAGACAACAGAGAGAAAATCAGGTTTGGTTTAGGTGATTTTTGAGAACACGTCGTGTCATATCAACGTGGTGCAGATCTTGCACTCAAAGCTGATGTTGTGGATTAACCTCTCACCTGTCAGTGCCTCGTCTTTCAGCACTCGGATCTTCAGTTTGCCTGCTGACAGCTGTCGAAATGACATATTGCAACGAATCAGTGGCCAAAGTTTATTCCTGCTCTCTGTTTATTGAGAATTCTACCAAATGTTTTTGTCTCTGTTCATAGTGTGTCTGCACATTACTATGTTCATGTCATATAATTTGAATGTATACATTACTTTGCATGTATGTTTTTATCTATTTATAATGTATATTTAATGTGTCAAGAAATAAATAGGTGTCAATGCCTAAGCACCCTCTTGTTGACAATTGTAAACACTTTTAGGTCTATTTTCTAAATGTATCACCCTGCAGAATTTCAATATTTTATGTTTATTATACTGTATATCCTGAAGTAAAGTTTTATATACCACATATATTCCCTGCACTGACTTGGATGACCTCTAACTGTCTGCTACATAACTCAAAAAAAACTGGAACTGAGCATTTTAAAAACAGACGTTAGTCAATTAATAACTCTGGATGACATGACTTTGGGATCTAGAACAACGGTGAGGAATCCTGTGAGGAATCCTGGAGTTTTTTTGCTTATTTTTTTTTTTTTTGCCAGCCATAAAGAGGAAAGAAAAGAAGTTTCAAGAACTGCTTTCTCCCACCTTCAAAACATTGGAAAAAATAAGGAAGGGCAAGCCTATCTGAGTGATGTAGTGAAATAGATCCATGCATTTATTACGTTAAGGTTGAACTATAGTAATTCTTTGTTAAGTGCTAAAATTACATTGAACATTGAGCTCATTCAACTCATTGTTCTCTTTTATGTCTGGTAGGCAGATGTCCCCGGGCTAATCTCTCTCTGTGTTTGTCGGTCTCTCTTTCCTGTCATCTCAGACTCTCAACCGGTCACGACAGATGGCCGCCCTCCCCGAGTCTGGCTCTAGTGGAGAGTTGTGCTTTGGAAATATATTAATTTTGAATCAGGACACCTATTGAACGTAATTGCATCAACTGAATTACAATGGATTGAAATGTAAATTAACTGAATTGGATGGTAATTAATTGGACTGTACTGAACTTGCTGTCTATGTAATGTGCCTTGTGATTACGTTTGTTGTGAATTTTTGCTACTTAAATAAAGAGAACTGAACTGAAGTGAGTTAGTATGTGGGCCAAACAAATGGCACATGAAAACTGGTTACCAGACATCTAATACAAAGCCCACAGCCCACAAGGGTGCCATCCACAGGAAGTGCTTCACAGATATAAAATTAGCGTTTACAATCTCAGTAGAATTATTAGATGTGACTGACTACATTGACTGATATAAAATTATTGAAACACAAGTTTCTGTACTGTCAAATGTAATGAACAAGAACAAATGTGTGGTAAATCTGGATGTATCTGCTGTATATGACATAAATACAAAGATCTATCAGTGTGTATTTATGTATATATAGATTTTGGTGAGATAGTAGTCTGCTTCACCTTTTGGATAGTGTTGGCCTCTGTCCTCTTGGACGCCTTTGGTAGGAAATTGCTGTTTAAAGAAATGCGATGTCCAGATGTCCATCCAAACCCTCTGGAATGACTTAAAAGAGAGAAAGGCAGACAGATGGACAGACGGACAGACACAAAAACACACACGCAGACACCATGATGTATTATTTATCGATCGTAAGAGTTTGTTTTTAATGGCAATAAAAAGAATAACTGATTACTTCTGTCTCTGTCCTTCTTTTCCTTGTTTAAGCTGCATATCTTTGTAAATGGGGGACAGCAACCACACATCCACAAAGGGTCACTGATACTTATTATAAACCAGGGAATCCAGATACTACTGCAAAAACATTATGGAGGCGTTTCAGTAACCAAAAAAAAAAACAGTTCAATAAAAATGAAGGTGCAACCCGCAACCCCAGTTATTGTCACATTGACGAGATATAGAAAAAATGCAATCCTTTGTCATCTAGTTTAACAAAGCCAAATAATCCCTTTTAATTAAACTCAAAAGGTTAAGATTAATTTTATGTATAAAGTATATTTAAAAAAACCAAAAAAACAAACTTTCCTGCTTTACAGGAAAAATATAACAATATAATTAATGCATATCATAAGAAATGGAATGCAAACACAACTAGAAATAATATATAATGACCAGATGTCTAAGCTCAACTGGAAATGAAAGCCAGTGAGTAGAGATGGTTTCCAGCAGAGATTTAAAAGTAGCATCACTTCAAACTATCCTTGCTTGTAACAGTAAGTTGTTCTGCTGGGGACAGCCACCTAACCACCTATGCTTTTTGGGTCTGGATCTGTGAATTGAAAGCACCATCTGATTGGATGATCTAAGCGTACTGACCAGTGTATAAAAATGAAGAAGGTCAGATGAATATGATTCTGCCAGTCCATTTAAAAAATTAAAACTTAGCAATAAAACCTTAAAATCCCCTCAAAAACGGCCAGGAAATTAATGATAACTGTGTGTCACGCTGAAGCCAACACAGTCCTGGTCGGTGCTGTATATTTAGATGAAGTTAAAAGACTATCTTTATTTAAAAATGAGCAACTACTCTCTTTACCCTGGTTGGAGTTTAACCTCTAAGAAGAGCTCAGTAAGCTCTTAGAAATCAAAAGCCGGTAGGACCCCTTTATCACATCGCCTACTCAACCAGATTTACCCAACTCATTTTGACCACTACCAATATGTTACACAAACACAGTGAAATAATAAAAAGTAATATAGTAAACATGCTCTAAAGCAGGTTTAACCTGTACCACAAAACCAATTGGTGTGCTTTCTGCGCATGGGCACATTTTGCCTGGCTGATATCCGAAGATATATTAATTGTGGCAGTCCTGAGTTCAGCTTCATTACCCACTTTAAAGGTGGTGTTTTAGGTTTTCTACAGTACATGCACCTCTCTGGTGAGTCAAGGTGACATTAATATCCTCCCCCAATGTTCTTGGTCCCAATGTCTCTATATTGCTTAACCCATAAGAACCCAGACCCAGTTCTACTTGAAGAAAACATATGGGGTGCATAAGACAGACGAAGTGGACTTTATGTGTAAGGAACTTTGAAAGCAGTGTGACGCCTGTGTCACCTTATGTGTTGCGGTAGCCGTTATCCTTTGAGATGGCCACATACCTAAATATGTTCCAGCATAATCCAAACAGGCCTGCAGTGCTGCTGTGACTCCCTCTGAAATGACTGACTTGTTTCTGGCAAGGTTATGTCTGGTTCAAAATTGTGGTGTGAGAGGCAATGTAAGATGCAGGATTAGTGATACTGACATCAGGGGTGGCAATGTAAGCTGCATAGAAGTCCTTGTGGTGCTAGAATCAGGCACAGTGGTTTCCCTCACATACACGCGGACTGTTGGGATTACACGTACACGCACGCACATACAAACACACACGCAGAGGACATGCCTGTTAGTGAAGATATGTAAAGGGATCGTCATTTCCACATGAGGTAGTCAAGTTCACGTCGTTAAATTATTTATGTTAGTTATAACGTCGCTATGTTGAGCTAGGCTTTTGAAAGAAGTTTATTTTGGATTGAGCTGGCAGCCTGTCAAGGCACAGGAAGTCAGGCAATCTGTACGTGATGTCACAACAGCACCATCATGTTGTAGGTGCGCTCTCCTGATGCTGAGGGATGGTGTCAGGTTATCATCCTACCAGCATCACCTAGACAGCTGGACTGTCACCAGGGTTGACAGTTCAGGCACACCTCTGTTGGTTCAAGGTGACAGGGTGTCCCCCCAGGACATGAAACCCCGAGACATAAAGTGACGGTTTCTGTGGAATGCATTAGAAAAGATCAAATGATCTAATTCAAACAAACACACCACAAATTACACCCACACATATAAATGAGTAAACACGTACTTCAAAATAATAACAGCTTAAAAAGCTTTATGAAGCATGCAGGTAAAGACAGCTAACAGAGACGATGTTTCTGTTTCCTATGAACAAACAACTACAGATAAAACCCACAGTAGTTATTTTTCAACACTTTTAACTAATAATAGCAGAGTGTGATTAGGTTTTAGATATCTTTGTGTGCTTCTGTGTCTATCTGTATGGGATACCAAAGATCAGAACTCGGAAATATATATATATATATATATATATATATATATATATATATATATATATATATATATATATATATATATATATATCTTTTAGAAATGCATCAAAAACAGATAATAGAATTCAACAACTTTTTACTACTAGCTTTTACAATAAATAGGATAATACTAAATATCCCATTAATTTTCAAAAACAAGGACAGTTGAATAAAAACAACTGTGGTTTGCAAAGTCCCGTACAAAGACAAATGAAAAAACAAACAAACAAAACTTTACAGCAAATCCCTTCGTAGCGCAGTGAGTCACATTTTCGGTGTGTCCCAGTCCCCTATAGATGAACTTCTCAACGAAATCCTCGCAGAGAGTTGTGGATTATTTTTTTCTTGCCATACACCGCTGTCTTACTTTTGTATTCTTTTCGGCTTTCAGCTCAGTCTTCTACAGCATACTCTCTGACAGCTGTTTCACCTAACCTTGGAGCCGCTGTATAAACTCCTATTACATTTGAACTTTTAAGGAGAGCTAAACCTGCACTTTACATCAAAACTGAAGCCCGAGTACAAGCCCAATCTTGAGGCGGGTCACTCAGGCAAAAACGACCCAACGAGCAGTTCAATTTCAGTTAACATATAGGTAAAAACACATTTGTAAACATTATAGAAAGATAATGTAATGATAAGTGGATCAATGTAAACACTAAACCCTGGCTAACACAGGTGAGTGAAGCCAAACTAGCTGAAGGAAAGGTGAAAGCCACACAAACACAAGCAAATGCAGAAACACCTTGAAGTCTAATACCCTATGAACAATGTCGTCGCTTATTACCCTCTTAGACTGAGACGCAATCATGAGGCAAGGGCAGAGAGTGTTCAAACAGTAAAGACATACGATTTTAAAGATTTTAATCCAACAAGAGGTCTGTTAGACTGCACGGTTATAGCATATGTACAGCGCCAAGCTGAAACTGGTCTTTTTTGGAACCAAAGGAAGAAAGGGAATACAGCATAGTATAAAAAGATCACCAGAGTCAAACAAAAAGGTGCGCAAAAGAGCCAGTAGAAAAAGCAAAAAGAAGCTTTGACTTCACTTTAAAGATGACTTGAGAGCCAGTGTCTGTTCGCCACAAGGACGAAAGACAAAGTTATATTAAATCTGTGATTCAGGCAAGACAGAGCCAATAATGATGGAGGCCTACCATGTTGGCCACAAGCTGGCTATTATTGCCTGAGCATCCATGATATGGCTCAGTCAGGTGTTTAGTCTAAAGTATTGTATTGTATTATCGTACTGAAAGAGGATACACGGAAAGACAAATTATATCTCATCAGTCTAAAAAATGGAATGAGGTCCAGGTTCTCTTAAGGAGACTAGTTCCTCAGCCCAAACCATGTGATGAGACAAACCCAACCATATCTAGTTAGTAGTTCTCAACCTCATGCACCAGCTCAGGCTCATGTCCCATGAGTCAGTTTCAGAAGCTGATGGTCAGCACGTCAAGGTCCAAGCCATTGGCTGCAACCCAAATCACATGGCACTCAACCCATGTGGCCCCTCCTGCAGGTGGCAACCCCTCAGGAGGGCAAACCCATGTGACTTGCTCAGGCTGTTTCAGCTGGGTACGATGGGTGAAGGCCTGGCCAGCAGCCACTCACCAACAAGCCCGTCTCCCACTGGGAGCCCGGTAGCACTTGTTGAGGTAAGAACAATGAGTTCTTTCTTTTTTCAGCATATGAATCCACTGATGCCCTCTCAGAGACGTGAGTGATGTACTGCCTTGAGATTGACAGGCGGAGCACTACAGTGTCTCCAGCAGTCCGGATTCCCATCTGTTGAAGTGAAGAGAAGAATTGAGCTCAAAGGCGAGACTCTGTTTACCGGTCGATCTATATTCCTAGCCCCACATAAGATCGTGGATTTGTGGGTAGTGACTGAAAGAACTAGACATAAAATGCAAGTAGCTGAAATGGGCTTCTCTCACAGGCAAAGCTCTCTCCCTTGGAGATACGGTGAGAAGATTGGTCATCCAAGAGGGACTTGGAGTAGAGTTGCTGTTCCTCCACAGAACTGGTCCATTTGAAGCCTCCTTGGCACCTTCCTAGGGAGGTGTTTAGGGCAGGCCTAGGTGGAAGAAGGCCATGACGCAGACCCAGGACATGAAAGAGGGATTATTTTTCTAGGTTTGCACTAGAAAACTCTGGTGTCCTCCTGGAGAAGAGCTGCAGGAGGAGCTGAGGAGAGGGAGACCTGGGCCTCTCTGCTACTCCTGCAATCCGAATGATAATTTAACAAGAAAACTGTAAACAAAGTATTTTGCTCCCTACTCAATCTCAAATACAATGCTACATTTCTTCATGATGCTAAAATAATAAAAACAAAGAGTATGCTTCAAACAAGAATTTTTCAAACTAGCGATAAATACCTCAACACAAATGAGACCAGCGCAGACAAAAACAGCACATTTACTATGGCAGTAACAACATCTGATGCTGGCATTAAACCCTGTGAGTATGCAATCCAGCTGCAACCAATACAATCAGACAGAAACGGCAACCACCCACCGACTCACACACATGCAAATGAAGGCTGTATCTGAAATGGCAAAAACAGGTCCTGGTTACAGCCTCCCAAATGTGAACAGCATGATCGCAAGCAGTCAATTGAAACACTTGACAAGTAAATGCTACAACAGGCACACCGGCAAGCTGCTCGCACACAATCACAGACACTTAGAGAGGCAGGTGAACAAGGTTTATATTTAAAGCAGAGCTCAAGGATTGATGGGACATAGTTTAGAGTCCCTCTAACTACCAGGATGGAGGGAAAATACTGAATGGTGGATCCAGGAACAATACTGAGCAAGCAACTGTACAGAAGTCTATTCATTCTCAAAAAAAAACATACCTTGTCTAGCAAACCAAATGATTTGCCTAGTCTTTCAGTCTGCACATGAGAGTGCGTTTGCAACCTGTAGGACTGTGTGAGTATGAAGTCCAGCTGCAAACCAATACAGTCAGACAGAAACAACAACCACACACTGTCAGACAAAGTTCAGTAATTGATCGAGTACATCCCTTCTGTCACTCAGACAAAACGCAGCCAAAAACAGAGCACTGCATCGCAGATACCCATCTTGCAAAGCCTGGTTATAAACTGCAGTTAAACAATCTACATAAAGACTTTTCAAAGCTTCACTGTTATAGACAAAAAACAAAACAAAAAAGCTCAAGGGAAATTAAGGTAAGCTTCACATCATAAAGAAAACTACAGGTTAATCAAATTTGCTTAACTCTAAAATTAGCTGTATTCAAATCATTAAAATTCACTAAGATTTCATATCACACTGTTGCATCACTATTCATAATAACAAAGAGGAGAGAAATTAAGTGACATAAATGTTGAGTGAACACATAAAAGCCTAAAAGTCAAGAATTATCTAATATACTGTATATTTGTGAAAGATAATATATTCACTCACTGGCCGCACTTCTCCCTTCTTCCTCAAATAAGCCTTTCTTCTTCCTTTTCATCATTCTTGGCTCACTTGGTCCTTTATATTTTATCAGTGTTGCCCAATGGGTCACACAACAAAATCTAGGTTTATGAAAACAGATATGTGGCGATGGTATAAAAGGTAACGTGGAAAAGCTGTGGATTTTCACTAAAATCTGTACTTCTGCACGTTCTGAGGCACTACGAAGTATTGGACCACAAACATAAGGTGAGCAAAACATCACTAATCAACTGCTATCATTCTGAAAATGAATAGCTGAATGTGTGGAATAATGTTTATGAAAGATAAACACTGAATTTTCCCTGAAAGCAAATGCTGTTTAACTCTCATACGAAAAAAAAAAAAAAAAAAAAAAACTGGATTTAGTTGCCCTTTTTTGGGCCCCAACCCCATAAATTGGATGGATGGATGGATGGATGGATGGATGGATGGATGGATGGATGGATGGATGGATGGATGGATGGATGGATGGATGGATGGATGGATGGATGGATGGATGGATGGATGGATGGATGGATGGATGGATTTATTTACACTTAAAATAGTTGGACAATCTGAATTTCTTGCTTTAACCCTTTTAATATTTTTCCTTGCCTTACAAACTTACTCACAAAGTATAAAATCTCACCCTGAACTGGTTACAGTTTGGTCATTGTATGTGCATGTATGGTATGCTTTTATTTTATGGGTGACTTGTATGTAAGTCACTCTGCATTAGAACATTTGCTGTAGGAATGACTACTGTCACAAAACTGCATAATATCTCCTTACTGATTAAGAAACAGAAACACAGGAGACTCAAAAACAAACAAACAATGAAACACACAGGCACTGAAATACACACAGGCAGCCACATATACATCATGTCGTATCTTGGAGCAGGAGGAGCAGTAAGTGTTGCACTATTTCAGATTGACAGATAACACTGTGTTTCTGTGTTTATCATTTGTACAGCCTGGATAAAAAAGCTCTTTCCAGACACTATATACGGCTTCATAATTACAACTAAGCCTCCACTTCAAAACAAAAGTTGTATATATATATGTATATGTATATATATATATATATATATGTATATATATATATATATATATATATATATATATATATATATGTATATGTATATATATATATATATATATATATAATTATATATAAAAATATAAATAAAATGCAAATGCACTACTACAGAAAATGTTTCTCACCACATCGTCAACTTTAAATCAGTTATACTTTATTTAGCTATGATGCTCTTACATGAGTGTCTAAATGCTCTTCTTCTTTTTAACAATTTCCTTTAAAGATTTTTTCATGATGATATACTACACGCCCTTTCTTCTACTTTCCAACTTTCACATGAGCTCTCACTAAGATGAGATGGGATGAGCTGTGAACAGAGATTAAAAAATAAAACAAGTATTTTATCCCCTCCGTTCATTATATTTATCTAATTTTCACACAAATTGGAATAGCCCTAAATCTGAATTGAATCAGTTGCTTAATAGTTATATTAATAGGTCAGGTAGGTATTCTGCAACGGGTAAGGTAAATAGTAAATTTACACTTAGTGACAACCTTTGGAAATTCCTATTGCTTTTAAAAGTGTAATGCATGATTTTTAGTAAATTAACTTTGAGTAAATCATACAATGCTGTCCACATGCACTTAAGAAGGAAGCAGGGAGCTTTATTTTGTCTTTTATCCTTTTATGCCTTTAAATTAACTGCTTTAGCCATCCAGCCATCCATATCAGCGTCAGTCTTATTCATGGGAAACTTTTAAACTGTGCAAGTTATCAGTCCATTGCAGGGTACTCGTGCAATTCAAATGCTAAATAAAAAGGTTATGATTGTACATGTATACAAAAATTCATAGTAGTATCAGTATTTGCACTATTTGGCCTTTTTTTCTACTGTACAACATGCAAATCAAATTGAAAGAAACCTGAACTTACGAAAGCATTCACCCAACCGAGTCAATACTGTTTAGATTACACTTATCACAAGTGCGGCTACAAGACTTTTTGTGGACTATCCCAATGAGTTTGGGACATCTGACCATTTACATTTATAACCATTGTTTAATTTAAAATTGTACCAGCTCCTTCAAGCTATATGGGTTCTCATGGTTTACAGTAATCCTTAAGTCAGAGAGTGAACGTATTATCCTCACAATAAATGCATGTGAATCTATTTGAACAATCATGTTTAAGTGAGAAAAAAAAAGAATGAAACGTGTTCTTTAAAAGTCTCATTAAAGCAGATACATATACTTATTGAGATATACATGCATTCTGAATAAGCCTCAGCTGATAAGGTCCACTGATAACACTGACTGACAGATTTCAGACACACATATATGAACTGCTCAAATGGGGCGACCAGAGCAGAGTTCGTTTAAAAGAAAAGAAAAAAAAAACTTTTTGTAAACAACACAACAATTGAAGGATCTAAAGAAAAGCACAAGCTGATAATTACATGATGACACGTACAATGAGGACTTGGAATGTCAACCTGCAGGTTCAGGCACACAACTTCCTGCTCCACCGTCTTTTAGAATAATTCACTATATGGGCTCATTTATAATATCTTTTTTTTTCTCTCTACTCTCTCACTGCTCCTCTAATCCTTCTACAGCAACTTTTACTAGACCTTTACAAATAGAGGAGTCATTCATACCCCCTCTCCCGATTGGTGCTCAACTCTATTTGTCGCTATTACTTAGTGTCTCCGCATCCTTGGTTGCTCACCTTTCAACAGTAGTTGTAGTCGCCACCTTCTCTGTCTCCACCACTGCATCCATATCTCTCCATTAGTCCATCTCCATCTGCACTGTTCTCTGTCTCCCTAGTTCTAAGTTATTTTTTCTTTGTCCCTCTCATTTGAACTAGACTTTATCGTTTATGTCCCTGCTCTTTTTTTATCTCCCTTTATTTATTTATTTATTTATAGGATTGCATTTTTGGATTGGGGGGACATGACAGTTGCGATAAAGAATAACAGAAATAAAGAAAGGAATGTTTTGATGTTAAGAGGAAAGTTTTACATACAGTATGTTCACACAATGATGACCAATAAAAAAAACAGTTTTTTTTTTTTTTTAAACCTAGCTGTACTTTATCTACGAACCTCTGTCACAACCATTACTGTCGAGAAAGAGACAAGCCCAGTGGGTGGGGTTCGGTGCAAGCTTTAGGACAAACTACCTCTTTCAATGCTTGTCAAGCCTCCCTGCACTTCGCTCATGACATTGAATCATGACTCATGAGTTCTGGCCAAATCTAACTGCTGCAAATGAATGATATAAATGTTGTGCAGTAAGGAATATAGACAAAAGAAACATAAGTGAAAGAATCTGTTCTGTGATGTCAAACCTAAATCAGGAATACTGCAAATATACCTTCACTGTTTTATAGTTTCTGTTATAGCCCACCCAACACATACATTTATCCACTATCCTTTTTACTTGTTTTCCTGTCTCTGACTTACCTGTCATCATAACATCTTTTCTGACTACTTTTTAGTGTCAGATTTAAATGATCCCTCATCCCTCCTCTGCATTTTTCCTCATCCACTTTACTTGTTTTCATGCACTGCAACATTCCCACTCACCCTCTCTCCTCCTTTTCTTTACTCATATTGGCTCTCAGCTCTTGTAGTTTGATCTCCATTTCCTTGCTCTCACCAGCCAGCATCACAGTGTCCATTTGCAAATCTTGCGTGTCACTATGGCAACAAAAGACATACATGTGTGAGCTATCAGTCATACAAATGACCTACTTAGTCAGAGTGGACAGTCAGGCTTTCATCAATATATATTCAATTCATCTCCAAAATTGGAAGATCCTTACTGCCATGACTAATCAATACTCTAATCATTTAGTTACTGGATCAGCATACCACCAAGCCAGGTGTCACCTTTATTATCTGCTGTCAAAAGGAAAAGTTCAAGTGAAACAAAATTTTGCATTATGAGGAAAAGTCCTTAGATGGATTGACATATAAAATTTATTTAATCCACCTCTGGGGATTTTGTATTAAAAAGCACAGAATCAAGTTCACAGGGGCTACCTTGCCTCAAAGTCCATTTTGTGAAATAGCAATTTTTTTTTTTTTTTTTGGACAGAATGTGAATTGCTACAGATGAAAATAGCACAGCAGTCAAGAACCACTAATGGGCTTTTACCAAATGCCTTAAATCACCTTATTGATCTCATTTTACCTGGCACTGAGCTTGACAGATCTGGCCTTGTTGTTAGGAAGTATCGCAAAGTCATTTAAGTTCATGACTCTTCCTCCAGGCGGCTCAGGTATTCCTCTTGCGGGTTGTGCTGTGCTTTTACAAAGGTACTCTTCTGCAGTAAAAACCCACAATAATTGCATAAAAACTGGAAATTATGCATAACCCAGTGTAAATCACACTCAGTCATAAATGAATGCTGCTGCAGTGAAATGAGCAAAATAGCAGGGATGCGTTTGCTCAGATGAATGATGAGAAGATAAAGCATGCTGTCTTCTGTGTTTAAATCTAATCTGGCAGATTTATATGCGTGACAAATGTGTTTTTTGACAGTAAAAGTCAATTAAGGAAGAACTTGTCAGATATAAAGACACTAAAAAGACAAGATTAACTGCTATCAACTCAGCCGCTTGTAGTTTGATGTTGTTTACGTGAAACTTTTGCCAATCGGACTTTAAATCACATAAATTAGCACCAATCAGCTACAATATTAAACATGCTGAAAAGTGAAATAAATATCATCTTGGTATTATGCAGTGTTGTGATGAAACCTCAGGGGGGCCTGGCAGTCACGTGAAATAAAAAAATACCACGGCAGCAAACGCACACGTGTGTTAGGTCATTAATGGGGGTGACGTTTCACCCCGGGGTGGCCCCCTGGACAGCCTGTCTGCACACGCATTATCAATATCCCTAATTGAACTGGTGCTTTTCCTGCTAAGTTATATTACCCGCTTTAAAATTCATTTAAAAATGATAAAAGCTGGTAAACGTGAAGCTAACAAGGAGCACATTAAATTATATTTCTATACTAAGAAGAATATATAACTTACCCTGAATCTCTCTAGCAATCCTTTCGGCTCAGTATAGGATGGCAGTATTGTTAGTAGTTGACTTTTATATAAGTATATCGTTTTCGTATTTCAGTATTACTGATTTTCACGGCCGACAAGCCCTACTCGACAGTGTACGTTTTTGTTGACGCGTTGTCACTATGGCAACCGAAGCTTCTCTCGCGATAGTCGGCAGCAAGCGTCTTTGATGCAGGAAGGTTTTTTTGTGCGTGTGCGTGTGCGTGTGTGTGGTGCACTTTTCATTCAAAATGTGGCTTTAATTTTTGCAAGGAATTAAAATGCAATGCATTTGTTTGTTCGGGAAACAAACATCAGACTTAAAGGCACCAATTCCTTTAATCGCAGGGTGTGGGAATTCCCTTCTAATTAAAATCCTCGCAGCATTTCAGCACTGATTAAGGCTTTGAACCGTCCTTATTGCTTTTTTCCAGCATACTTTATCTTTAGTAATCTAAGATGATGATCTCTAGATATTTAATAATGACAAGCTTTGGAGATCAGAGGGAAAATAATTTCCCAGTAGCCAGATAAGAAAAATATGGTGGAATTAATTCTGAAAGACCAAAATGAGGGATAGGTTCAAGTATGCCTGTTCATGTTTGTCTGCGAGTAAACGGAGTTACTATCTGTCTATCACATTTATAAAAATGTAAAATAAATACATTTAGTACTCTCTTGGGAGACCCTTATTTTTTTGTGCAAAATGGACATTTACAAGTATAATTTGATCTCGCATTCTAATTTAAATTCAGAAATACTGTATTTATCCACGAAATTAATTTGAAATTAATTGTTGCAGTCGTCATGGGTTGAGTCTCTTCGAGGAGTTGTGGTAGAGGTCTATTGCTGTGTCCAGGTATGATCCCCTGTAGTTGTCTATGTTGTGGTGGATCGAAGAAGCCTCTGAGTGAAGACACTGTTGCTGAATCACTGTGTTGAGATGAGGATCCTCAGGGTTGTGATTAAAAGAGGAAAAAGTATATATATATATATAATATATATATATATATATATATATATATATTATATATATATATAGATATATAGATATCTATATATCTAATATATATATATGTGTTATATATATATATGTGTCTATATATATACTATATATTTATTCTCTGTGTATATCTAGATATGTTTATTATATCTATATATATATATTATATTATCTATATATATGTGTTATCCATATATATATCTCTCTTTATGTGTCTCTTATCTCTAATGTGTATATATTCTATATTATCCTAATACTCTGTGTTATCTATATGCTCTGTGTGTCCTATTCTTGTGTGTGGCTATCTCTATATGTGTATCTAGATATCTGTGTTTCTATCTATCTATGTGTATATCTATATCATGTGTCTCCTATAATCTATGTGTTCTCTATATTGTCTGTGTCATCTCTTCATACTCTCTCCTCTCTCTTAGAGAGCTCTCTATATGTGTCTCTTTATTAGATCTCTCTCTGGGTCTCCTCTCTCTCTCCTATCTGATCTGTGTTAGCTCTCTCTCTCTCCTCTTTCGTCTCTCTCTCTAGAGATACCTCTCTCTCTTGTCTGGTCTCTCCTCTACTCTCTATTATATGTGGTCTCTCTCTATCTATCGCTTATATCTCTCTCTCCTCTGATCTCTCTCTTCTAATATATCTCTCTATACGCTTCTATATATCTATATCTATTATCTATATATCTCTATATATTATCTATATATATATGTGTATATAATATATATATATTATTATATGTGTATCTCTATATCTAATATATATGTGTATAAATATTTTCTATCTATATGTGTATCTATTCTTCTGTGTACTTATCTCTATTGTGTATCTATCTCTTTTTTTTTTTTTTCTTCCCTTTCTTGTCCGTGTGGCCTCGTGCCCACGCTGTATGTACGATGCACACCGAATTAGTCTCTGATATATATATATATATATATATATATATATTATATATATATATATAGTGTGTATATATATATATATATATATGTGTGTATATATATATATATACACATATAGATATATATATATATATACATATAAGTATATTATATAGTATATATATATATATATATATATATATATATATATATATATATATATATATATATATATATATATATATATATATATATATATATATATATATATATAGTATGTCCAAAAACACATAAAAAACACGTAAAAAAGTAATTTAAAGTAATTTCCTTTGGTAAACAGGTAGTAGGTAGTTATTTTAATAAACTGCAGTTCATTTGACAACCTTTCCATGCTTAAATTGCCTGATATATTTTTATGTACCTCTGTGATTTAAAAAAAGGAAACTCTGATTTAAATAAATAATTAATTCATATGAGCCAAAGGCTACATAAACGTGATGAAATGGCTGGGTTGAGCCCTCAGACTATCTTTTGAATAGACTTGGTATAAATAACAAGAAAAGAGAAATATCAGGTCAACGAGCAGTCAAAAGGACGGTTCATACAGTATTGATAATAAAAAGGTTAAAAGCTCTTTTTGAATATTTAAATTTTGCACAAAGGAAATTCAGATGTTGTTTTGTTCTAAGACTATTAAGCATGGTTAGATAATAATAATTTGTCTTACAATCCCAGTATTTTTTTTTGTAAATATTTTAACCAATTTCAATTTCAGAGACTGTGATTTATATAGCCTATGGTTTTTCTGTTTTTCTTTGATATAGGATTTCAGTTTCACAGCCATCCAGGGCCTCCTTTGTTGTATTTTTCTTCCACCTAGTATGCAGTTTAATATTAGCTTCCAGACAAACAAAGCTCAGCTTGGCTTAGAGCCCTATAATGTATATCTATATCAATTAAATGGTGCCTTCACAGATTTAAAAGTTACCCATGACCTGTGCTCTAATAAACCTCCAAGCAATCACAGTTGCTGGATTTTAAACCATGCACAGAAAATGAACTGGATCATTCTGTTTCACCATAGCTGTGAAGATGGAGCATTTATGATTTACAAAGTATTTCAAAGTTGGTGTGCGATGGACTGGCGCCCTGAAACAGGATGCATACCACCCTTTTACCAAAAGACAGCTGGAATATATTCTTGCTCAGTGCAACCCTGAGCAGGATGAAGTGGTTATCAAAAATTGATAGAGGAAGTTTCAAACTTTCAGTTATCAGAGCAAAGGTCACATTTACACCTTGATTCAGTCAACCAGTGATTTACATTACACACCTGTATCTGTTTTTAAAGCACTACACCTTCTTAGAGCTCCAAAATACATTCTATTCAGTATTTCTCTTTGGTCTTTATTTGTTTTACGGCATGAGAGATATTGTTTAAGGCACCATCTACTAGCTTTACTTCTTTTTTAAACCCCTGTTGTTGCCTGCAATCTTTTTCAGCAACATACCTTTACCTCATTCCCAATCACGCTTCTTCTCCCCCCCCCCCCCCCCCCCCCCATCTATCTCTCCCTCTCCTGACTTTGTTGGCATATGAGCTATTGCTCCTGTCATCAGGGAAGTGCGGGTGCGTGACTTATGGAACGTGCCTGTGTGTGTGTGTTAGTGTGGATGGTCATTTAGGGTTGTGACCCTCCAGCTGGTTTCTGTCTCTGCTGCTAAACAGTGACTCCCTCGCTCTCCCATTCTTTCTTGGCTTTCCACAGACAGCAAGGCATGCGGAGGCATACCGATGAGCAAATGACTAAGAAGAGGTGTAAAAGAAGGGGCAGGTGATACAGAAATGAACAGCAGAGGTGGGAAGGGGAGGGTGACATAGCAGGAGCCCAGAGGGCACATGGAAAAGCAACACAAGGGAAAGAACAAGAGAGAAACATAATGCATGAAAGGAGGGAAACAACAGCAGAGCAGTTGCAGGAAAAGGACAAGCACTGTACTGTGAAATGTCAGGGCTATTTAATTCATTAGGAGGCAATGATTATGGCACAGTACTGAATGTCATCTGCTGGGTTAAACCTTCATCAGTAGCAACTAAACAAAAAAAACAAAAAAAAAAAAAAATCTTTCCCTAGCTGAGGAGAAGCCACTTCTGTGGCCTTGTTTCTGTACCTGAAAAGAAAAAGAAATCTGAGTCATCTGTGCTTAACAACTATAGATCAGTTCACATGCTAATATTCCACATCATGAAAGTCCTGGAGAGACTTTTATTGGCCCACCTAGCTCTGCACTTTTCAAAACCCACTGAACTGTGCCTACCATCATATGGCTAGAAATAAAGATGAGATCATCTACCGCCTTTAGCGACCCCCCCTCCTCCCATCTGGGCGAGGCAGGCAGGACTGTGAGAATCATGCTCTCTGATTTCTCCAGTAAATTTAACACAGACCAGCCTGTACTACAACCGAAGATATTCTAGAAAATGCAGGAAAATGGCTCCATAGTCGCCTGTAGAGTACCTCATAAACAGACTACAATTTGTGAGACTGGTTGTGTCTCTGACCAGGCACAGGAACACCACAGGGGACTGTAATCTCCCCATTTCTTTTCTCTCTCTACACCTCAGACATCCAGTAGAAATTAGAGTCTTGTAATCTGCCGAAATAGTCAATTGTCAGTGGCGGATGTGAAGCTGAGTGCAGAGAACTGGAATGTTGAGGGAAACAGTCATCTCATCTTGACCATGAACAAGGCATAAAAGTGGTTCTAAAGTATTTTAAACAAGACTAGCACCCTAGGAGAAGAATATGCTGGAATATGAACACCTGGGAGCTCACCTGGACAACAGGCTGCAACGCTGCAATGAGTAAGTCTACAAGAACGGAAAGAGCACTTCTTCTTGATGAAGCTTACAGGTTCTTCAGTGTTTACAGCAAGACGTTACAAACTGCATCTCCAATAAGTCTATCAGGTGGACAGTGGGGTTTTGTCTGCAGTCATCTGTTTAGGCAGCAGCAAACTGATAAAGAAGGCTGGCTCTGTGCTGGGGACTCTCTTGGACCTCCTGAAGGTAAATGTGCAAAGGACAAAGCTGCACAAGTTGCTAAACGTAATAGAAAACCACGTATGCCCTGCTACGGCTCTGCTTAGCACTGCTGCACTAAGGATCTGTACAGGAGGTCTCACTCCCACCTCTTTTCATGCATGATCGAGATGCCTTTCTGACTGTTAATATTTTTCAGTAAGAATTCTTTTTTCAATAATACATTTACATAATACAGTTTATTTTCTCCTTTTATGTCTTCTCCCTGAATTTGAATTGACTGTAGCGTAGAATGACTGTTTTGCAATGATTATAAACCTTTTAGAAAAGAAAGGGTGGGAGAAGCGGGGATGGGGAGACAGAAGTTTGTCATCAAGCTGGTCAAAACAATTTTTTAGACCACTTGGTGAATAACCCAGATGGGATATTGACAAGAAATGTGTAAATTTCTTAATTAAAAACTGTGCTTTCAAGTGTTCATCCATCCATCTTGTATAGCTGCTTTTTCAGAGCTTCACAGGGAGAAAATATCCTTGCATGTGCAGATGGAAATAAAGCCACCAGTCCATCATAGGATTAACACCAGGCGTATTTATTTATACAGGCAATTGTAATCTTCCACTGCAGCTGATCTGTCTGCTCTTGGATGCAGGGAAAGTTGGCACTAAAGAGCTGAAACAGGACTGGCATTTCCCTGCGCTGCCTCTTACTGACAACTGACAGGAGAAATCGAAATCAAAAATCCAACATGGGATGAAAGATTAGAAAGGCTTTTATTTAAGGTGGTGTTCTATGTGTTGTTGATTATATATGTTCGTAAATCTGATGTGATATTTCATTAATTCGTGTTTACTTTATGGAGATTTACTTTTCTCTCTCACACACGCACTCTTGTAATGATTGAAATCTGAAGAGTTCTACTCCTCGAATTATTAATTTAAAAAAAGCTTCTTATGAAGACTTATTTTTTATGTAACCCCTACCTGAAACTGTCAAACACATAAAACTAAATAACTCAGAATGAACAGAGGATGTAGAACTCTTAAACTGAAGTCAACTGAAAATATATTCAACCTAAGTTCTCATGGTTATTTAAGACATATTAAAAGACTAAGATGTGTTTTTCTTTTCTTTTATTCACTTAAATGTTGAACAGTTTTTCTGTAGATATCAGGGCTTCATTATATATGAAAGTAAAAGCCAACATGCTCCTAATACTCTTCTTGACTAAGAGAAAAAAGTGATGAGAAGAAGAACTGTATTAATATTGTTAATAGCACGAATGAATGCTGATGTTGGATGAGCTGCACACGAGCTGAAAAAATCAGATTCTGAGGGTAAAAAAATGAGGGCTAGGTAAAACATAAAACACAACTTCTGTGAGTGACACACTAAGAATTCATTTTGTGAAGAGCCACCTGAGGTTGTAGGACAACACACCAAGGTAAAGAAGCCAGGTTACAGTAGTAACTGTATTTTTTTTTTTTTTTAATGTGGAAAATGATGAGCAAATGTCCAGAATGTCTGACACACAAAAGTCCAAAACCAATACGTATTCTCTGGTAGTATGTTTTCATACTTTAGTTGGCTAAATGACTGACTTAATGATAATTAACTTGTAAACCTGAAGAAAAACTATCTCAACAATCACAGCCCACATGACAAAATATCTCTAGAGGAAAATCTATTACATCTACAAGAGAAATTTGAGGTTTAGGACAAAACTTGAACAGAATAATGATGATAATTTCACTGCATTTACTCTAGCTGACTTGACAGAAGCTCAGTTTGGATATCAGCAGGTCTGAAGTGCTGTCTTGATGTGCTTAGACTCCTTTTCTTTTTCCTCTGTCTTAGTTTGAGTTTTCTCAGCTTGATAGTGTAAAGTTCTGATGATGGACAGTTTGTGTTCCAGAGGGTGGTGTGAATCAAAAAGTAGATATTGGTTTGTTGGCAGTTTGTTGTTTTCTGCATCCTCTTTGGTGAACTTGATGTTGCAGTCCACTGAGTTGATGTGTTCAGTGAAAGCAGATTTTTCTTGGCTCTGGATTTTGACTCAGGTCTCATCCACATATCTGCACCAGTGGCTTAGTGTTGTTCCCTTGCAGGAGTTCAATGTTCTGCTTTCCACTTCCGCCATGTAGATGTTAGGAACAATGACTGATACCAGAGAACTCATGAGATTTCTGTGTTTTTGACTGTAAAACTGGTCATTGAACAAGAACAAAGAAAGCCTGGTTGCCTTGAAAACCCTTTTGTGGGTTCCACTGCATTACCTACAATTATGTTTACATTTAGTCAATAAGCAGGTGCTTTTATCCTAAGCAACTTTCTTTGAGTCTGTCACATTCTGTTACATGACAGAACCACAGTAAGTGCAGTTTAGGCCTGTTAAGGTGTTAGGAGAAAAGGTTTTCGTTGAAGACATTAATCTTCATTAGATACTTGAAGTCAAAGATGAATGCACTTGCTCTTACAGAAATTTGCAGCTCATTCCACTACTGTGGAGCCACAAATGAAAACAGTCTGGCCTGAGACTGCACTGTGCATAAAGATGGTAGAGTGCAGTAGTCAAGAAGGCCCGCTACAAAATTGAGTTTAAAAGGATGATCACAGACCTAGACTTTTTGTTTTGAATCAGTGCTATACAAATAAACTCAACTCAATACTCACTTCGTATACGAGCGTTGGTGACTTCAGTTTGACACAGTTGGCCATGGCAGGTGAGGTTACAGTACGTTCTAAGAAATTATGCATCAGGTACTCTACTGTATCCTGGACCATCACTACGACTTTCACCACCACAGACTCACAAGTGATGTGTGAAATCTTACCCTGATCATGTGTTTCTAATACATTACCCAAAACATTTGTGAGCAAGAGCAAAGTACAAAAGTGGAGGTATCGACCTTGCGGTCTGGTGTTTATGAGTCCTCATCCACCCTTCCCCTCTCAGAGGCATCCAAATCAACAGTATCAAAGGATACATCGTCAAAATGTTGCAAGATTTAATATACATGTGTAATGGCAACATGGTACAGCTGTAAAACCTAAGCATTTCTCAGTATTAAAAAAAAAGAATAATAAAAAACGAAATTGATATGATTAACTTTTTTAACCAGGCAGGTTGGTTAAAAGGGGGACTATAGTGTCAGATGTCGGGTGTGGGTATAGTTTTGTTCTATTCAATAATTCACTTATTAATTTGTTTATTTTAAAGCTGAATTTGAATTTAAGGTTATGGGGGGTATCACTGACCAAAAAGTAAGCCCTGGACAGATCGCCAGTCCATCACAAAGTTTTTTCTTACATTGTGTACTGCGAAGAGACATGACCACAAGGGAGGTGAAATATGGCAACTGGTTATTACTCTGCACTGAGCACTTGCAGTCTTTGATGAGGGGATAACTAAAGAGGCCGTTTTAATGATGGTATTGGGTGAACTGATTGGCTTCGATGACCAGTCAAACATAACACAGTCGTATAAATTGAGTGGTTTTTCTTAAAGCCAGTTTGATATGAATCAAGGTTGTTGTTCGGTCAGAGTTTATATGCAACCACACCTTTAAATATACTTAGATAGGAATGGAAGTAGCAAAACTGGTTGACATTTCTCAACTTAAGCAGAGTTCAGAGTGGACGTATTGAGCAGAGGTGCTGGCCAAGCCTCTTGAAATGCAGTTGGAAACCTGCCTGAGGCCAGCAAAGTATCTAATAAATGTATGAATGCTTCTAAAATAGTTGAAGAAATGGGCTGAAGAAGGCTAGTGGGAACCAAGTCCAAGAAAATCTATTAGGAATGCTGAGCGTCAGGAATCTTTTATATCTTTCCTCAGTTAGAAGAGGAATTATGAAAATGACACACCGTTGACCAGGAAAGATGGAAGACATGTAGTGTCATCGCTACATCCTCGGCAATCTGGATGTCTTTATGTTTTCACTGGGTAAGTCAGAGACTTGACTCCTTACTGCCATCACCCCTCTGTGTAAAGAAATTGTTAAAGTTGTCAGCAGGGAGGTTTATGGCTGAAGGAGCAGGAGAAAATTGAGTAATGTTTTTAAAGGGGAGAATATTTCCTGGATGTCAGTGTTGGTGCTAATCTTGTCATTGTAAAAAGCAGTTTTGGCAGAGCCAGTGTTGGATGTAAAGGAGGATTGGAGTGACTGATTGCCCATGAGATCGGCTGGGTTGCTAGAGCTGTGCCATTTTCTCTCTGTGTCTCTGAGATTAGTACACAAGGTATCAGTAAGCTATGGGTTAGTAGGTTTGGTAGGCAGAGGACACAGACACATAAAAGCTCAGTGTGGAACAAAGAAACTCAGCAGTATCATTAACCTCTATTGAAGAAAATTAGCCAAAAAAGAAAAAAAAAAAAAAAAGAGCTGAGGCAACCTCAGTGGAAAAGTGGGAAGAAGGCAGGTTTCCGTGGTTGTGGGGCAATATTTCCAGCAGCGGTGGAAAAGCGGACAGGATTAGTAACAAAAATTTAGTTTTGAGATGTCTGCTTCAGTTAATATCTTCAATACCCCTTTTGGACAGTTTTTTATCAAACCTTAGCAATTGCTTAGACCCATTTAGATGAGTCATTTCATGGGTCCAAGTATTATACAAGCTCACTATGTCCAGAGGCATTTCATAACATGGTGACAGTTATACCCCCTTGATCTAAATGATCTACTCTTAACAAATTACACCTGGCCTCAGAGGAACATATGAAACTGGCCTGTGATGTTTATATTCTTTTCTTCTTGTTTTATTGTTATCAGTGTATGTTCCATGTCTGATTTTTTTCTGCTATATCAAAATGTGCTTGGTTTTCTGTATTATTGTAAAAAGAACGTGAAGCCAAAGCTGGTAAATCATTTGTCTTGAGGACATTTTTGATGAGTCATGCTACTACTGCTCAATGCCTTAGCCTGTTCTTTTAGGTTATCATTTATTTTGTATCACTAAAAATATATTTCTCAGGGAAGTGGTACAGTTCAAGCTACTATTTTTGGTAAGTGCCAGTGAAATAAATCAGACGACATTACAGTCTGGCTGTTAAGAGCAAGTGCTTAATTTTAGATAACACTCTTTCAACTGATTTGGTTACTCAGAGATGGGGACGGAAATAATCTTTTATGATAAAACTCCGGTCGTGTCTGGTATAGTCGCTCTTGATTAATTGTCCACTGCCATTTCTATGCTGCATTGTTTTAAGACAAGACTTTGATGACATTGGTGGGAAGCAAGACCAATCAACAAAGACTCCACTCCAAAACTCACAGGGCCCAATAGATCTCTTGTTAATTTCTCAGTACCATACACAAAAGGACACCGACATATATTGTTTGTCCATGCCCAAACTGGTCAGAGGGAGGTCCTGATGTTATGGTTCATTGGTGTAGATGATGGAAAGAAGCAATTTCAGCAAATTACATTGTGCACCAACACTATAGGGCACAATGGTATGATACATAGAGAGAAATGCTCTTCCAGGTTATTGACACAATGACAGGAGCCCAATACAGTGACTCTGCTAATGATGTCTTCAGCACCCTTTAACTTTTGCGCTATAACTTCAAAAATCAAGTGGGGCAACATTAAGCACAGCCACTGATTCAGTAGCTTGGAGATCCACCTTTAGTAGCAGTGACTTTAGGTTTTTCAATAACTTGAAGTTTCTGATGTTTCATTTGCTTAAGATATCTTAAGTCCTCTTATGCTCCTGCCACAACATTTCAACTATATTGGGATGTGGACTTAGAAAACTAAAATAATCTATGTTTTAAAATGGCCTAACAAGGCATTCTGACGTAGATTTCTTGGTCTCTTCCGACCGCTGTGTAATTGCACGTTACAATTTGTTGGACAGGTGAGGCCTATTGGGTCTGAGATGCAGCTATATGTTTTATCTTTATCTTTATTTACTTTTTATTTGTGCATTTTTTATTTTTCTCAGCATTACTCATTGGTCAGACTGTAGGGTAAATTTGCTGGAACGTCCATTCCCAGTGAAGTTGACAATTGTCTTGAATGCTCTCCATTTGTGAACAACATTTATCATTTTATAGGGGTTTGAACTTCAGATTGTTTGGAAATGGCTTGTGTAAACCTTTTCATATTGTTGTGCTGCATCAATTACTTCTTTAAGACCAATCGTTATGTCTTTTCCTTGTCAGTGTGGACATCGTGCACACGCTGTATGTACGATGCACACCAAAATTAGTCTCTGCTTTTAACCCATCAACTAGTTTCACTAGTGAGCAGTGGGAGTTATTATAGTTAGTAATTGGGAGTTAAGGGCCTTGCTCAGGGGCCCCAGTGATTTACCCCCCCCCCCCCCCCCCCCTTTTTTTTTTTTTTATTTTCCTTCCTTCCACACTTTACTACTTGTCATGCTTGGCCCCTTAGTTCCAGTGAAAGGAACTCTGAATGCTTCAGCATACTAAGACATTCTGGACAATTACAGCTCCCAACTTTGTGGGAACAGTTGGGGAGCTGGTCCCTTCCTCTTCCAACATGACTGGATCAGTGCACAAAGCAGGTCCAAAAAGACCTGGATGACATAGTCTGGTTGGATGAACTTAACTGGCCTGCACAGAGTCCTGACCTCAACCCGACAGACCTCCTTTGGGATGAATTAGAGCGGAGACTGAGAGCCAGACCTTTTGGTCCAACATCAGTGTGACCTCACAAATGCGCTTCTGGACGAATGGTCAAAAAATTCCCATAAACACACTCCTAAACTTTGTGGACAGCCTTCCTAGAAGAGGTGAAGCTGTTATAGCTGCAAAGGGTGGACTGACGTCATACTGAACCCTATGGATTAGGAATGGGAGGTCACTGAAGTTCATATGTGAGCCAATACTTTTGGACATACAGTGTACCATGAAAACTGACAGGGGGAATGCAATATTGCCCATGTTTTTTTTGTTGTTTTTTTTGTTGAATGTCACAGTGGAAAAGAGTTATGTATGATTTGAAAAGAAGGGGTGCTAACTTTTGTATGACTATACACCAAGGAATACAAGAAAGACCAGGGAATTTAAAGTTAATGGGGGATGATTTATAATAAATATGGTTATTTGTATAACTCGTATACACTGTTTATCACACAATAAGTAGGATTCGCAAATAGGACAAGTAAGAGATACAATAAAGAAATGGTTGTATCACTGACACACAGTGATGAGATGACGGAATGAAAAGTAGGTAGGAAATAAAGGAAAAGGATCTGAGCGAACGTGAGCCAGATAAAGCAACAAAAAGGACTGCAGCGTGAGTCAAAGAAGGCACGGCACCAAAGGAGTAAGGAGGATATCAAGGTGTCAGGAAGTGATGACCGGTCATTTTGTGTCATTGAGAAAGAGACAGAGAGGTAATGAGAGTTGTGGTGGAGCTGAGAGAGGCCAGAGGGCTGGACGCAAAGGCCAAGTGAGAAATTGAGAGCTTGAGCGTGGATGGGAGGAAGAGATGGATGGGTGTGAGAGATGACAGTGCAGAAAGGTGAGGAGGGAGAGGAGCACGGAGGAGCGCATGCGAGCCGCTCTCCATCATGTGGAGTAGCTCGAGCCGATGGTTCTGTGTCACGCCCCAGACAGGCCCTCGCACACAAAGTGCAGGCTTTGACATCACGCAGCAGCCAAAGCTCAGACGAGACGATCTGATGACAGCTGGCTGGGACTCAAGTCATGCTTGAGGCAAGCTGGAATTCTGATGCAACAAATGACAATAAGAGAGAGGAAAAAAAAAAAACCCCGTAATTTATAACTCAGATCTATCATATCCAGGAAAGCGTGAGTGTAACAGTAGCTGCTGCATGGAAATCTGGGTCAGACATGACATTTAATAACCGGGGAACAAGCTGATACTGTTTGATCACATCGGCCTATTGTTCTGCCATGGATTATAGAGACAAATGGAGGCATGAATAAGACATACCATAGACAATTTCTCCCCTCAATGTTTGGAAAACCATGTACATGAGAGCACAGGTGAAATAACTCTAATTCCTTACCCCCTATTTAGATTTTTTTTATCTTTATTTTTCTGCCTGATCACGCCTGTGCACCCTTTTTCTCTTCATTCACAGAAACATCATTTTACAGATTTGTATAAGCTCACATGTCACTGAGCTGTACCTCTACTGCCATCTCGAGGTTCGGACTGAAACAATCGATAGACCTGCGTCTCAGCGCTCCACTGATGACAGCCTGGGCTTGAAGAAAGATGGTTGCCCCCCCACCCCAAACTATCACTGTGGTTTATCTCACATGCAAGATGGAGATGGGAGTGGCTACAATGCCAGATGTATTTGTCATGAACATCTTGTGCAAGCGTACATAGATACAGACCAATAGTACAGTGGAATGGTGAGTAACAAACCAGAAACGATGTGTCGGGAGAACAGGAAACCATTTCAAATCAGCCATGTCTGTTTTCATCCTCCTTTCATCCTGTGACTGTGTGTATCTGTGTGAAACTCCAGCGAGCTAGTGTGTGTGTGTGTGTGTGTGTGCAGGTGACCAATTCCTTTGTGTATCCAACATGGTTGCATCTGCTTGTGTTGAGGAAATAATTTACAACCTCAACTGTCATTGTTGTTGCTCTTCTTTGGATCTGGAATGTGTGACGGATTTATCGAGCCTTTCTGCAGAACTACACAATACTCTGTAGAAACAAAGACTTAACAAATACAATAACAATAAAAAAGGCTTTAGCTTGTTACGTCACTCGGATCAATGTAAAGATTGGAAGCATGTGCAGGGGGCAGCTTCCCTGGCTCTTTTCAATATTCTGAAATCCACTTAGCGGGACTTCTAAAGTTCAAGTTTACTCTTTGAACAGGATGAGGTTTGACGTGTAAACAGCCTGGGCTTGAAGACTGACCCTTACCTGAAAAACTCTGATTTTCCACATTTCCAAGATGGGGATGAGAGTAGTTACGATGCCAAAAAGCATTTGTCACGAACATCTAATGCATCTAATACAGCAGTGCAGTATAGTGAACAAAAAAAAAAGCAAAAAATAGAAATGTGTATGAAGGGAAGGGGAACCATTTTAAATCAGTCATGACGTAAACAAGGAAAAACAATACGTGGTTGTGTCTGAATGAGGATGCGTCTTAATTTAGCTGCACACGCTCATCGATGATAAAGAGATTCTAGTCTAATTTTAGCATGCAAGTCTAATAAGGAAACTGCATTCTCTTATCAAGTATTTCGATGTCTACACAGTGAAACCAGGAAGGTGCTGCTGTTGTCCCTCCTGCTCCACCCCCCCGTACGTCTCTTGCAGCTTTCTGATTAGGACCTTGTAAACTGTCCGTAGCGCTTCAGGTTGACAGTGAAGCTTTGGCCGTCTGTGCCTGGACCCACTGACCTCGGCAATATTACACGCTGACGTCTCTGTCAAAGTGGTAAATGTTTGATTAAAAAGATGGCAATGTTTGATGTACCGGCCCAGCAGGGCAACATATCCCTTCAGTCATGTTGCTGCACCGATGCAAGTACACAGTTCCTCTGTGAAGCGGCAAGCGTTGACCAAACTAGACTGGTGACAGCTTGGCTATACCAAATGTGGCAGAATACTGTGAACATCTCATGTTTCTAGACAGATATAAACAAGATATCAATGGATTTATGAGCTTTGACTGCAAAAGGCTTTTCAATTATCTTCTCGTCTAGTGAGATTATATTAGAAACCTAGGTCAAGCTGCGCTAAACGTCTCCCGGTTCTAGTTTGGCGGGCACAACAGCAGCATTGCTCATCTTCGTATATAATTGAATTTCACAAAATGACTAAACGGTTACATTAAGCACCGATGCTGCCGCTGTGGTTTGGTTTTCTGGGAGCAACATACACAGCTAAAACTAATTTCAGAGACAGTAAAAAGAAGCCCTGTTTCAAGAAAACGCGACTATTCTACACCGTTGTGCTGGAACTCTAGTCGAGAGATCTTTCAGAACCCATGGGCAAAGATGTGTTTTCTTAAAATAAGGCAATTATGACCAAATTTATAGAAATATTAGGCTTATTTGTAGAGAAGCCGTTTTTCCAGTCTAAAGTCTTTTGGTTCACCAGTTCCCAGGTGCCATTTATGTTTTTCTTTTTCCCAGATTTTTCAAACACTGATGTATTAACTACTACTGTGCAATATGAACTGGTATATAAAAAAGTTTGGTTGATCTGTGTTCAGATGTTAAACACTCCTGATTTTTGCGAATCATCCCCTGCATCAGTTAACAACCAACAATCAGCCACCACTGATTATTTATAGAACGATGGCCAGCACAAATCTGTCACCTCGTCACACAGTAAAATAAGTAAGACAGCAAGAGTGACTTAGGCATGCGCGACTTTCCTCTTTCATCTATATGCACACACTGTAAAGTGCATACATGAACACATAAGAGCAGCACTTGTGTTGGACAGTTTCTGTCATCGCAGCACTTCCCCAAACAGGGTCTGATTAAACTGCGGCTTATAGCGCTTTAATTTCATGGAAGAACAGACAGGAAGGGAGGGAGCGAGGTAGAGGAGTGAGTGAGAGGAGGCAACAGATGTGCAGATGGAGGGGGGGGGGGTTAGAAGTCGGAGACTGACGGGAACAGAGAGACCCAAACAAGCTGCAGCAAGAGAGTAGATTGAAATGATGGATGGAGGATGAGAGAGAAAGAGTGGGACACAGTAAAGAGGGAGATTACTTGCGCAATGGAAGCCAGCAGTGATGGAAAGGATATGGAGTGGAGGAAAGGGAGGAGGAGTAGGACGCAGGAGAACAGAGCTGAAAGAAAAGAGAGAAAGAGAAAGAAAGAAAGTGTTAGTTAAATAATGAGAAAGATCTAAATACCTGTCCAGAATTCAAAAAACCTTGAACATGAGTTTAGGGGAGGTTGGAGAATGCATGCACTTCAGGCAGGTGGAGGCTTCAATATTTCAGTCACATAAAAAATTTAAATCCCATCTAAAATCTGTGAACACTGCATATTTATGATAGCTTATGTGTTCTGTCACACAACATGCTCTCCCCTCTTATCTCCATCACCACACACACCAAACCTATAATGTTTTCGTGGCGCACACATGCCTCCAGTTAACAGCTGATTGGAAAGCAGAGAGATTATTAGGGGATATCAGCTATGGGGATGTGACCACGGGGCCAAACTGTCACACCCTGTTCTGAGCAAACACAAAGTGAGCGGTTGTGTCGGCACAGCCGGGAGCAAATGAAAGGAGTTAAGCCAGCAGCCTGCAGCAGTTTAAGGGAGCACACATGTGCGTCTGGTGCAGCCTCTTCCCCCTTTTTTCCTTGCAGATGTATTTTTCTATAAGTTCCACACTATCGTGGGTCTAAAGGATTTAGCATTCGGAGAAGACAATATGATCTGCAACTGTGCATATACATAAGCGCACACATTTGTGCAGGTCTCTGGAAGTGCAGGGCTTTATGATATACATTAAAGCACTTACAAATCCTTTTGCTTTTAAGAGCTCACTCTGCAAAGAACTGTGCAACAGCGAGCAGGGAAACCACAGGCGTTCTGATCTATGAATATTAATGCCACATTCTCTATTTTCAACTGCCTATACTTCACATTAGATTGACTTTGGCACGTGGACTACTTAGATATTTGAATAGAATATGGACACTCTGGATGGAGGGGCACCCGTCTCTCACCTTTAGGTTCTCAGACTTGACACGATTGATGTAAAACGGATGTTTCGTAGATCTGAGCATGTCCATCGACATCAAACAACCTAACGTCCGGGCTATCTAACTGTTTCTAACTTAGAATCTTTTAGATTTTTGATCTTCTTCTACCACTGGGGCCAATTTAGCAATGACAGTAATGGAAAAGCTCTTTGAAAATGTTTGTGCGTGTTAGATAAGAAGCTTGTGGCGAGCCAACAAAGAGGAAAACGGAGCCGTATATCACGTGAGGAGCGGATGTGAGATGAGTGGCACGCACAGATTACTACTGATGTCATTAGTGTGTTGATATTATCGAGGAACACGGAAACACTTTCACATATACTGTGTCTAAACGCAAGGCCATTGTCAAAGTTTACCCCAGCAGGTTCTCTGTTCAAATATTTCAGATGGAAATGAAGCATTTCCTTTTATTGTTTTATTACTTTTCCATCTGTTATGAAGTCATTTCATTCCAGAGAAGATCAAACTTACAAAGATAAGAAGCCATGCACACCCCGAGGTCTAAGAGGATGTGGGCTGAACATAAAGCTTTTAGAGGAGACATATACTCAATTCTCCAATAATAGTAGCTCTCAAGGACATGAATTTGAGTTCTGAAACATTTGGACACTGACAGTTTTTCTGCAAGTTTAGTGGTTTACCAGAACATATCCCATTTACAGCTGAGATTTAAAAAAAAGACTTTCTTTCGGAGGGAAGCAGTTAGAGGTTTTAATATCTGTGTTTATTGTGTACATCAGTCCCCAGGGGTGTTGTCTTGGGACTGAGAACATTGGGGGCTGAGCCCAGACCCTTACAGGGGAGTCTAGAGGATCCTACCCTGGAAAAAAAAGCTCCATCTCTACGCTTTCTTGAGCCTTGTGGCCTCTTGTTTACAGCCAAATACTGCCAACATGTACTTCACAATGTGTCAAAATTAAATTGTTATATTGATAGAAACAGGATGATGCACTCATAGATAACACAGGGATTAAAGCAAAAATAAATAAATATTTTGACTGAAGCCAAGTCATATTCCCCCACTACAATTTTAAAACTTGTTAGAGGTTACATGATTTGCGGGTTGTTTTTTTTTTTTTTTAATTATTTTGTGAAAAAGTTGAGTGATGATGCTTACAGATACTGTATAGTAAATTTTGAGCCCTTTTACTTGTACTTTGTTTTTCCTTCCACCCCCGACTGTGTTGCGTTGCACTTCTGTCTCTGCTGCTCTTTTCTCCCCATCTGTTCATTTTCCCTCCATCTTTTGAAGCCGCTGCCAGAAAACCAAAGAAATGTATACTGAACGACGACAGAACATGTTAAATAAAATCATTTAAAAACATTTCTTTTTTTCCACTTTGACAACTTTCAGATGAACGTCAGTCAGCGTTACTGTACCTCTCACTTTTCCAGACTGATGCTGTTTCTCTCCATGACTTGCTCTGTGTCACACTTCTGCAAAAACAAAAAAAGCAGGTAAACCGAAGTCAGTCACTCACCATTTTCAGATGAAGCAAACTCACCATGCTGCAGGTTTTACCTCTCCCTCTGGTTCTCTCGTCCCCTCCACCAACGTGCCGCTTTCCCAACACCATCCAGTAATTCCCCTCTCTCCTGTCTTTTTCTTTTCATCTCTTTTTCCTCTTTTTCTTCAGTGTAACAGACTTTCTCATCGTTGTCTTCTTGGTCTCCTCCATTTACCTCCTTTTTCTTGGGTCTGCCATTTTTTCTTCCTTCTCTGTCCCGTCTAGGTCATCTGTAAAACAGAATATAACATCAGATTTCTTTTATCATAGTAGACGTTATCAAAAAACAATCCTACAAGGGAACTGGCCTCTGCAACAGGATTAGTTTTAAATTAGCTTGAGTTAGATTCATTTGTCTTTTTCCTTCCGTGCTATAGTGGCATTCACTGGGGGAAATGGGCTCAATTAAAATTGTTTTAATTATGAAAAACAAGAGCTGTCACTCAAAATGTAAAAATGAATTAAAGGGTCTCCTCTCTGGATAATTTGATTTTAACTTCTGTATGCCATTATTTGCGTATATAGTATGCAAACTTAATGAAAACGTTTACATTCCAAAGTAAACGGAAAACTAAAAACAGAATAAATCACTCAAATAGTTGTGTGCGGTGTCTTTGGTAACTTTTGTGAGAAAATATAATTAATTTATTTATATTTCTAATTTATGTGTGGGAAAAGTCGCCAGCCGTGCCGAGCATTCGGGTATTTTCAGCCCGCCTAAGAGCGTCTGTCCCCGGTGAGGCCTGTCGCGCAGCCCCGCCGACACGCCCCCTTCACCCCGCATGTTTCACATAAATGAATTTAAATGGTTCATTTACATGTTTCTGCTGGCGGCTCCCCGGAAACATGAGGCTCAGCCGAGTCAGCTTCCTTTCATTAAAAAAAAAATGTCTTATTATATTCATCGTGTTTTCCGTTTGTGTTCCGTTTTCTTCTCAAAACGTCTCTGGCTGAATCCAGCGCGCAAACACCTGGGTGAAGCTCAGCCAATGAAAAACGACCGCTTCACGCAACCACGCTCTCTGATTGGTTTTATGAAGTCAAGGCGTGTTGAAAGTCATCATGTGTTGCATTCACAAAAATAGGAAACAAATTTACCTTAGTGGCTCATTAATGTACAGTTGTATTTCTTCTGAAATGTAATTATCCCGGGTTAAAGAAAAGACGTTTGGGGGGTAAAGCCCCAGATGCCCAGGCCAGGCGAGGCCACTGTCAGTCACTCACACATCCATCCATCCATCCATCCGTCCGTCCGTCCGTCCGTCCTGATTTACTCCACATTGGACAGATTACAGGCCCAAGCAGGTTAACTCAAGCATATGTTGGCAGATTAAAAAACTGGTGATAAAAATCTCCAATATCTTGTTGAAAATCCTGAGCACAAAAAAAATAAGTCGTCCTTCCTTGCCATGCATGAAGGGAGTCTGACCACAACACATCTTTCTGCTGTGTGATAACCCAGATCACAGTTGTTGCTTGCTCGTTTTGCAGCCGAAGTCCTCAATTTCTTAAACTGCACATACAGAGTGAGAAATATGCAAATCTCGTCCAATCTTTCTTCAGGCAATGTTTTTGAAAGATTTCACTGATTTATTATTTAATTGTTATTGATATATTTTTTTAATCTTCCCAAATTACTAACCTTAAACTACCACACATCCCAGCACTTCTTGAATGTATTACTGGCCTGAAACTGAGGAACAGATGTATATTAATAAATGAAACCACTCTGCCGACCAAAAAAAAAAAAAAACTCTGGTTCAAGCTAAGATTTACAAAAATATTCCCTCTTTCGGCTTTCCCTCACCTAATCCTTGTCTGTCCAGGTTTTTATCTAAAATTTCCCTTCGGCTCAACGTCTTCTAATCTCTGCTCTCTTACACTTCCTTTACCTCCGTATTCCCCCTTTTTCTATCCACTACTGACCCCTTGTCCTTTTCCTCTCATCTTTCATATTCCTCTCAGTTCACGTGTTTGCCCTCGTTTCACTCGTATCAGTTATTTATTTGTTTCCTTCACGTTCCTCATTCTCAGTCTACACACATGCTCTTAACAAAGTTTCTTTATCTTACTTACCTCACCCTTCGCTCTACTCCTCTCCCTATTCTACAGTTGGACAGACAAGAGTAGATAAAATTGAAAAGAAACCTGTTTTGACTTGTTGAGGGCATCACTGTTTACAACCAAAGTGTCAATGTACCCCCCTGATGAGAAGCAACCATATACCCCAAGGAAGCAGCACACAGTGTCAAAGTGGATTTATTGCCCTACACCTTCTCGGCATTAAGACTTTCTAAAGTGCTTGCTTAGTATTCTAATAGCATTCCCCTCTAGTCAAATGTTCTCACACTGAATCAGTCCAGATGCACACACATGAACAGTGACATGAGTATGAACAGAAAACTCTCATCGCGCCCCCTTGAGTTTATTGTGTACCAATAAAATGGTTTTCATCTCAGTCTCCTGTTTTGTGTTCCTGTCTTTCAGGCACAGCTCTGCTCGAATTCACCCCACTAAAAATGATGCATGGCTGGAAACACTGCCCACACCCCCGCACATTCTTGTCTCAAGGGAACAATAAGACAGGACATCAGACTAATTTGAATAATGGTCTTTCATTATGCTGTAGTTCCTGTATATAAGATGCTGGAGTGGGCTGAAAAGGCTGTAAAATGGTTTTAAAAAAGAGAAGAAAAAAAAGCAATGTCTTCCCATGACTCCCTTCCACTCATAAAAGATGTAATACCAGCCATTTCCATCCTTACAAGTGCAGCAGTAATCATAATGCAATTAAAAACACATTCAGGCAACATCCTCATTAAATGTAATGTTGTGAGGAACTTGAAAACTGAGTGGATAGAAAGACAGCCAGGAGTCAGAGTAGCAGCCTTTCCAGTGTTTCAACAGCCTTTTTTTTAAGTCATGACCATCCAGAGTACTCAGGGTTCAGCTATCAAATTATACACTGTGCATGTGGGCATGCTTATATGAAGTGAATGTCAGTGAAGAAGGTGACTTTAGCATGTGATGGTCAGCTGCCACTGCTCTGCACGCAAATTCACGACTGACTGGTCTTTTTGCAAAAGGCACATTCAAATGGGATTTCTTTATCACGCTTCATCATTACCCAGCGTCATTAACAGGTACTATGCTTATTTGAATAATTACTTCCACAAGTTCTGAAATCAGTTAAAAGAATTTGAAATTAAAAAAAAAAAAAAACATTTGCATGTGACAATAGAGCCACATGATCGTAGAACTTTAACGAATATAAAACAAGATCAGGAAGGAAGTAAAAGAAAATGCTTCAGCTTTCGTCAAAACGGCATTATGAAAATAAATATATAAATAAATATGCCATGTTTGTGTGAATGTATTAATGTGCAACAAAAAAAGTCAAATACAAGCAGGAGTTTGAATCAGTGCACATGCCTCTTCTTGCCTGAAGTCAAATGTTCTCACACTGAATCAGTCCAGATGCACACACATGAACAGGGACATGAGTATGAACAGAAAACTCTCATCGCGCCCTCTTGAGTTTTATCATGTACCAATAAATAGTTTTCATCTCAGTCTCCTGTGAACGTTTTAAGTAATTAGTCTCTGGGAGATATTGTAGACACCTTTACTTTTAGTGTTAAGAAATTACAACCCCCCTCCCCCAAATAAAAAAAAACAAAAAACAACTGAATGGTGATGACTACTTGTACACTGTGCAGGCTCTCACAGTTACTTCATTCACTGAGTTTAATTACCACAACATTTACTTAGATGTTCATTTCCTTTTATGTGCTTTTAGTAACTTTAAAGCAATTCATCTGTAATGATTTTCTCCATAAAAAATGGGCTGTCATTGTGGAAACAGAAGCTCCGTTGGTTAATCCCACACCAAAAGGTTATTAATCATTTTAGAAGGATCTTAGAACTGTCAGGATCTTTTTCCAAAAGGTGATTAAGAGTCAAATGAGCTCCTCTTTAATTTGTATGTAGATAATTAAATCAAAGTTCTCAATGAAATTAGCTGTGCCACCCAAATATTAGGCGATTAGTACTATTTTTTGATTTTAAAGGGCACCAGTGGTGGTGTTTACTAAAAATACTTCTTTTAAATGACTTAAACCAGTGTACCAGCGTGGGGATTTGTAATGTTAGACATCCGGTTTAAACCTCCTGGAAAACCAACAAATATACAAAGACTCTAAACTTATAAGAATTATAATTGCTTATTTTGAAGTGAAGTTCTGTTGGTGCTGTGTTAAAACATTAACATTAAACGCACTGCAAGTTTTGGTACGGCAACCAACTGACAAAAGCTCTCACACGTTCATCTATTAGGTCTTCTGACCGTCTGCAAAGCAGCATGAAGCGTTTGTGTTGTGCCACTGACATCTAATGCTGCCCAGAGCTATCAAAAATAACTCAAACACAGCAAATATTGGAAAATAAATAATCACTGTGCAGTGCATTTTTCAAATTTATTTGTTGGCTGCAGTTATTAAGGGGCAATATTTATTCTGTGCGTGTGTGTGTATGTGTGTGTGTGTGTGTGTCTGTCTATATTTTTGTCTTTCATATATTATTGTTGGTTTGGCACCCTGTGCAGCTTCTAAACCTTTAGAAGCTGCACAGGGTTTAAACAGAAGCGGTCTAAACCTCTAAACCTAAAAGTCTTTCAGTGATACTGCTCTTATATGCTCTGCCTCTTGGACTGCAGGTGATCTGATATAAGCATCATTGAGCTTACTAACATTTTTCTCTTGTCTTACGCTGGCATTCATGAAGGCAAATTGTACCAAGCCATCATCTTAGCTCTGGTTGGAAGTTGATAGCAGAGTTCTCAGAGGTTTTGAGAGAAAGCGGAAAAGTCTCTTGAGTTTCTCGTCCCTCTGGTATTTTTACAAGAAGGGGTCTAAAATATCTGGTTATACAGGACATTATGTTTGACATAATTTCAAACAACAGTCAAAAACCTCCTGTTCTTTTGAATGTTATCAGCAAGGTGTCATTATTATTCTACAGCTTTTCCTGCGTTCTGTCGAAGCTTCTACATCTTTTTGTAGATCTTTTTTTTTTTCTCAGGTCAGAGGCATGGAAAGTTAGGGGATACTTTAGAGGAGAAAAAAGACACATCTAAAAAAATAATCACTTAAATTACACCTCCCAAAGACAGACTATAAGAAAACTTAACAAACCCCATCTGACATCACCCATAAGTTTTATGAAGAGGCTTTTGAAGCATCTTTTTCCTCGTGCAGTGAATTGCCATGACAAAAATGGGCAGAAGAAGCAGGCCCGGGGTGCCGACTGGGGTACACCCACCTTATGTCCTTTACAGTTAACCCTTTAGACTTGGGCAACTTAGTTTATGCTCATTAAATGAGGCTAATTACGTCACATTCTTCCTTAGCAAATCCATCCAAGCGTCCGTATTTCAAATCTAACTCCTGAAACAAGATGCAAAACAAGCGCTGTCAAAGCTGAGAGGAGAACGAGCAGAGCTCTGACGAGACCTCCTGTCACTCGGGTTACTGCTCAGGGGTTGGACCTGTTACACTTGAGAAAGTCTACTGTGGAAGTCACAAAGGACTTCTGCTTGGAAAGGCCCTGGAATGACCTGCCATGTCTCTTTCTCAATGGGGAGAACGAATGTTTGCCATAATTTTAAGGCAAACATTCGTTTGCCAACCCTATTCACCCTGTCCTATAATTTAAAGCCAGATACAAGTATGGAAACTCCTCTAGACTAGACGAAGTGCTTTCGGGAAATTCATCTAACTATCTAATCTAAGTCCCGACAGCTGGAGAAACAAACAAATTAGCTGTTAATGACAGCAGAGAGACCTAGAGTAAAGGAAATTGTGGTTGTAAGAGTAAAAGCCAGTTGTTAAATATTCTCACACATTCAAGGTACTGCGGTAACTCCCCTGTAACGTGTGTGGGAGGTACGCGTGCACATGTGTTCCAGTTATTAATCTGTATGACAATAAATCGTATTCGCATTGGACACTAAAATTAACCAGGCAATGCCAAGATGAGAACTAAATTACGTGACAAAAGTAAATTTGATTTATGGTAATTATGCTGCAGTCAGGGAGCCGGGACTGCAATGTGCATGCAGACTAATTCACCTGCCAACAAACTCATACATACAAATGAAGCTATCTTAAAAATATTTATTTTTTTATGATTTATGCACCATTGTAACAGATAAGGCAAAATTGTAAACAAAGATGCTTGAAGCCAATTATGTGCATTACATGCACGTATAGAACTTATCCCTATTATACTGCATGTTAGCAATAACCACAACCTCAGTTATGAGTTAAAATTACCAATAAGTTTACCTGATTATTTGAAAGCAATATATAAGGCCTGATCCTGTGTAATTACGATTTAATGGTTTCAGGAATTACTTTGTATACGAACTTGTGTATGATGTACACAAAAGTCATAAATCTCCGGCACGTTCATGAAGATTCATGAAAACAGTTTAAAACAAGTGTGTGTATTTAAGGGTAATGAGAATTTCCCAAATTGAGTGTCACTTTCTAAACTAACCAAATGCCTGAAAGTACCAAACTAAAATAAAATGAGGCGTGCAAATTATGTTAGCACGCAAACACACACACACACACACACACACACACACAAGACAAGGAAACTGCATCAACAGACCCATATAGTGGTGCACTTTAATCTCCCCCTTCTTCTTTTATAGCTGGCTTGGTTCTTCTTCATCAAAGCAGAGGAAGAGGAGTCAGCTTCCCTAATAGCTCACTGGTTTACATGACGACTGTTTAGCCCCATGGACATGCTACAGGAAAAGGGAACCTGGAGAAGATACACACAGGTACCTTCACACACTTTCCCTAACACACACACACACACACACACACACAGGATTGTAATTTGTCATCATATTATTATTATTATTAAAACAAAGAATCGGAGACAAATATACGCACGCCCATGCCCAAACACAAACATAAGGAGAGCAAACAAGTCAGGTCCTGGAATAAACACAAGTTAGCACTCACACCCTGCGCTGCTTGTTTAGTGTGTAACTCAATTTGAAATGCAAACACCTCCGTGCGCTTAGGGGTGTGCAGCAGCAGGCCGGCATCATCGGCTCACTTCCTCATAATTTAACACCACTCTTTCAACATAGTGCCGCCGAGCAGTGGCCCCATATTTTACATACAGTGAATAAGATTAATTGGAAATTTCTGGGCACACCTCATTTGCACGCTGGACTTGCGTTGAATTGTAGATAAAGAAACGGAAGAGGAGGAGGTGGTTGTAATGAGCTGCAGCCTAACTGTATTCATCTCTCTGTTCCCGACTCTCCGTGATGGATGCATGTCTGGATTTGGGCTGTACGCGAATGACAATGACCTGTAGCCCCATCATTAAAATCCATCATCAACACGAGAAGCGGCGGATTTGAAAAGATGGGTGATCATGACAGGAATGATGCATGAACGTTGAACATTGCACATAAAATGCAATGGGCAGACTCATGTTTAACTGTGGGTAAACACTATTACATGCATGAATATGTTGACTTGGCAGGCACGCGTGTACGAGGGAAGATTTAGCAGCTTAAAAGAAAAAAACATTGTACAACATGTGCATAATTCCTAAAATGCGTGTTACTAAGTACTGCCTATAACCACCATGCAGTAAAACTGTTCATCCAATTTATTAAAAGAGCTTGGAGGGGGAAATGGTGATTAGGCCTATGGAATTTCGATTAAACTGAGTGAAGGAGTTCTGCAGGACTGACAACCCTACATTTATGTGTGCTGGCTGTTGACAAAAACAGGTGGAACTCATGGCAAAAGCTCCCATTAAAATCAAAATCAAGCTGCCTGCTTGTAATTGCTTTTCCACCTGCACTCGTGTGTGTGTCTCTGTGCACGTGTGTGAGGCTGGTGCTGTATTTCATGGCCTTTAAATGTCAAAGGTTGCTCTGGCAATTAGACACATTACCTGCATTTCCTTTTTTTAATCGAGTTTGTTATAATTTCAAGTGATCTTTACGGCTGCATAAAAACGCTAAGGATAAACCCTGCGCTCGCCTCTGTGAGCGTGTGCGTCGCAGGGCGGCATGTCTTATTTCTCCAGTGGATGCCAGAGCACTTTGTGTTGCAGCAGAGATTAGACTGAACACCCGGACCCATCAATATCCATGACTGTAGTATTGCTCACAAACACACACACATAAACACAGTGAGCGGAACAGAACTGACTCTCTCGCTCACTGGTGAATGGTCGCTCTGATGGACTGAGGGTATTTAGACGCACACACACTCACACACTCACACACTCACACACACACTCAGCTGCTGATGGAGTGAAGCCATTCCCTCTCCTCACCTCATGCCCAGTAGCTGGCTGGCAGCCCGGTCCAGACTTGCCAATCGCCCCCCTCCACCAAAGCAGCCACACAAACTTTTTTTTTTTTTTTGGATAAGCTTAGTACAGCACACACACACACACACACACACTTTTACACAGATATACGGAGAGATTCAAAGTTGTATCGATCCCATTCCAGCACACAACCCTACTGAGACACAGTGCGCACTTTCCCTGCAGTTCACACTTTTCATGTGTTTCAGATGTTGCTTATTTCTCCAAGAATGTTGAGTCCTTTGTCATTGAACTCGTCCTTGGGTGTACGGAGACACATTTCCTCTCTTCACTGCATCGTTTTCATTATCCTTATGAAACTATTCTTTGGATTAGACTTATACTATACCTCTCATTGCTTGCACTTTATGGTCTTGTAGCTTTTTCTTTTCTAACAGTTGGAACAGCTTAAACAGTTTGCTTTTTTTCATTACCTTGTTGGAACAAAATATTACAAAGAGCAGAACATCCATCCATTGTCTCTCGTAGACATCCGCTGCATATGGACATGATTCATACAGAGCTTCATCCAGTTGTGGGACACTGTTTAAGGTGACTCCACTGGAGAACATGTGCTTTCTAATCTTAAAAACTCATGCAAAAATGAAATTTGCATGACTGAAAATGAATGAAAAATGCAATGAATCTTATAGCAGGCAGCATGGTGGCATGATGCTGTTGCGTCACAGCAAAAAGGTTCCTGGTTCAACTCCTCACAGGGCTTTTTCCTGGGATTGCATGTTATCCCCGTGGTTTTCTCCAGGTACTCCAGCATATTCTCGCTGGCCAAAAACATGGATGTCAGGTTAATTGGTTGTTTTGAATTGGCTATAGTTAATCCCTGTAAAAAAATCTTTTATTATGTCACTGGCATGCAAGTTGCGTTCCATGCATCAGGATTATGTTGTGCACACCTTATTTGGTCATCTTGGTCTCTCTCATGCTTCTCTTGGTCGCGAACATTTGTCTACCCTGTGTAAACCACAGTCACTTGGTCACACATGTGGCGACCACACTTGCGTGCATAGGCTGCACGAGGCTCTGGAGCCCATAAAATGATATTAAGGCATGTAACACCCCAAGTAGTCCCCATCTTGTTGTCATAGGGGAAGTGGCGAGATGTTTACTCGTCAAATTTTCTGTCAAAAGGAGGACAGCAGTCCATCTTAAACTCCTCTTCTAGTTAGAGCATAATGACAGTTTTAAATGTTTTAAACGTAGTCACACACTGTGCGTGGTAGAACACCAAGTACGTGGTGCACTGTGTTAGTGTGCTCATGAAAGTACTCTGTTCGTAACGGTGCTTTGAGTTCCACAGGGTTCTTTGCTGGGACTCACACTCCTCACTTTATTTATATGCTTCCATAGTGTCTGTGTATATGTGTGAAACTCCTTATTTGAATTTTAACAATTTGATCATGGATAAAGTGTGACAGCTGGAAATAATGACATTTAGTGGGTGTCATAACAAAGTATGAGTCTACTTTATTTTTTTCCTTAACCCCTTTAAAGCCTGACATATGAAATACCACAAAAAAAATCCAACAGTGTTAATTGTTAAGTGTTAATTATATATTGGAATCAAAAACACTTCAAATTGTGTATGAAAACACTTTCTAACTAATTCATTTCCTTACCTTTATGAATACATTAGGTAATTTTACATTATTTTGTTGTTTTTAGTTTGTATGAAATTTTTTCCCCCTTTTTTGGTTAAAGGGGATGCTGCGAAGGTCTCAGAAATTCATGTACCAAAATACATTTTACATTAAAGGGTTAATCGTTTGCTTAGTAATCAGTTAAATGTTGAAGTTAAAACTATTCTAAATTTAAAGCCTTGGATCCACCAACAGGATAATCCAGAAATACAATGCAGTTTTGTGAAACACTTAATAAGAAATTAAGATGAAGTCTAAATTTAACACAGTTACAGAGTAATACGGTACTCCTGACTCAACTCTTCACATGGAAGCGGGCTGTCTTTTGTCCACTTTTGTCTGTTCCATTGTCACCGTTTTCACTTTATATTCCCAATTCTCGGTCCTGAGAACCAGCATTATTTCTTCTTTTACCAAGAATCTCTGGCGCTGGAGGTGATCCTGTGTCTCCTAATCCAGTGTCTTCTTCCTTTCTATGTTTGATCTCATCCCAACCTGGCTCCTCTCTTGGGTGCACGGTCCATAAGCTCCACTGGTCCTACAGGTGAGAAAGATGGATAGCACTGAAAACAAGGATATTACAGCAGACTTTCATTAATCCTAATTCCCAGATTAAACATTCTGTCAGTTCATAGACAATAAGATCTCTGAGTTTTTGGATAACAACAATACAAAAGATGTCACTGATTCGACCTTGTAGGAAACATTTAAAGTTCTGATCAGAGGTCGTATTATTTCGTTTGAAACCTCCCTGACAAACAAAAGGCTGGAACGCCTCTCAGAAACTAACGAAATAGCACACTTGGAACTTAACTATAGGTCCTCTTCCAATCCTACAATATATTCTTGCATTGAAATATAAATATAACCTTTCTGTCAAGTCAGGTGTCAGATTACGCAGAACTATTTCGAGCTGGGTGACAAACCTCTTAAATTATTGGCTCATCAGTTGCGAGGTCTAGTGGCTTTTTGGGCAATACATGAAATATGGTTTAAGTCTGGAAAACTTATAATTGAACAAAAAGGCATGAATGACTCCTTTAAGTAATACTATGAGAGACTATACACGTCTATAGCAAAAGGGGACGTCTTAGACTGGCTAAAGTCCCTGAACCTCCCTAAGCTGAGCGACGCTGCACAAGAGGCTCTTAATGCAAATATTTCTGTGGAAGAAGTCCAGGACGCAATAAAGTCATTCCCCAATGCTAAAGCCCCAGGCCCAGATGGCTTTGGAATTGAGCTTTATAAAAAAATATGGCAAGAAGATTGCTCCTCTCTTTTTGAGGATGTTTTCTCATTCCTTTGAAACTGGTAAATGTCCCTGTACCACGCATGAAGCCATTATCTTATTATTACTTAAAGGGGGGAGGGAAGAGACTGAGCTCTCATCATGCCGTCCTATTTCATTTTTAAATTCCTAAATCAACATTTTCAAAAGTCAAAGTCAAAGTCACGTTTATTGTCAATTTTACCACATGTGAGGTACGTACAGAGAATCAAAATTACATTACTCTCAAACCCTCGGTGCTACACAATAAATAAATTACTCTAATTACTCACTAAATATTTACTACAGGAAAATAGGTCAAGTAAACATATTTCATCCCTTCTTCATTCGGACCAAATGGGCTTTGTCACAATGAGGATTTCTTATTTTAATGTCAGATGCCTAATAAATATTTTGTATTACAAAATGACAGTGAGTCAAGCAGTCAGGCATTTTTACTGCACCGTGGGGCGCGTCAGGGATGCCCCCTTAGTCCACTGCTTTTTGTTTTTCCATGTATTGTATCTGGACTCAATAACTTTGCCTTTTGTCTGGGGTTTGAAAGCCCACCGAATCAAAAATGTATTTACATAAACCAAGTGGGATAGGTGGACTGGGATTACCACGTTTTCTACATTATTATTAAGTGCCCATACTGGAAAATGTCTAAATTAACAAACAATTTGCTTCATTTACAATGTTAAAAGGTTACTTCTCTCTCCCGGATGCTCATTTCTGTAGGTATCTACAAACTAGAAATGATTTTTGACTTAAATTTTTAAATTTTGATTCTCTTCCTGAGGAAATAACGATATTTAAGCTGCCGCTTAAGCCTCCAGAATCTAAAATATTGATTTTAAGCTTTGAAATCTTCACTGAGCAAATGAACTTTCCCACACACTCTTTGAGGGCTGCATGGGAAGACGACCTGGGTATACTGATTGGAGTGAGGTTTGGGCGGGGGGGGCCTGGGCAGGATTCGATCATGTCAGTATCAGTATCGATCATGTTCTATCAGTGTGAAGCATCAGTTGATTCAATCCAAGGTGTTTCACAGGCTCCATTATTTAAAAACTAGATTGCATAGAATATCTACCTCCATCTCTTCAAAATGTGATAAATGCAAATCTGCTGATGGTTCCTTATGTCATCTATTCTGGATATTCATCTATTCCCTGTGATCTACTATTATTGGCGTGACATTTTCAAATGGTTTTCTGAAGTATACAAGTGTGTTTGATCCTGATCCTCAAATCACACTAATTGAGTTCTCTCTTTCACTTATGACTCACAGTGTCTCTATGCGAACTACTGTTATGTAAGGAATGGTAATGGCCAAGAAAGTTATTTTAAAATTGTGGAAAACTGTTAAAGTGCCTCGGTTCAAAGTGTGGCTAAATGAACTTACTTAGATACTCCATATGGGGATAAAAGCGCTACGATATCTTGGGCTGTGCCAACAAATTTTGTGGTATCTGGCAGCTGTTTCTGGACCATCTCACTCAGAATAAGACTGATTCGAGTGGGTCACATAGTATGCCACCTATGTTTTTGTTTTTTATTGGGTTTTTTTGTCTGGCAGTGTCGTTGTTAAGTGTATAATATATTAATATAATATATATAATATAATAATAGTGCTGTGTGACCAATCACTTGGATGAAAATGCCCTGATTTGGTGTTTTTGTGTCTTTTTGTTCATTTGTTTTGTTTACTTGTTTTGATTTATTTACCTCTTTTTCTTTCCTTTTTCTTTTGTATATTGTACATATACTTGTTGTGACGTGAATGTTTGCTGTATGTTATACTTTGCAAAATAACTTTAATAAAAATACATTTAAAAAACAAAACATTGGAGCACATTGGCTGCTAGATGATTAATCCCCAAGTTTTCTTAAGTGAATGTACAGAATTCCTTGGCCACCTGTATTTGAAGACACAAACCCGCAGTCCAGTCTCACTCAGGCTTTACACACTAATTAAACTGAAGTGGAAAGTTGATTTATGTGAATCATATTCTCTGAATTCTCTCCTTGCTCTAAAATATATTCATAATTAAAAACATTTCCCTTGATACTGTGGTATGTTGAATATACAGCAGCCTCTTATTAATGGAATATATATATATATACTGGTTAACACTATGAAGATGATAAACTAACACAAACATATGTAAGGCAGTAAATCCAAAATGATGAAATATGGCATAAAACCCTCTAATATGACACCAGACACACACCATTTTACAGATTCAAGCAAAATATTGCATTGACACTCTGTGTCATCTAAGGCCTGTCTAGCTGAAATTCCTCTCTATACAAATGAATATTCCTCTTAAAGTTGTGTTATTTTATGTGAAATAGGCTACAACCGTAGACTCGCATGGGCTCCACCAACTGTCTCTCCAGGCAAGTAGCTAAGAGCCACACTGCAGTCTGATGATGAGGAGAGGAGGATTATCTCCACGTGAGTCATGTGATCAAGGTGTGGAGAGAAACTGTGCAGCAGTTGTGGGAGTTCTTCAGTCACTACTTCCTCTGGATTCAGACAGTAATGCTTCAAGAAAAAGGGGCAGAGGTCGTCAGTCATTGTTGAGGGTCGTTGTTTTCCAAACAAAATGCATAAAAATGCGAGACTGAAATAAAAGGATGACAAAATTGTCTTTTTGATGTTTATTCCTTCCAAGAATGGACATATCCCGACAGGATGAAGCAGGCTACATTATGTAGAAATGGTGACCCGTGAGAGAAACAGAGGCTTTTAAAAGAGAAAGTCAGGGAAAAACATGGGCTGAAGGGCGTTTTACTCTAACAGGCTGGTAGTGAAACATAGTAAAAAAAAATAAGGTCCGGTCGGTCAGTCAGTCAGTCCAGCCACGAGAAGAAGAGAGGAATAAAATAAGCTGAAAATATGACTAAATTTTCCCTTATCATTCCCCTCTGTTGATTGGGCAAAATAGATGAAGCAAAGAGTTTCCCTCTGGACATACTAAGGCATTTCTAATTAGAGTTTACCGTTTTCTTTTTGCCAACTGTGAACTTTGCACAGAAAAACAACATATCATCTGTTTATGTTTTTTCATTTACGCGTTTGTAATGCCTTCAACCCCTAATACACCATCACTAAGATGAGGTGTTTGTGTCCAAAGAAAATGATCTTCACTTTCACCAGACGGGAAGAATTAAAACAGAGGTTAAGCGTCATTACATGAGAGAATATTCTTACAAGATTGTGGTTTTAATTCTTGTATATCATTATACTCCAACTCACAGCACATTAACACAAACACTGGGAAAAAAGGTTAGATTTAACCTTTGTTATCAAGTAATGTTATGAGTTAATAAATTGATGAAGCAATACTGCCAAGAAATTAACCTTTGATGACTAGGAATTCATGGAGTACAAGCTTCCAGTTTTTAATTTTTTTAATTTTTTTTTGTCATTTGTTTTTGTTGTTTCCAGACCAAAGAAGAGCCTTGCGCAAATAAAAAAAATTACAATGAGCCTAGCAGTGGTGTGAATAATGTGGGGCTTGACACAAACTATTCACCGCATCCTTGTAGAGGGAGTCCCATGCCTGAATGGAGAACTCCTGTGTCAGAGCACACAAAACTGTAAACTGTGCAATCATGTTAGTCATCCATCCAATTCAAAAGCGTGCTCCAGACTTGCCCAAGGACAGGATTTCTGCCAGAGCTCTGAGCTTGCCCAACTTCTTCAACTCTGCTACCTTATATACATGAATCTCCATAAATTAAACTGGAAGCCAAATGAGACGTAGCCATTTGAATTCATCCCCGCTTATAAACTGTGACAGAGAGCTGAGCTCTGAATATTGTGGCAATAATACCCGAGAGGATGGGTTTTTTTTTTTTTTTTTGTTGTTGTTTTTTTTTTTTTTTACTGCGATTATGAACAGACGATGATGCAGCTACGCTTCACACCAACACCGCGGTTCCAGTCTCCATAATCCAAGTCAAGAGTCAAAAGGCCCCTCTGAGGTACCAGAAACTGTTTATCTTGAAAATATGTGATAAACTCCTGTGAGGAAGTAAATGGAAGAAATCATTTTACACCAATCTTCAATGATTATTCTTCTAGTTTTGGGGTCATATACCAATTTGTATCTTTTGTTTTTAATTAGGGTATGCATAAAAGAAAAAAATACATCTTTCACTTATTCAAATGGCACCCATTGGTCCACGATTGCCACCCCTTTGGCTCTAATGTCCCATCACTTTCACCGTCGTTGTCACTCTCTGTCCTCTCGTAACCCATGCAAATGCACATGTGAAATGAGGACTGGAGTTTACCGAGTCAGAAAAAACTCACCGCGATGTCCCATCCCTTGATTGCTCCTTTTCTATCAGCTGTGATTAAATATTTCCCACAGGGGCTGACAGTCATGACAAAAGATCCCAGGTCCCTGCTGTGGGCCATGAACGGTCCCATCAGACGACTCTGGTGGATGCTCTAGAGCCTGACCAGACCCAAACCATCACAGGACACCAAATCTGCACCAACTGATGGGAATACAGAAATGTTGTCATGTTTGCTGATGGAGATCTCTGTCGCCTAAGAAACAAGCTCGGCAACATATTGTCATTATTGCTGGTATTAATTAATTTTGTGTTTCTCACTCTGTCAACGGCTTGCAACAAAAGCAACTGAACTTCTTTTTCTTTTGTTTTTGCCTTCCATCCAGAAGGCATCCAGCCATGACTTATACTGGTCACACCCTGATGATTTTTAAAGAGCACTGGGTCTTTTCTTTCTTTCTTTTCTTTTTTTTTTTTTTTTTTTTGGTCAGTCACCCTATCTTCTTATTCTGTGCATCACAAATGCCACATATGTTCATACTTCATACAAAATATCTTGGGTTGATAATTTTGTAATCTGTTGTTTGCAATTGTCCGTTTTATCAATAACAATGTAGATTCTGAAAACGCTTGACTCTATTTCATTAGAAAGCGAACAATGCTGAACTGTGACAAAGTGGCTCGGCTCAAAAACAGTGTTTCTGAACTCTAGTTTGTTGACTCCGAGTTGTTTTTTTTTTTTTGTTTTGACTCCGAGATTGTTGAACCTCTTTTGTGAAACAGGCCCCAGGCCTTATCCCTTTATGTTTGTTGGTGTTTGTTTCCTGGTCCGGCAGCGGGTTTCTGACTGTAAATAAGGTGTTTTGCTTTCCACCGTCACCAAATGCACGCTCAGGGTATGTGATTAAATGGAAGAGAAGATTCAGAGCAATCTGAGCAGTTTAACTACACTCAATTGGAATATAAATAAATGAAAACAAAATGGATTCAATTAGAATATAATAGGATCATAATTTAGACAAAACTGGACAGTTTTTACTTGACTGCATTCAGCTTGTTGCTTTCTATGCAGAGTTGAGGTCATGTTTGTTGTGAAGTTTTGTTACTAAATTTAATTGAATTTTTAACCTAGATGTTGAAAATTCTGTTATTTTTAGGTTGAATCCTTAAACATATTCAAAAACCATGTTTATTTATTATATATTGATCCCTAACTGGCACATGAATACTCAGAGCAGCGCTGTTGAAGACAGTAGATCTATTGCCAACAGCTCTTTACAAAACTATATCAACGCATAATTTTTCACAGTTAGTCAGAGCCGCAGGCATACTGGAGCCAGAATGCTATTTATTTATTTAAATGTCATCACCGAGCACCTGAACAGCTGCAGCGTGAAGAGGAAGCTACTTTAAAAAGAGAAAAAAAAAAATCAAGATCGCTTTTAAAACTGGAGTAGATACAGATATTTTTGTATAACCACAGACAGAGACCTACACTGCAGGCTTGTGAATTCTGCATTGAAAAGTGGGTAATAACAGGAAAACTTGACAGAAACTATCCCAGATAATGTAAAAACGTATGATGCAGTTCAGCATCATACGTCTGTTCATGAACGCACTGGCCATGTGACGCATTTGCTGCCTCTTTGAGATATGGCACTAAACATCACTGCCATTTCAGTGATGCTGCTTTAGTTCGTTTCTTTTTTTTTTTTCACCATTAAGGACATACAGTAGTTACCTTATAGTGCACTGACGTGTGTAAATGAATGCATGTGATTCACTTGAGCTTTTAATGAAAACACACTCTACCCTTAAAAGGGATTGCACAGTTGAGTTGTAGTTTTCAATACTGTACCTGTAGCTGCAGTGACAGCAGTGCATCCTGGTATGAAAAATAGTCTGGCGATGGCCGTGCTGTCCTCTGAGTCCATTCAAATTAATTTAAAAGTCCAGGGAGCCTGTGAGTGGAGAAAGGTATTGAAGGAGAGAAGGTCATATCAAAAGCGGAAGGACAGGACAAATTTTAGAATTCACAACAGCAGCAATGACTATTTCACTTAAAACATTAAGAACTGCATAATTACAGATATTTTCTTTTTCTTCGTCAGATCTGGCTACTTCTTATAGTCTTCATATTCAGTACGTTGTTGCAGTTTCATTAACGCTTTCTCTGTTTCGTGGTTCCAGAGTACGATGTCGCCATCACAGCTACCTGTTAACATCAGAAATAAAACATTTAATGGTAACAAGTCATCAGAAATGGTCATAATATTGTTCTTTGTTTTGTTTAAATCAGATGTATCCAGAAAATACCACTGCAAATGAGGTGCAATCCTTCATATTTGCTCACTCCCCTCACAGGCTACATTATACTAAATTTCTGTTAAAGCAAATTGCTTTTTTCTTCACACACTTCCATCTCACAGCTGAATCATGCAAGCCAGCCTCTCAAAGCACTTTGATAACTTTGATATCTGTACCCAGTTGCCATCTGTTCCACCACTGTTTTCAAATACTCTGCATTACATAAACATATGAAACTGTACACATGTCTGTGTGTGTGCTGATCAAGAATCTCATCATGTGCTTCAACAGTCAAACTGCAGGAGTTAATGATGTGTGAGGGCTGCGTCGGCTAAGGGAGGAGAGTGTGTGTGAGTGGAAGGAGGCGTAAAGCATGGGAGAGTGGGCCTCCTGCATTATTCATGCAGCCCAAAGCCAGCATCTGTATTTCAAGCAACTTTTACCGCGCTCTACGTGTCTGCCTGCGCCTGTGACTTCACTGCTGCCATGGACAGGGGAACGAGAGAGTGTAGATATCTGCCTCATCTCCAAAAGTTAAAGATTGAAAATGCAGATGACTTAATCTTCCACATTAACTTTCAAAAGTACCCTGATGCACTGAGCCATGGCAATTTACATGCCACTCTGCGGAAAGCAGTCTATTAACAACAAGCAACAAAGCAGGTCAGATATTTTAAAGGGACATGAAATAATGCAGCACAACCAAAGATCTCGGTAGAGTTTTTCATCAGATATCATGTAGCTCACTATGGGCTTGCAATTTAATTATCATTATTATTATTATTATTATTATTGTTATTACTATTTGCGATATACAGCCATGTAAAAGTTAGTGCCCACTCTTTTAATCCTATGTTGTTTTGTGTAAGTACATAATTATGTTCATCTGATCAAAGCAGGTTTATGATTATTTAAACAATATTACTGTTTTTATAGGATCATTTATTTAATAAAGAGGAAGCCAAAACAAAATAAAAAATCATGTGGGCAATACTAAGTACCCCTTTGATGCATTAACTAGCTGGACCTTTTGGCAGCAACAACTTGTTTCCTGTATGACTTTATAAGTCTGTCACATCAGTGTAGATACATTTTTTGCCCATTCTTTTAAACATTAGTTTGCTCAGAGCTGTAACATTGAGGTCTTTGGGCGTTCACTAACGCATATGTCTCTTCCAGATCCAACGAGAGGATTTAAGTTGAGTTGAAGTCTGGACTTTGACCAAGGCATTCCCAATTCCAGTATTTATCCAATATTTTTTGCAGGCAAGCATCCTGATAGAAATGTACTGGTGTGCTTGAAATCATTGTGTTGTTTCATGACCTAATCTCAAAAAGCTTTAGCTGTTGGACTGATAGAGTAAAAAGATATATGAGAATTCTCTGGTATACAGAGCAGTTCACAGTCGTTTCAGTGACTGCAACGTGCACAGGTCCTGCGGTTTCTAAACAAGCCCAAATCATCGGCCTTTCACCGCTGCGCTTTACAGTGCTTTACTCTATATTGGTCTCATTCGTTCATTAGACGTTGTTCAAGAAGTTTTCTGGTGTTTTCAGGGGCAATTTTGAGAACCTCAGTTATGCTTTTATGTTGTTTTTAGACAGCAGAGTATTTCTCCTGGAAAATCCTCCAAACCAGCCACACTTGTTCAGTCTTCTTTTAATTGTGCTGTCATTGTCTAAGTTTTGAAATGCTCAGTGTCATCTGTAGGGTCTAAGATGAATCTTTTGAGATTTTGTATTTCTCTGAGCACCACCCCCAAAGCCAGGCCATGGATTAACGTTCCTGGGGTTTCCAGCTATTTTTTCCTAAAGTCAAGATGTTGAACTTGTAAAAATTCTTTCTCAGGATACAGCATTAATCTCCAAATTTGTTGAAAATTGTTTCAAAGCTCTTCCCAGATTAATGCAGGCAAGCACAACACATGTCTTATGCATCTCTTTCTTTCTTTTCTCAACATCTGAAAACCGACATTACCGCCATGAATGCAGAATTATATGTCATGCTTCTAAGCAGCACGACCAGCAGCTGTTGAAGTGGGGCGGCTGATGTCCGCTTCAGCACAGACATCACTGCAACAAAAAAACCCAAAAATCTGAAAATAAGCAATTACACATATAGTAATCATACTAAAAAACCAATAAATCTCAACAGAATTGAGAGAACAGTAGGTTTATACGTGATCACACACACACGTCTTCTGTGTTTGGACGGTGTGTGCATTTTTGCATTTGTTATTAATTTAGTTCATTAAAAATATGTTTGGAGGAGTGAGCGGTGCCGCGAACATGTTTTAAATATCTTGAAACTTAATATTTTCTGTATCACTGCATATCAGTAATACATTTGTATTTTATAATGAAACAATTAGTTGAAATTACTTCAGTCCACCCACCACCACTCCACACACACACACACACACACACACACACTCACACACACACACACACACACACAAACACACCACTACACAGACAAAATATGACGGTGAAGAAGCGTTACCACACAATTTAACTTCAAGAACTGATTTTTGTGCCTTAATAATGAAATTTTATTTAAGTCTGTGAGACGGTTACGGAGCTTGTAGGGGATGTTAGAAAGCTGGCAGTCTTAGTGTTAAAAGAGGAAACACATTCATATTTTTACTCACATCAACTATCTAGCTGCATCTGTTGCAACACCAAACAATTTTTTTGTGCGTTTTTCAATCTTCTTCATTTTAAGTTCATTGATATATTCCACTTCCTTTCCTATGATACGAACCATTTAATTTCCAATTTCCTAACTCAACATATTGGCCCGACTTTAACCGTCTTTAAGAGTCTATGGGTTGCTTTGTATAAGTAACGTATAAGAAGTCATCCGACCTACACTTCATATCAACACCAGCCAAACGTGTACAAAAACACCAAAAGCCTCACTATGATCATTACACACACTCAAAAACACAAGAGGATAAGATTGGCTGTGCCTCTTGCTATTGCCTTAACATATAATTGAATACCCCACACCAGAAAACTACCAAAATGTTATGATAAATAAAAGCTGTTTGTTTGCATTCTGCATTAAAATTAAAACCAGGTACCATTGGATGTTTTTCGTGCTTTTACACAAAAATGCATACGATTAAAAGAGGGTGTAGTAACATTTGGACATGACTAAACAGACAAGGCATCAATTGCTCATAAAAAATAAGAAATTATTGTCAAAATCCTTAAAGTTCTGCATTAGCAATTCCTGTGGTGATACAATTTTGTCTCTTAATCAAAGTTCAGATGAGTTTGTGTTTGGTCTCTTGGAAGTTATTCAGCCGCAGAGGATTAAGGGATCCAAGGAAAGAAGGAAGAGCCAAACGTAGGGTTGTGACTGAAGGAGGTACACAGAGCCCCTGTGTACATGCGGCCTGCTGTGAATGTGTGTGTGAGAGACTGTGTGAGAAGTCAAGCGGAACCTTGTGAAGACTGAATATGAATGAGGAGACTTCAGTCCCACATCAACCAAATGTTCCTGCTGCAACTTGAGGCAAACAGATGCATGGACACACTCGATACATAAAAAAAAAAAAAAAACAAGCACAAACCCACACGTACACAGTCTTCCTGAGCATGAGGGAGTCCAAACATAACTTTAAATTGACTTTTGTCACTGGTGGCCATGATGCCACCATGGCTTTCACTTGGCTGCATCAACGCAGGAGTAGGTGCCGCATGTGCTTTGATTTGAAAGCAGCATTGCTCCCTGCAACCCGGATGAAGTATGCCGCCAAGGCCAGCTTGTGTACTATCGCTTTAAGATGCTGTGTTCAGGCTCACCGGATATGTGAGGAAAGATGCTCCAAATAAAGTTAATGTGGAAAATAAAAAAAGTGTTGACACAGACAATAAAAGAGGAAAAAGAAGATAGGAATACAGATGGCAATTGCTAAATGAATGTGATCCTTAAAGGCTTTATTTGGACAATATATAGGCTGATCTTTTGGATATACAGCCAACTCAGATAGCTGAGAACTGTTTCAAAAAGTGAGATAACAGTTATTTGTCCTTGTAGGCTAAACTTAGTTGAATGGAATCAAAGAATACTTTATTAATCCCCAAAATGAAGTTTCTTTATATAAGGATAAAACAATCAATCAAAATTAAGATAAAATTCAATTGGCAAACTGTTAGATGCGTTGCAGAAAGAGGAGGTTGAGTGTTTGTAGCCTGGCAACAAGAGAGCTGATGAAGTCACCTGCAATGTTGAGCGGTGACGCAGGTGAACTGTCGCGCAGTCAGGTTGCAAAGCGGTTGCAAAGGTTGCAAAGCGCTGTAGTACTGACTGAAGCTACAGATAAACAAACACCGGAAAAAATGCTGACATACATATATATAATGCTGTCTTTTTTTAGCAAACCCCAGCTTGTAGTGGAGCAGCGTGTGCACACTGAGACACAGATATAGCTGGCAGAAAGCACCCGTCTCATTTCCTCTTGCTCCCACTGAGAGGATCCTAATAAACATCATTTAAATTGGGAATATGAATAAAACTGGAAGTGGAGGGTGCAGCTGTGGCGTGTGTATGTGGAAGTGTGTGTATTTTTGTAGATAGTCCTGTCCTAATGAGGCAGATTTTTCTAAACTGGTCACAGTTAAGGTTAGGGTTGGGATTTTTTTTGAAGTCACTACAATGTCCCAATAACAATAACGGTGTCAACTAATGCGTTTGTATTGAGAAATAAATGCGCCAAGCCAAACTAAGCAGATATTTCCTTTTTCGCCCTCAGTGCTTGTCACACGGGTGTCTCTGTTGTGGGAAGCCGTAGAAGGTCCAGGCTCTGCTTTCACCGACTGGTGAAATCAATATGGACTTTCAATATGTGAGCCAAAGTAATAAAACTTCACACACGGAGGAGCGTACTGCACTGGGACAAACTGAGTGCTTGAGTGTTTGTGGTTTGATGCTAACAGAAGCTGAACAGTGACTGGAAGATTGCCAGCTGAATCTGGGAGACAGAAATGTCAAAGGACAGGATGAGTGCCAAGAGGCCTTCCTGACATTTCACAATATACTGTCTTCACAGGATAAAAGACTGAAACAGACCCACTAATTCCACAGATATTTTGTTTGGATGAAAACTTTCCTCAGAGAATGAGCAACGCATCTGACGGCTTTGCAGATGCCATTAATTCCCACAGCGTCCACAAGAAGAACAGGGCCACACAGACAAACATCCATACGCACACAAACACCGATGGGCGATTTAGAGTCGTCGTTTTTGTACTGCTGGAGGAAGGCCGAGTACCTGCAGAAAACCCACACAAGCATCAGGAGAACGTAGAAACTCCAGAAGGACTCCTGCCCGGCCCGGGAGTCAAACCACGAAGCTTCTTGCTGGGAGGCAACAGTGCCAACCACTAAGCCACCGTGCTGCCCTGCCCTGTGTTTTTGGTCTTTAATAAGCACCGGTGTGATTTTAGGACTCATTTTCATTTCATGCTTTGTGTGCTCATCTGGGTCCTTGTGGCTGAAAGCCTGGATAACATTGTACTCTAGACAGTTTTACTAATTCTGTGATGTCTTGAACATGAATGCTGCTACGAGAGGAATACCCAGAGTTAGGATCAGAGCAGTTGTTTCTCTACACTCGGGTTTTGATCATTGCACAAATGCACACAAAGAGAGCGAGACAGATTAGGAGTTAAACACAGAAAAAACAAGCAAACAAAAGGAAAGTAAAAAGAAAGGTATCTGTCATTTTAATTGGAATTGGTGTTTGTTCTTATTTAACAAATGTCGCACTACCTGCAAAACTGTGTTTTTTCTCCCCCAATTATATGCTGTTTTCATTTACATATATCTGCACGCACGCACATACACGTCTTGACCTTTCCAGTTTAGATGCCTTTAATGCAGATTTAATTAACAACCTTCTCAGGATGGAACATAAATAAATAAAAAGGATTTTGCTTTAAGACGTTTTGGTGTAGACAAATGTTATGTCAATATATAAATTGAAAAACACTTCTACTTTAGCATACAAAGCGAATTTATTTAAAATAACTGTATAGATACATATTAAAATTGCGTAACTATGAGTAATTTGGCTACACTAACAAAGAGCAACTGGGCAAAATGTTGACAGTAATTGATCTGTCAGATGCACTGTTGGTTAAAACGCCACGGGAAGTTTTTAATTAAATCTCTTCCAGCTCACTTGTTCATTGCTTTTGACTGTGTTAGAATATAAACGCTGTTTGACTCTTAACCAAGATTGCCAAAATGCTGAATATTCACTAAGCTTTGTGTTTTTTGGTTTATTACGTTACATTTTGCATGCGGTTGTGGTTTTGAGTTTGTGAACCCACTAGAGCATCCTATATTTAGGTTCTCACACAACAAATGAGGACCTCGGTTAGGCATGTATATCATCTTCCATCAGTTATCTACTACAGAAAATTAGCCAGTCATCAGATGTTGTCAGGCGTTTCGAAAGGTTAATAAAGGTTGTTGTTGTTTTTTTCAACCTAACCTCTAGTGGATACAGGACTGTAAACATTAGTTCTATATTTTACTAAAAGTATAATTACTAAAAGCAAAGGTGTGTTTGTGTAGTTAAATCAATTCTCTCAACCAAAATAGAGGTGTAATATTTTTGTTACTATTTATTTAATGGATTTCACTAGATTTCCTTTTAGTATTTCTGTGACAATCTAATGTTTTAGGCCTCCTTCATGCATAAATACACGAATTAAAAAAGAAAAAAGAAAAGATCCAAAAATGTTCATAAACGTTTAGGTATCAAGGAAGCATGGTGCACATTTGTTTCTATTTGAATTTGACTGTGGGAATATATTTGATTTCTTTCTGCCTACACACATGCAAACGTAGAGGGTAATGTGGCATTTTAGTAAAACTTATAATAATCAGCAGATAACTGCTCCCAAATAGTTTTCTAGTTTACTAAAGTTTCTTCACAAAATTCATTTTTTATCCCTACCTTTTCCTCTTTTATTTCCATCTCCCCGTCTTTTCTGCATGAGCCTTCGTTCATTCTTAGCCACAGATTTATCAGTGTGATTATAAATAGAAAGGAGAGCAGACAAAACTACAGGCATGAACTGGCGCACACGTCTGCTAAAGTTCTTCAAGAAACGTAGTGTATGCGTATCAAGACACATACGTACCTGTGACAAGAGTGTGTGGAGGCGGGAATGCAGCACAGAGGATGTCGCCGTGATGCCGAGCACCCCCCTTCCATTCAGGCGGCTCAACAATCGACAGCGTGAAGGAATGCAGATGGAAAACTGACACCAACCTGTAAAGATAAACATGGAAGGACTAATGTGGGGAGAAGAGTCGAAAAAATGCATGAATTGATCAACGATTCTCTTGATGTACCATCACTCCGCAGTAGAGGCAAAGTACTTAGACGATTAAACCAAACACAAGTTAGAATTTCAACTTCATCGTGGAGAACATGCCACCAGAATAAAGAGCAGCATCATCAACATTTGCTTGAAATATTAACCTCAAGCTGTCGTCGTTTTGAAAACTGGTGCTTATAATCATTTGCTACCATAATATTGGTATAGGAGATAATATTAATATTGATTGCTTTCTACGTTCATGTTGCATAGTACTAAACCTGTTGTGCTCTTAGGTGTACCAAGAGAAACCTGCAACCCGTTCTGTGTTTGCCTGGAAACAGTTTGGGGCAAAGTTTAGCTGAGCTCCCAAGACCACCTACCTTCATCTCCGGTCGAAGCCTGTGAGCCAGGTCGACTGTTGGGGGGTGCTCGGCATCGCGGCGACATCCGCTGTGCTGCATTCCAGCCTCCACATACTCTTGTCTTGACCTGGAGCGCTCCAAGACCCTTTCAGGATAACCATTCACATCACTGGCACTAACACATAGCCCAGCACGCTTCCCCATGGGTCCCAGCTTGGACCTGGACGGCCCCGGAGCCTAAACGGGGTTCAAGCTCTGCCAGTAATTGTTTCAGGTGTTATTTCAGTAGCAACCATTTACTCACTTCCATTTACTCACTTTTGGATTAACCAACTCCTGTCCTTATGGCATCATCCAGAGACTTGAAAACCGAACTCCTTCAAATTCCCGTGGGTGGAGTCACGGAGGCAGTGTTCAGTTTTCTTTTTACCTCTGTGGTTCTGACATGGGGCTTCCAGCTGTCCCCAGACATGTGTCATCATTTCAAGGTGCATAAAAATGTGTAAACATTTTCCCGGGCTGAAGTGGTATTAGAAGAGGAAATAGTGGCACTGAAGAAGTCATATTAACTTAGTAATCTGATTAACAGTTTCAGCAGTTAGCAGCAGACAGAATATCAGAACAAGTAATGGTAAATGCGGTTCAAAGCAGTAGTTTTTAAATATAAACCAAGATGCATTTCTCACATTTTGGTTTGGCTCTAAATGAGGCAGGTTGCTTCCCGCAGAGGCTGTACTGTGTTGTATTTTTCATGCGACACATTTCAACTTTGCATTACAACTGTGATGGATGATGACAGTGTTTGTAACGAACAAGAGTCCTGTTCCTTTACACCACAGTGCCACGGGGGATATCATGAATATGCAACACTTTGATATTCCTCATCTCAGGAGGGCTGCGAGCACACCTGCAAAGAGTTCTCCTTATTTAAACTTTACTTCTTTCTCATCACCTCACCTCTGCTTTCGTTTGCTGTGCAGGAACATTGTATGAAATTAAATAATGATGCTCTTCAATTTCAAACTGAGGAGGTTGTCTGTCAGCGGGATGTGGCTATTTCAGCTGTGAGATTGTTTCTGCAGCAAACAGCAAAAAGGCTTTGAAATAGATGCCATGCAACTCAGTGCTGTGTGGATTAAACTGGGGACTTGGTGGATGTGAAGAAGCAGGAAATTATGAGTGACGAAAGTCATAATGACACTATTTTCCTTTACTGCTGTTGATGTGTCATTTCTATTTTTCTTTACCATTGTGACACCCCCGAGAGCGAGAAAGTGTATGATGGGGTATTACTCATGTCTGCAAGGACCTAAATCTGTTTACACAGTCACGTTCTGAGGGAAAGCCTTCTTTATGGGATGGAAAAGCAATTTCAAATAATGATGAATAGATTCTTTGTGGTTAAAGTAAGTGTTTAGGTTAGGAACAGGCAAGGAGTAGATATGGGTAAGGAAATTCATGTTAGTCACAGTCACACCTACTTGCGTGCAAACAAACGCGTGCGCATTCGTGCTTCTGTGTATTTGAGAAGATGAGAGAGAAAGAAAGAAGGAGTAAAAGTTGTATAATACGATGATAACACACTGCTGAGTTCAGTTCACTGGGTGTGAAATGATGATGACGGTGATGAAGAACAGATGTGATGTGAGCGTACAAAGAGCACACACATTTACACAAATGTATGGGGAAGAGATAATAACGCGAATGTGAGCGCCCTGGGGCGTTCTGACTTGTTAGGGTCCAGATGTCTGGTTGGTTTTGAGTTGCTGGCAGGCAGACACAGCAGGAAATGACAGATAAGAACACACACCCGCACGCACACACCCGCACGCACGCACACGCACGTTCGCACACGCACGCCTTTTTTTTAACTTCTATCTTTGTGAGGAAACTCATTGTCACACCCTTGACGATGACAAACCTAACTTAACCTTGATCCGAACGGAAAGTCTCAGCCCTCAGACAGCTTTTTGAAGGCATGACTGAAACTAAAGCCCACCCAAGCTGTCCTACAAATGTACCTTTGTGTTGCTCTACCAGCTGAATGAGTGGGAGAAAAGAAATTACGAGCATGCTTAAGCAACTCACTCATTCACTGAGGTTTAGTGACGCATTCTGTTTGTTTCCCTTCGTTTTGAGTAACTTCAGACCAAACTCTGACCAGAACAGCTGCATGTCCTCGTCTCCCTCAGCTGCCCGTGTGCGGATACACACGTGAGTATAATTCCTGACTTAAAGCAACATGTGCATGACATATAGACGAAACAGTTCCTTATACAACCATTTAACATTATAGTGGAGTAAAAAGAAATAAAATAATGAAGTCAGTAGAGTTGTCCTCATATTTTCCGTGCTGTCCTCCGTCATGTTGATTCTCTTGGAGACCTTGCAGTTCGACTAAACAAAATTTATAACAAAAAGCAGCAATCATGCTCAAGGGGATTTGAGATTGAAGGTCAATCGTGCCTGGGGGGGCAGGACACGTTACATCTTGGATAGTGTGAATGTGCCCTAAAATGTAAACAGCTGCCCTTTTCCATACCTTTTCCAACCCATCACCAGGATGCTCCTCATCAGCAACAAGACCTGTGAGCTGTCCATGAATCGACCTAGGTCCTTTGAAGTCCCACACCTGAATGACACACAGCGTGATTTTTTTAAAGTGCAGTCTATCATCAACAAAGAAGACCAACCAATACCAATACAGCCAATTATAACAACTTTTATATATTTTGCGCAACTTTGTAAGAAACACTTGCTGCTAAAACAGCACCTGTTATTTTCCTACACATGTTACAATATTTAAAAATATATCATCATGGTCTTGCAAGGAAAAGCATTTTTAAATGCATTATTAGTATTTCATTGGCTTTACAACTAAAGGACATATTGATGGTGACAGTTTTTAAGGTTTGATGAAAAAGGATAGAAACAGGAATGGAGTTTGTGCCTTCTGTCTTGCAGTAAATTCATCCGCTGTTTTGCACCAGTGTATGCCTGTGTTTGTGGCATTTAACAAAGAAAAACTGATTGGCTCAATGGGAATGCTGTAATTAAAAGGTCAAAATTAAAAATTCTGAATGGTAATAACTGCTAAACCAAGGGTTCGCTGTTGATGAAAATTGGAGAGATGACGCGTCTTGTTACTAATTGGCCCAAGTGGTGCCAAATTCATCTGCTGAGAATGACATGTGCAGTTGTTTCACATGGCAGCCTGCGCATATCTGACACTGCCTGCAAATTCACGGGACACACAGGGCTGCACTCTTGCAAGAGCTCATGGGGTCACAGAGCTGATGTGCTTGATTATATTGATTGATTACCAAATGCATCAGTGTTGTATTTATTAGTTCATCTTAGATTGATGACATAGGTAAACAATAGTTTAAGTCTCGTGTTCATGCCAATCCAAAAAAACAGCAGGTTGTGCAATATCCAGTTCTAGTCTGGATGACAGACGTGTGCTGTACACGGAAATAAAGAGCAACGTGGAAAGGGATGTCATCTCAGTGACGTTAGAAATGACAGTTTGGCTGTTCAGACTGCCACGCCAGTTTTCAACAAACAGTATATGTGTTGACAGTCTGAACAACCAAAACTATATAAGGTGCAATGTTTCCAAATTGGATTTTCAAATGCTGTTTTAGTCAGATTTTCACAGATCCAGCAGCAACTATGTCTACAGGAGCAACATGAAAACGACTGTATGGTTACAGCCGTCAGTCTGTGGTGAGATGAAGAAGGTGGCCCCCAGTAGCCTCCTCTGTCTCTGGTGCGTTCTTGTAAATTGTGTATAAAACTGCGGTTGTGTACAAGCATTTGCAACAGTAGTTTGCCAATTCGCCACCCTCCATTTTGGCTTGTTTACATCCGTCCTATGCATGTAGGCTACCATGGCAACCACGTGGATCAGAGAACTTCAGCAAGGACGCGGTTGAGATCTGATTACTTTCACATCCACATTAATTTCATATAATAACAGAGCAGATTCTGATTTGATATGCTTAAAAATCTGATTTATGCTGTAATTTGAACATAGCTTTTTTTGTGAAGATAATTCATCATAAACAGTTTAGCCATTTCTTTCCATCAACAGTTGCACAGCAAATATTGGTTTAGGAATTAAAGTTCTTTATTTCATAGAACAATACGCTTCAAGGAAATTGGCTAGTTGGAATATGAAATAACCTCAAATAAAACTATAGTTGTCCATTATAAAATATTACATTTAGTTTTAATCCAAAGCTCCCTAGCTGCTTTCACAGTTTAACTCGTTATTTCATTTGCAACGTAAATGACCATTGAATAATTTTTTCTGAATTTGTCTAAAGATGAGATGGCTTGTGCCATCACTTTGATTTAAGTCAGATATCAGCAAAGTATCATCAATTCTTTTTTTAAAGCTTTTGAATAGTTTTCCCTGTTGATGCCGTTTTTATATCCCAAAATTACTCCTCCTCTTCCTCCAACTCAATGTGAATATGCATGAAATTACAACTTAGGCTCTAAACTTTAAACCCACATTCATTTAACAACAGTAAAGTCAATATATATCACTGGAAAGTCAAAATATCAACTTTACGGTCTAATCCCTATGCTTATGCATTTCAGAAATGTGTTTATTTCTGTTGAAGGAGTGCTCTTTAGACATATGATTTATTTGATTAATATCTGAGTGTGTGTGTGCGTGCGTGCGTGCGCACGTGTGTGTGTGTGTGTGTGTGTGTGTGTGTGTGTGTGTGTGTGTGTGTGTGTGTGTGTGTGTGTGTGTGTGTGTGCCGTGTGTACATGGTTTGACCTCTCCATCAGTGCCTGCAGTAAATAGCCGGGTCTTCGTGACATCCAGGGCCATGGTGGAGATCTCAGCGTTGCCATGGCAATAGTTGAGCTGTTTGACCTTTTGGCCAGAGTCAGCCTGCCAGCAGATCACAGAGGAGCCAGAGTCACTGCTGACTACCTGCAGCGAGTGAGGGGAGAGCAAACATCAAGAGTTTTATCCAGTTAGCGTGCAGATTACTCTGATCTAGTCTGTAATGAGCCCTTGAAGCAACTGCTGAGAAATATGCAGCTAATGCTGCTGCTGAGTGGGAGCAAAAGCAGGACAAAAATACATTTAATTGTGACTCTTAAGATGAAAGATTTTCATTATGAAAGGATTCATGAATTCTTTATTCCTGCAGTGCCTGGATTTACAGAAAACTGTGTATACACTGTTTGCAACCCAAAATCAGAAAAAGCTGACAAGATACTGAAAATTAAAATAAAATAATGCCACAATGGGAAAAAAAAAATGTTTTCACTATTTTCCTCGGCAACTTTATTTTTTATGTTTTACCGTACATCCATATTTGTATTTCAGGCCTGCAAAATGTTCCAAAACAAACAAACAAAAAGAATCAGGCATTAAAGCTTTTACCAGTCTGTAATGTTGTCATTCCTTCGCATTTTAAAGGCATCCTGAAATTGTGGATCCAATGCAGTGAAGTGTTTCAGGTGTTATTTTGACCCAATCTTTTTTAACAAATATTATTAGGCATGCAAAAGTGTGGGGTCATCACTGTCGTGATTTGTGTTTCAAAGTTCATCTCACATTCTGTGCTGGAGGCTGGTCAGGACTGCAGGCTGGGCAGCCCAGCACTCTTACCTGCGTTCATTAAAAGTGTCTCTGTACAGAATAATGTTTTGCATTTGTTTAAAAGTTTGTCAAAAAATGCATGGACACCTCAGGAAAGAAGCTGTGTTCAAGCCATCATATATTGGTCTAAAATACTTTTCTTCAATGCTGCCACCAGGCAAGTATAGATCAACTGAAATATATATTTGTTCATTATCTAAGAGCCTTTTTCAGAAGAAATGAGTAAATCTCTTTCAATCTTGCTTTGAGAAAACTTGTTTTTCAACATTTCATTGATTCTTGTCACATGTTTGTTGACTAAGTGGTGATCCTCTGCCCGTCTTTGCTCCTCCATGACTGAGACGTTCATTGGTGCTTCTTTTGTATCAAATTTCAAACCGGTTTGAAACTGTTTGAAATTTTCAAAAAAAAAAATTTTGGAAATTGTTTTATTACTTACCTCTTCTATTTTCCAAAAATTTTTTTTTTTTCCTACAAACCAAATAACTGTCAGAATCATCAAAGTCTGGACAAATGTGCACTAAAACAACGTCACTTTGCCAACACACCTGTCTGAACATGTTGGTACACAGCTCACAGGTAACGGGGTGTTTGTGGCCGCTGGTCCTCCTCTCCTCTTTTGTGGCCTCCAGCAGGAGAAGCTGGCTGTTGAATGAAAACAGGAGCTTTCCTTAATCTTTCTGAAGAAATGAGTGTGTGTTTGTCCTCCAGCACCTTTGGAAAGACACCAGTCAGACGGTGAGCACGCAGCCGGCTGGACACGTCCCACAGACAAAGGACCTGGATAGATGATGGTGCAGAGGGCTCTTGATTTCCACGAACGTATGCACAACGATCCACACGAAGTCGTACTTTTAAAAAGGCATGACTAAAAATACAAAAGAATTATATACCACATCAGTTTCCGAGTCATTATCATCACTGTTAGACTAATAAGGTAATCGGCAGGAATAGATGCTTCTCCAGCTGCTTCTGTGCTAAATTTCAGTGGCACTTACTCATAAGAAGTTTGCTATATGGCTTTATGGCACAAAACAAGATGACTGCTGCTGTTTCAGGAAGTCGTTCAGAGAAAACTGAGGTAAAGCCTTCAGAGTTTCCTACTTTGGCAGATGGTGTTTGAGCAGGGGGCAGATGGAGCATAAATTACCTCTAAAATATTCATTCTCTTCAAAAAAAAAAAAAAAAAAAAAAAAAAAGTCAAAGAGAAGCAAGCATGGAGAGTGTTCCAACAAGTAAAGGAGAAGCAGCACAGGCGCCGACATCCTCTTTGCATCAAAAAGAAGACAGGTTTAAAGGAAATGCAGTCTTTCATCTGAGAAACATCTGCTCTTTTAATGGCAACACAATGAAAAGCACTACCAGTCATCTGCACCATAAATTCATTCCTCTAAGTTAATTACGACATGGAATGAAAATTAATATCACAATTACAGAGCTTTAAATCTTTACATTACGTGTTAGAGCAGAGTGCACCGCACACGGATACACTCCCACCTCGTCTTTGGAGTAGCTGAGCAGCTGCTGCTTGGTCTGCATGAAGTGCGCTGTAGTCACGGGTCTTGAGTGGCCACTGAGCGCACGCAGCGGCTTAGAAGTCACGTAAGGGTTCCACGAAAAAAGGACTCATATTTATTGGTTTTACCTGTTTTACCTTCTTAGTGTTTAAGTGGCCTTTTTAAGTGCAATACTTGGTTTTATTGTGCAATAATTGAGGGGACTTTGAGTCCAATAACTTCAGTGCCAGTAATGATGCGCCACTATTATCTGTACATGACAATAAAACTTGAGATTTGAGGTAGAAAAACATGACCAATTGAAATAAGCTTGAACACGATTCACTTATTTTGGAACATGATGTAAGGAGTGCGGCATATCCGTTACATCCAGACCATTGAAATAAATCAAAAGCAACTATTTTATGCTCTTTTTCTGTAAAAATGATTGAATTTAATTATAAAATGCTGAGTGTACAAAAGTTTTCAGACCCCTCACGTTACCGCAGGATAAAGCATTTCTGGCACAAATTCCAGCTTCAAGTCTTCCTTCGAATTACACTAAAAGCTTGGCACACATTTGACTTAAATGTTTTGAAAGCAGAAGCATTTGATGCCAACATAGTTGAATGGAGAGCATCAGTGCAGAGCTGTTTTCAGCTCTAACCAGAGATGCTCCATTGGGTTTCCTTTGCTTCACACCTGTATTTTCTTGGTTGCCGTGAGGTAGGCCACGCCTTCTGTTACGCAGGTGGGACACAGTTTGCACACACAGGAATGTATGAACTTCCATATACGTTTTCCTTCTGGCCAGCTTATGGAATTGTGTCATTTGTATTGTGTTGTCCTAACAGTCTTGCACTACTCCAGAATTTAGTATTAACACTAGTAGTGGAAGTAAAAGAGATACCCAACTGCTACCAAATGTGTTTTAATGTGACGAGTTTTGAAAATGGGGGGCTAGTAAGAACAACAACTCAACAACTTAGTGTCATTTAATTGTTGAAATACTGGAGTTTGCATTGTGACCTGTCGTTCCTCTCTCAGTAATGCAGTTGCTCGATCCTTCAGGTAAGGCAGCAGTTCTGATCCTTGTATATATGAAGTATAGGATGGACCACGTATAAGGCACTGCATAGGAGGTCCAACTGTGGTGGCAGGAGATGTTTCGAAGATGTTCTCTGCCTACCTGGATTTCGAATATTTTAATGCTATTACATTTTACAGGATTTTATATGTATGCAAGTGATCTAATGCCATTATGTCTCGACGGTGTGAATGTCAGTTACCTTCGGTTTGTCTCGTAGGAGGAGCTTCCAGTGTAAAGCTTGGAGTCTGAGCGTGCCCTGGAGGGTGCAGTTGGGCCTGGAAAAGACTATCAGTCTCACAGCAAGGGCCTAGTGATATGTAGTTTGAGGCTTTTTTAAAGTTTTTTTTTTTCTTTTTGTTAACCAACTTTCATAACTCACCGCACACCTTGACAATGGTGGCTAATAAAAAAGCAGCACCAGGTGAAGAGTTGTGTCAAGTCTCCTCCTTACACTTCTCTGCTAAATCCTACAGGTATATCTTGGATTATTGTCCTTTTGAAATGTAAATCTTTTACCTTAGATCCACAGCACTCTGGAAGACTCTGGAAAACTGAATTAACTAAAAACTGAGAATTAAAATAAAATGATTAATATTAATACATCTAAAATCCTGCCATCTCTCTTCACTCTGCACACCTCAGACCTCCAGTACAAGTCAGATACTTCCACGACTCTGCAGTGGTAAAGGTGTATCAGTGCTGGACTGAGTTCAGGAAACTGGTGGACCACTTTGCGGCATGGAGTGGGAGTTATCTTCTCATGTTGAATGTGGGCAAGACTAAGAAGTTGTTTGTAGGTTTTGGGAGAAGCAGGAATAAGTTAAACTCTTTCCCATCAAGTGGTGGAGGAGTATCAATACTGCAGTGTTCACCTGAACAGGGAGAGTGGACTGGAGACGCAGCACTGACGTTGTCTACAAGAAAGGACAGCGCAGACTGTCCTCTTGAGGAAGCTGAGGTGCTTCAGTGTATGCAGCAAGATTTTGCATATCTTCTACAAGTCTGTGGTCAAGAGTGCAATCTCAACCATCTGCAACAAGTGTTTAAGGAAACCTAAATAGTAAAAGTTACTGCAAGGTCTTAGGTCTTTAACGTCAAGGCCAAATTAACGTCTTCGTTTTTTGCTCCGACTTGCACCCTCAACTGTGAAACATTTAGACAAGAGTGTGGCTTTTTATCATGTTTACTGAATTCAGTTATAGGGAGGGACTCCAGTCAAGGGAGGAAATCAACGAAAGGAGTGCTGGTGCAAAGCATCTGAATAAAAAGAATAGGAATTTATTTCCAATAAATTAACTAAAGTTTCCAACTTATTTTTGCTTTGTCATCATAGAAACCTGTGGCTAGACTGGTGAGAAAAAAAAAATCCATTTGATATATCTTAATATGATTTTGAAAATGTGCAAAAGGTTTAAATTGTTTGAAACTTTTCATTTGCACTGTAATAGAGATGTGCATTTGTTTGTTTACCAGCTCATTTCAAAAGACGAAACACTCCTCTTGAAATGAGGAAACTTTCATAAATAAGGGGTAGTGGCTTCCAAATAGCTTCTCTGTGTGGAGCAATAAGGCAGCAGAAAAGATAGAGGCAAAAGAACCCAATTAGTTTTAATCTAACAAATTCAATGCAGTCCAACGCTGTGACATGTTTGGGAAGATGACGCAGAAGTTCATTTCATTTGATTTCTTCACATTAAACACCTTTCCTTGCTGATGCAGAAATGAAAGGAGGGACAGGCACTCTGAAATGACTGTGCGCCACGTGCGATGACCGCAGCCCCGCTGCAGAGCAGCCCAACCAGTTCGCAGGCGCTCAGCACAGCATAGAATTAGGCCGGTTTCATTTGCTCACTGGTATTACAGAAAATTTAATAGATCTCGCATCACCATCTATCTCAATTAACAAGTTGATTGAGAAGAGCTAAATTGGATGCCACGTGTCTCTATTAGAAGCTGCTCAGTTTTCAAAGACTGCACAAATAAGGGCCGCGTGTGTGATGACATGTGACAGTCTCGGGTCAAAGATCAGCTGCATAGCTACTGCAAATAATTACATCTGATTACACTTCATACATTGCGTCTTTTCTCCTCTCTGTGAATCAAAAGATCAGTGGATTTGCTGACGGAGTCAGTAATGAGATTTTCTCTCTCTCTCTCTCACTGACACACACAAATCAAGCAGTTTATATGGCAGAGGCAGATGCACAACATCAGCTCGAACATACTTTGACTCACGATGCAGCCCGCAATTTTAGTGCTGAGCCTGGAGTTAAAACAGAAGCAGCAGGAGTCACTGTATCTACATCAAAGTAAACCTCTTTGATTCAGCAATAAATCGATGCACATGTTGGGGAAGGGTTTGCGACGTGCGCGCTCATCCTCAGCGGTCACGCATGTCTGTGGTGAGAACATGATGAGTATGTGGTAACGTTAATGCTGATCTCAAACACACTCTTTGCAGCTCTCCCTCTCTGTCCTTGCTGCTACGTGTCCTTCCCAATTTCCTTCTCATTTCCTCTCATTTTCCTTCTGTGTCCCGCCATCCTCGCCGCTCCTCCCTCCCCTCTCTGGTGGCCCGGGAGCCCCAAGGTTTGGAGGTCCGGATAACCAGCCGTGTCTAATGGTACACAGCCCACTCAAACTGCATGGTAGGAAACTTCAAAAGAGACAGCACTGGCACCCCAGAGGTATGCAAACACACATTTGCACTAGCGGAGGCTCTTTCTCACACTCCAAAATTCCCCTCCACACACACACACACACACACACACACACACACACACGCACACACACACACACACAGCCCTTAATGTATATTTACCGTTCCATGCGCATGTGCACACACAGCCCATAAGATTTCATTCACCCTCTGCTTTGTTTTGCCATCGTCTCCTCTTTCGTGTCCTTTTGTCATCCCTTTGTTTTTCAATTTGTTGAGCTTATTTACAGAGTATGCTCTTTATTCTAATTTTCCCTTTTATCAAGATCCCTCTTTTTCAGCCAAGCCAGTCTCAAAGCACTGCCTCTGCTGAATCATTATCAAACAGTCCAATAACTCTTCAGAGAGATACTACTCGAACGAGGAAACTGAGATAAAACTAAGCGTCCTCTTTGTTATCCCACACAGCGCTGAAGTGGGGAATCTCTGCGGGCCAGACGTCATGCCTGTGATGTTACGCCAATAGTCAAAACTCTGGCAGTAAACTCAGTGACTCATAAACGTACTGCATGAGTGCTTAAGTGACCAGGACCCCCAAGCATCTTTACATGGTGTTGCATCAGCACATCGCTGCTCTCATCCCAGGTGTCAAGGTGAAACGTGTGTGGGTGTCTTTCACTGCCATCTCAGCCGCAGAAACTGTGCATTTGGATTTCATACAGTTTCAGTAAATAAAAGGCAATTTTGACCCAAGGCTCCACATGAATGCACTTAAGTAAAGTTAAGTAAAAGAATGAAAATCAGCTGAAAACTCAGCATGAAAACTCAAGGGATTTCAAAGGACAGCTGTCAGCCTCTGGTTAACCACATGGAGCACATCTACCAGTGTGAGTTCTTTCTGTTGGCTCTTTGATTCTCACAGATGAGCAAATGGAGAGGTTTTTTCACTAAGAAAAGGCGATAAAGAACAGAGATGTGTATTCTAACTACTGGATCGTCATCACAGGGAAGCTGAAAAGAAGGTTTGTAGCTTTGTGTGTGTGTGTGTGTGTGTGTGTGTGTGTGTGTGTGTGTGTGTGTGTGTGTGTGTGTGTGTGTGTGTGTGTGTGTGTGTGTGTGTGTGTGTGTTCGTCTTCTACCTTTTCTGACCCATGTGGGCGCATGTGCATGATACGTCTCAGTGTAGCAGGACCAATGTTTGAATTTAACCAGGTCATCCCACAGGATGATGTCTGCTGAGTCAGAGCCCGTCAACACACCGAGCCTCTCAAACAGGGAGCTCTGAGCTGAAGTAGAGTATAAAGCACTGACCTGGGAAAACACACACACACACACACACACACACACACACACACACACACACACACACACACACACACACACACATAGTTCATGTTAGTAACGGACCAATGAACACATGCAGATTTAGAGGAAAATGGTAGAAAATCGTAACATCCTCGTTCTCCAAGTCTGTATTTCTGTCCTCCAATGACTCCCATGACGAGGACAGCGTGGTCGGGGTTATAGGGATCCACCCAGTAGTCCAGACACCACGGCGCGAACCTCAAACCCAAGACAATTTCATAAGTGTGAAGGTTTGCGCACTGTCGAGTCTCATGTTTTATTGAGTTTACTCTGTAAAATCAAAATCCAGACTGCAACAACAGAGGCTACAATAACCATGGAAAAACAGTAAATCAAGCAAAACAAAAAGCCTTAAACAGTACATTGTTGATTTTTCATCACCTGAAGTGTATACTTGTAGCTGAAGTCCTTTTTAGCCAATATTTCTTAAAAACACACCTCTTTACATGTAAAAGACACAGCTACCTGAGAATAAAAACAGATTCATTAAGAACCAAATAATGTGAATGATAATGTTTAACTAACTCGGGTTAATGGCCAGTGTGCAACTTAAAATTATCATCTTGGTGTTGTTCAGCATATTTAAATAAAACACATCATTCACAAACCTTCTGATTAAAGAAGTTCCAATTAAAAATAATGATTAAATAATAATTGTCATATCCACAAACAAATTCATATTTACTTTCAGCTTCATGCCTGTAGTGCTGTTTAGCAGACCTGTTGATCAATAATTAAGTATCTGAGACAGATGCTTGTCCTCATCTGTGAATTACAATATCTGCCCTAATAAATTAGAATGTTTATGAATAATTGATCCATAAATTCATGTCTCTGAATATGAAAAACAGGCGCTAGAATGCAAAACCATGTGCTGCAGAAATAACAAATAATGAGACCAGTCAGTCTTTGGACGGTCTCGCGACCATATGCACATGAAGTGGCACGTCCGTGACCCACGCGTCTTTAGTTTTGACAGCGATGTTTTGCAGGCGATGAGGGTGGAGAATGGACATGTCCCCTCCATCTGGCAGCACCACTGTTCCTCCTTTACTCACAGTCAGACACTGGCCTGATCTCTGAAGGTGCAACACCTGGGAAGACCGCATGGTGACGCAAAACGGTGGGGTTTTATTTACCAGGACAGATCAGCCAAGTTAACATAAAAACACTGTTTTCTTTAACTCCCATTGCCATAATAGAAGCCTTCACAACAACTTCAGTATGGCAGTAATTCTTTTACATAACAATGTGGCTAATTAGTTAAAAAGAAGTTTAAATAAGGCATTTTGTACCCGTTTTTGAGACCTTTAGACGACTCCTTTAGGTCTTAATGAAATGTCTTTGACATGCTTTGGTCAAAATACCACAGGGATGCAGCTTCTCCTACTTCTCTTTCAGACACCTCCTTATACATCTGCTCATAGGAGCTGGTTTTAGGGGTTTCAACTACTGAACTTCATCCTCCTAGACTTCTGCAGGCTTAGCCTCATTAAAGATCAGTAGACTTGTGAGATTATGCAAATGTAAACCTGGAGACAAATTATGCTCAGTAACTTTTATTTTTATTGTAATTTTAGATTCTGTTGCTCCTACTGATGCTGTACTCGTGTAACATCTGTTTTTATGTTTGATTTTTTTAATGTATTTTATTTAAAGGAACATTTGATTACTTACTAAGTGTCATCCACATCTTGGGGTCTCTTGTCTCTTTTATTGTCAAAAACAGAAAGTAACGATGGAGTTCTGTCTCAGTCGTCCCTTACGAAAACTTTGATTGCTTTATATCGCACATCAATACCAATGGTCAACTATGCCCATGGCTCTGGGGTGCAAGAATGCAGCGTGACGTGGCGTTTGATTTAGATAGAGATAATAATAAGGAGACCGGTTAACCATATCTGGGTCTGTGGTGTCAATGAATCCTGCAAATCTTCACAGCTTAATCAGTGACATATTTTAAATCTAGAGGGGTCGCCGACAAAGTCAAAGGTAGGTTTAGAGTTAGTACTCACTTCAGATCGCCAAAAAAGTGACATTAGCCACAGAAAAAGTATTTTTTCCCTAATATGCCCCCTTTAAATATTTATTACATCTTTTACTGTTCTTGCTTGCTACTCTATATCAATAAAAGTAGAATGAAATAAGTCCATTAAATATAAAACTTGTCCCTAAATTATCCTCTTATTGGCAGCAAGTCAATGAAATCGAGCAGACCACATTCTGTGCTGCAGCCAATAAAACGATGGAGAATCAATGTACTGCAGGATTTTACTGGCCCAAGTGGGAGAGCAAAATTCAAATCTGCAAACTAAAAGGCTAGAACCAATGGATCTGATGGGTAAATGAATATCTAATAAAACTAAGGTTTATTATTACCCCCTTGTTTGGAGGTCAGAATTTAGTGTAATTACACTGCACAGTCTTTACAGTTAATTGAAGGCTGAATGATAGTTTGGATTGAATTTAATTGTTTTAATCACAACCGCTTCCGGTTTCACCAATTTAAAGCATTTTTTTCTCCTTTAGCTTCATTTAGTTTTCACCAATTCCTGAATAACAAAATCTGACTTTGCATTGTCATCCACTGTGTACATGTGAACTATTATTATTATTCTTAACATTTCAATTAAATTAAATTAAAATTAAATTAAATTAAAACTGCTACTTCTTGCAGACACTGAACCAAAAAACCTTAACTTCTGGCTCCTAAACCAAAAACAGGAGCTTAAGTGCATTTTTTCCCCAACTTTCAATGCCTATATTTTTACGCACAGAGCCATAGGAAGAACTTTAGTCCAACATTTTGCAGCCCATTTTGAAGGTTGAGACCTTGTAGCCACGTGGAAAACAACTGACACAACATTCTGACATTTTGACACTCTCAGGATTGAAAGATTAAAGTGGTGAGTCTTTACTTTATCCACAGCAGTATCCACGTTGTACCGGCTCCTTCATTTGCATATTAATTGATAGATGTTAAAGCAGTCCAGAGCCATTTATCTCTAAAGAGGTGTGCCATTTTGATGAGCAAGACCCTAATACTTTTGAACGTTTTGTAGCACAATGTTTAATAATGTGGATTTCCTTCCAGTCAGCAGAGTTTCGGATTTTCACTCAATGAATGTGAAAATGTTTCCAGATAACATGCTGCAAATGAACATGTTCAGACCACTAAGTTTCTGAGACTTTGGTGACCTTTTACCTTTTGAACATGGTCTCGGTGTGGACAGGACAGGGTGCGCTGCCTGCTTGCAGCGAGGAGCACTATTGTTTCCAGTGTTCGTAGGTTTCTGAGAAACCTCTACATCCAGAAAGAAGCAAAGTTCTCTCCAGTCAATGTGACCTTCTTCCTGTGAGCTGTCCAGAAGGAGCCCATAGCGCTCCTGAGTGACAAACGCTATCAAACAGGAGGCCATGCTCCTCCTTCGACCCACGGCCAACTGATCCCCAAGCAAGGAGTGGGAGCACCCGAGGAGTCCTGCGCATAAAATGAACAAGAGGCGAAGTAGGGAATCATTTCAAGAACCATTTTATTTTATTTTATTGGTTAAAATTGTCTTTAAATTCTGATAAGAAACATTTAAGGAAGAGTTCTGGTATTCAACTAAAATATATGTGTTCCATTAGAGGCTAGGAAGCTGTTAAAAAAAAAAAAGAAAAAGAAAGCATCCATCGGTCCATCTTCTATTGTTTATCCAGTCTCTGGTCGCAGGGGCGGAGAAGCCCAGGCGTCTCTCACCTCAGCCACTTTGTCCAGCCCATGTGTAGGGATCCCAAGGCATTCCCAGGCCAGCCGATTCACCCAAGCATATCCTGGGTTTGCTGAGGTCTCCTCCCAGTGCGAGGACCGCAGTGGGTTTACCCAGAAGACCTCACCAGAGAGGCATCCAGGAGGCTTCCTAACCAGATGCCTGAGCCGCCTCATCTGGCTCTCCTCAATGCAGAGGAGCTGCGGCTCTACTCTGAGCTTCTCACCCTCTCTCATCTCTAAGGGAGAGTCCAGACACCCTGCAGAGGAAACTCATTATCGCTACATTCTTCCCTCATTTGTGAGCAAGATGCTGACATACTTGAACTTTGCACAAGATCTGATTCCGGACCCGAAAAAGCCACTCCGCCCTTTCCTGGCTGAGGACCGTGGTCTCAGATTTGGAGGTGCTGATTCTCATTCCAGCAGTTTCACTAAAAAAAGCGATCAGGTGGAGGCAGAACTGCTGCTGTCAGTGGAACGAGCCCAACGTCCAAGAAGTCACCAAAACAAATGTCACTTAGGTGACAAAGAAAGTTTGTATTTGAAAACAGCTGCAGCCGAAAAAACAAAGAATGAAAAATGAAAATACACAGCATTAAAAAAAAAAACGCTGAATATAGCAAATAAATAAAATTAAACAAACACAGAAAATGGAATTCAACAGAGGAGAGGTGCTCCCTCAAGAGTGATAATTAAGGGAAGAGAAGGGACTGACGAGTGAGACCGTGGTGGCTGTTTTTCTGTTGGACAGGTAGTTGTGTTTTATCTTTACACTTATTACATATGGTTCAGGTAACAGACTAAACCGTATCACAGCTGTGGCCAACAGTAGTTAACTGGTTCCCACTTTGTAGACTTTTTCTGCAATGATAAATAGTGAACTACCCACATAGATGAAGAGCAGAACGTTGTGGCTATGTTACCACAATGCAATGCCAAACCTTAGTTCAGTGGTTCCCAAAGTGGGGGGCACAGAGCCATGGGGGCAGGGTACGAACGAATGAAAAAATGAATGCTGCGACACTGCTGGGGAAGAAGAAAGAAACCTGTTAGACTGAACGTAATTACACCGAAAACAACTTGAATTACACTTGAATTAATTAATCTGATATTTAACACTGAACCGCCAAGACGGTCTCAGACAGTTGGGGGTTTTATTGTGTGAACAACTTCTACAGAATAAAATCTACTGGTCTGTGACTCCCTGACTTTTCCTAAATATTAGCGTTTTATATTTTCTGAAGTTTTAAACATACTAAAATAAAATCCTCGTGAGTTCTAAACATTTATTCCTTGGACCGCCACAGCAGTCCTGTAGACCGCACTGACTCCGATTTTTCTTATTCAGACTGATTTTGTAGCCTGATCTGAAATTGCCACAACAAATAAATAATTATAGCATTTATGGCACCATTCCTGTCAACAGCGTAACCAGCGGCTGCTGAAGTGGAGCCGGCTGATGTCCATCTCAGCACAGACAATAAAACTACACTACAACTTCACTAGGATAAAAAAAAGATCTATAACTATTATTATTATAAAAACATGAACACAAAGTAAGCAATTATGAAAAAAAAAGTACTATAAAGCCAATAAAACTAGACAGAATCAAGAAAAACAGAAGGTTCATGCAGTCACACACCATCTTGGACTGTGTGCATGTTTGTTTTATATATATCTGTTAAAATAATATCTTTTGAGGTGTGTGCTGGTGCCGTGAACATATTTTATATATTTCGAAACTTTATATTTTTCACAACATGGGATAATTGATAGCTGAAAAACGGGATTAGAGGGTTTTGCCCTGCAATAAGATTTTTTGGTAAAACACCAAAGGTAAGACCAAATTTACAGTTGGGCTGTAGAAGGTGAAGTTGACATTTTTCTGTTCTTTGAATGCTGCTTCAGTGAGATTTTGTCACAGAGTCCTTAATCTTCTGTTGTTGAATCTCTTTAGTGTGAGCTTTTACTTTGCTGGTTCCACTTTTCTGTTTACAGCGTGTTTACTTAGCCGCTTGGTGTTTTAAATTGTGTTTTGTTTAGGTGCACATGCTCTGTATAAGCTTAAAGTTGAACATTTTCCTGTTCGCTTGTTGTGCTGCATGTGGACATTGTACATTTAAAAATGGCTTGTATGTAATGAAATAAATAAATATTTATTAAATATATTCATAAAATGAAATAAAAATGTAATGATCTGTATCATCCTGGGCATCACATCAACCATATCAACATTATCAACCTCATATTAAACAGAACATTGTTGTGTTGGGGCAGTTTTGATTATTTATCTTGATATTGTCAATTTTCCAAGCATCACCTACTCCACCTTTAACAGCATTCGGCACTGTGTGATGTAAACTGTTGCTGGGTTTCTACAGCTTTTGACACCTGAACAATGCTTCTGCATGGTAATGACAACCTGAGAAATTAAAATCACAACCCTCTTATTCAATAGTTTTGGTGGTTTTTTGTTGTTTTTTTTAGAAAAGTGTCTTAACATAAAGCTATTAAAAAAATGATTAAAATTCAGGCTCACAAGGAAAAGACTCTGTAATGTCTTATCCTGCTTTCAAGTTGTGCCATCTCCATCCTTGTTCCCATGGTTACGGCTCAGACCTGTCAATCAATCACCAACACACGAGACAAGGTCAGAGATGTAAACCATGTGTGCACCCTGTGCAGAAAGCCCAGTCAAATAATCCCCCTGCATTTCTAGGTGTTACATGATGAAACAGCTATTGAGTAATCCCCTAACCTTTGAAATCTATTTCACAGCAGGTTGTCATGACATAATGGTCATAAAGCGGGATCATGACAGCAGACTTTTTTTTTTCTTTTTTTGTTGGCTCTTTTCACTCAATCCAAACAGGCCTGTGTTGAACAGCGTGCAGAGGTCTTTTATTTTCACCCAGCTCAATGGCTTTTAAAAGCTGCTGAATAGGTCTCCAAATCATGTCTCAGAAATGGTTTGAGCGCTCAGCGTGTTGCCAAGGCATCTCGAGTCTCTGTTTTGTCTGTATCAAATAAAAAGCAAGTCAGATAGATGACAAGCATAATAACAGTGTGAAGGAAAGCTCGGATTTGTTCGATTAGCCCCGTGCTCCAATTAAGAGCACAATTGAAGTCTGTGAGAATGATGTGAGTTAATGAAGTTTCTTTTGAAGAAAAATACTCCAAAGGACAGGAGAGGACAGCAAGCGCTCTCAGTTTCACATTTAACCCAATACAAGCATTTATGAGACAAACTCATTGAATTTGCCAACAAAGTGAGCTGAGATTTAGATGAAAGGTGTCTAGTGAAAGCAAAAAAATCAATGTTTTGCTGCAGCTGTTATTGTTTTTTATAAGCGCGGTTAACTGCATTGTGATCTTGATATGATGCTCCAGTTGCATTTCATTTCCATCTCTGACATCAAGTAGGCTGCAACAGATGTGTTCCCGGAGCTGCAATAAATTAAAAAAAATTGTGGCTCTTTGGGTGCAATTTGTCGATGCTTTGTTTATGAGTGGGAAAACTTTTGATCAACCACATCTTGATTTGTTTGGCAGCAAAATGCTGAAACTATTGATGCACAGCTTCGTTCAGCAGAAGCACTTCCAGCTGATGTTTCATCAAGATTTGTGCAGAAATAAAGGTTTAAAACATCCCTGAGACATCTTCTATCGGTTACCGCCACGGTAAAACCTACTACCTATCCCAAAAAAATGCATATTTTAGCAAACACAACCCATTTACTAGTGTTGCCTCTCTTACTCCTGCATGGCCACATCAGGTCCAGTCAGTCTTTAAACTGTGATGTACTACCGCAGTATATTTAACTGCCCAGAACACCTCCGCCAAAAAGCCATAAATGCGCACAAAACAGAATCTCGACCTGTCGGTGAATGAACACACACTCTCACACTTTTCAGCCATGATGTTTAATTACATAGTTCAGATATATCTGAACGTAGACTCACTTAATAACAAACTTACAAACAAAGTAGTCAGTTTCGTCCTCTCAGTCTGCAATTAAACTTTTCCCGAGTCCCCCCAAAAGCTCTGAGGTGTTAAAACAGAGATGTATGACATTTCTGAAAGCTTAAATCTCTGGTTGGTCCTTGTCAGTAGGTAATTCAACTAGTTTCACTTTGAGCTTTGTTTTCATACAGAAGTTGGTCTATGCCAGCGAAGTCTGAGAGGCAATCAGTGTTAACAGCTCTGGCTGCAGCACGCACCCCCACAGAGAGTAAACGAACTACCCCCAGTAGCCCAGACAGTGGCATGGGCCACAGACTCACTCACAACTTTTTATTATCGCTCACTAAGTTTCCTGTGTTTGTGGGTCCAGGCGCTATTGTCTGCATGTCCCACAGCGCGCGCTGGTGCGTTTGTGTACGCAGGCAGATGAGAACGCAACAACATATCCTACATATAACTGGCAGCTGAACGACAGAACAATTCACAAAGACTTGTAGTGTTTTATTTCCACACGGAGAAAAGTCCATGCAAAGAAACCACTGAAAAACACAGACGTGAACCTGGACCTTTGTAAAAAATTTAAAAACACACCGCGAAAGCTTTATTTCCTGCGAGTGATTCGCAACGAAGCATAAACACAGCAAAAGTGGAAGGAAAAGTAACTTAGGAACTTGTTAAACTCGGACAAATAAGCTTGCAAGCATGAATACACACAAAAACTATATATCCAACACAGATACGCACACTCCCCTTCCACCCTCCAGCCTCAGTGACCATGACCAATCTCCACGTATGACTTAATGGTCTGGAATAACTTGAATTGGATGATTATGGCAGTCATCAACAGTGACAGGATCAGAAAATTAGGTCTCAGCGATTTCAATAATAGAGCTTTAAAAATTAACACTATCACAATTGGATTACAGCGGTGCATGCAGGAGCCAGTTCAGAACCCAAAATAGCCCGGCACAAATCCACCATGGAAAATCCACAATTATACAGGGAGAAGAATGAAGTTGCTGGAATGGGGAAAATATTGGTACGGATCTTAGCGTTTGAAGAGGTGCAGTCGAAGAAAAGAGAATACAAGGGCAACTGAGCGGAAATGAAGCGCTTTCATTCAACAATGCAAATCTGACGGGAGACCCACTTTTGAAAATCCTTTCCAGAACTCTTTAATTTGCAGCAAAAACTGCTCTCTTTTTTTTTTCTTCTTATGACTCTTGTTCAGGAGTTCAAGGAATTCCACGACATGTTATTTTTTATTCTTGATTGTTTGACAATATTATGGAAGCAAAACGAAGGGACTTTACTTTTAAAAAAAAAACAAAAAAACACAGCAACCACAAGCAAAATAGATTTTTGATCAAAAACATCTGACATAAACAGTGTTAAGCTCAGTTTGAAACAAAAAAAAAAAAAAAATCCACTAACGTTACCTGGTTTGAGTTTAGGCGATGAAAAGCTTTGACTTCATGCGCATTTTGACCGAACCAAACTTGTGTTTGATGTGTTTACCGGTCCAACTGTACAGCAGCACCTCACTGTGTGAGACGGAGCTGCAAATCGGACTGGAAGAGAAGCCTCTTTCATACAAAGGTGAGAGATGTTGGAGGATTACATAAATAATAGGTGAAGGTTTTGCTCTTGATGTTCAAACTCCAATGGCAGAAGGAAAAGTTGCCAGAAATCCAAAGTTCAGTATTTTGAGATGTATTTTCCCTCGATAGGACGATACAGCACGCAGTTTTCACCTCAGAGGAAGAGTCCGGAGTTTCAAAACAACCCTGGATCTATTATTAGATGATACAGAGTGTAAACTTTCATTAGGAGCCAAAATGACATGATGTAAAGCAGCTTTGAGTGAGAATTATGCTAAAATACTGCCTTAACAGCAAAATGGCAACGTTATCACATAGTGAAAATTACCTACATTAAAATGAACTGCTCTTTTAAGCCACTAAGAGGACTCAAAAAGTCCTTCCACTTCAAGTGACAGTGTAGAGGGAGTTCCTACAGACAAGGTGAAGACATCTAAACTTTTCTAAGTGTATAAAAAGGACTGTCGTGCCACCAGGTTGTAAGTTTGTTGAAATCAACTACAGGAAGTCACTGAAACTACTGTCAATAGACACAGTAGGGGAGTTCATGGCCTCTGCCTAAACTTTTGTCATAAATAATTAAACACCGTTCAAGTCCTATGGAAGCCGACGCCGTGACATAACACATTATAACTAATGTGTAATGAAATGCACTGCGGCCAGTGATTTACAGCTCCCCTGAATGCGTTTTGCCTATGGTGCATTGGAGTGATGCAGTCGGAGAGTCCTGGAAGAGTACAGGATAAAAAAAAAAAAGAAAAGAAAAGAAATAAAGCCTGCATTTCTGATTCCCAAACCTGATCCCCACCCCCACCACCAGTCATGAATTTCTTGATACCTTTTGAACACATCTGCTTCAAGTAAGACGATAATGTGTGTTGATACGGTGAAATACGACGGTCGTGTTACATAATCAATGAGATGGCTCAAAGAAAAATGAAATCGTTTCATGATATGAATATGTCAAGATTTTGTCCAGAACAGAGTCTTGGTAAATGATGCTGAGGAATTACCGTACTATTTATCAAAAAATAAATACATAAATACATTCAAGGGGCCTGTATTTTTTAATTTTTACTTGTTTTCCTAACTTTTATAAACTAAAAGAAAAAAACAACGACTTTAAGAGAGACCATTCATGTATTTGTATTTAGACAGGATGCCTCAGTCTCATATTTGGTTGTTTTGGCTCATTTGCGCAGACAGCATGTTTACATGCACGGACTAAGCTGTAAAATATGACTCTGCTCTTTGTCCCAGTTCACGTGGATGCAGAGGGAATCAGTGTCTTGACTGAAGAATGTCACACTCCACCACAGCAGGTGGCCATAGTGTCCACGTTCAGCTTGTTAGCACCGGGCTTCTCTGGTTGATCTATTATGTCACTTATCAAAAGGAAGAGATCAGTCTTTGTTTTCTTTGTACTGCTCTGTATTGGTTTCTTCTGAGTCAAAGCCTGGAACAGGAACTGTGGAGCACTCACAGACCATGTAGGCCAGTTTTAACCCAGCCGAATGTCCGCGTTGGAGGGGTTAACCCAACCCCAGCTGCTTCATCTGGGCGTTTTCATGTAAAGTTTGATATAGTTTGATTTCAGTCAGACTGAGAAATCCTCACAATTTGCTTTCCAAAACCTCACCTGCAGAACCTGCAGTAGATTAAGATGTTCAAACCTGAGTCATCAGGCGGGTGATTAGGTAACAGGTCAGCAGTTGTGTCTCAGTTGTAGGACACCAGCGGGATCCCCTTTTTTATGTAGCGACATAATCTTTCTTTGACACGTTTGACTGCAACATCATCACTCTGCAAGCTGTTTAACATTGCAGCACCAACGTAAAAACAAACATACAAGCATACAAAAGTAAACTGAACTCAGGAGATGGAAGGAGCTGAGACTGATTGGTGCACTAAAAAGCGACATCTACAGGCATAAATGTCAACTCTTGGTTACAGGACATCCAGTCAGCACCACGTCAACGCCGCGTCCTCCCCAGTTTTACGGGGGCGCAGGAGTATGTAACCCAAGACAGGGACTTGGAAGTTCCTGAAAATTCTTGTTGCAGATGGTTCCTAGTAATGGAGACAAGCACCAACAGATGAGGCCCCTTGGTGACCGCTAATGGAAGCCAGGTAAAGCAGATAGTGTGTACTATAACCATGGGGTAATGTTTCCACTGTCGGTCGGAAAAAATGTCAGTTTTGTCTTTTAGAAGATATAATGCTGTGATGATAATGATAAAAGTTTAAAATACTTTGAAATGACTGTCATTTAACATAAGTTTTACCTCCTCTCATCTCATCTTCCCTGAAATCCACAGAATTATAGATTAGCCATCCCAAAATTATACAAATACATCCATCCATCTTTTAAAGTGCACCCATTTCATCTTCTTCAGGGTCACAAGGAAAACGAAATGCATCCCATGGGGAAGGAGCCGCGGTGCACGCTGGACAGATTCCCAGTACATCACACGCCAAAATAATGTAATTTCAAATTAAAATACATGATTTTTTTTTCTTTGTAAAGCACAGTCTCGAGGGCCCGCAGTATCATGTTGGCCTGGCGGTGAAGCAGGTTCATCACTCTGGAAACAACCGTGACAGAGACAAAAGGACACACGTGCCAACCACACAGCAAAGAATCCATGGCAACAATATTAGGATTGATCCAGGAAACGCTTTGATCTGGCTGGAATGGAGAATGTCAGGCTTCAGAGAATACAAGCCAGCATGAAACCACAGGAAATGGGTCAAGGGAATTATTCAGCAACGGTGGATTTGATGGAAGCGGGCCTGTGATCAAACAACCACCATTTATATGGTGCTGACAGTGTGTTGCGTGGGTGGGTGTGTGATTACTGTGTTGGTGGCATGTGGGTGCATTGAAGCAGAGGTTGAATACGTTACTGGGGGAGAAAAAATAAATCAATAAAACATAGAATAAACTGGAAACAATGTCATGCTTTCCATCTTTGAAGTAGGTCTTAAGAGTGTTGCTAAACTTCTTTGGGTATTTCACAAACAGTTTTTTTTTCTGCTGCTCCAGTGCCTGGCCAATAAATAAAGACAGCCTTTCAGCTCCATTTATTTCACAGCGGCTGCTCGTGTGTATGCTTTTTTTTTTTCTTTCTTCCTAATGTATCTTCTAACCCGTCTGCCCTGATACAGGTTTTTCCTGAAGACGGCGTTAACCGAGTCTAGCAGCTCCTTGATGACACTGGCAGCGTCTCTGCGGATGACACACACCCTCGCGCACGAGTGTATGATGAAAAACAATATCTCAGAATCTGTCTAGTTTTATCAGGGAGCGATACCCTGAAACTACAGTCCTTTGATCCCGCGCCTTGTCTCGCTTTCTACCCCTCTTCTCACAAACATGCCTTCACCTTCAACTTTTTCTCCCCTCATACGAGCCTGAAATCTGCTGCTTTAAAATTGTAATTTCTAAGGATTCCCTAAGAATAGATTTTATTTCCAAGCTTTCCGCTGGGTAAGTCTCTTACACGGTGACTCACTAAAAGTCTTGAATTTGATCAAATATTATGGTAAAATGGGCCAAGTATGAAACAGCTCTCACTTTCTCCCTGGAAAACACTGGATGTGCCATTTGTGCGTGTTTGTGGTGCCTATTTTATTTCCGAGCTTATGCTGTGACATGAAAAACACCGATCATTATTGTAACGTTGTGATGTTCACTGCATTTATGCGGAGGTTCATTTTAAACTGTGACATGCAGGAGTTTGTGCACTAGTATGCGGGTGCTGTTTTGGAGATATTGTGTCTCTTTCCTAATGGGTTAAGTTTTAGTCTTAGATTATCTGTACCCCTTTTTGTTTTTAATCTCCTGTTTTGTGCTGGCTGCTTTTTCTGAAATCCAGTTTAATTTTGAAAGTGTGATTGCATGTTTGACTTTGCCGTCAGTCTGTAATTGTTCCCGCTTGGTTGCTGGTCCGTTTGTCAGGTTTCTTGTCATTACTCCCCCCGTGTTGTTGTTCGCTTGCTTACTTAGATTTTTTTTTTGATTTTTTTTATTTCTTAGTCGTTCTTTGGTTAGCCTGTTTCTGTGCAGCATTTTCAGTTAATAAAAGGACGCTGAGTTATTCCTCATGTCTCCCTGATCTCCTGTATCTTGGGACCAGGATTTACTCTCCTTCGCTGTCATCATAAGGTCAGGGCAGTTACCCTCATCCTCGTCGGCGACCGAACTGTCGTGGGTCGGTTGTCCTCTGAGTGGAAGGTCACTGAATTGATCCCCAGCTCCGTCACGTGTCATAGTGTCCCTGGGCAGGACACTGAATCCACACTGCCCCCGTTTGCCCCAGCTGCTCATAGTGTCGGTCCGAAGGTCAAAAGAAATGGAGAGGGTTGTGTCAGGATCTGACATTGAAACCTAAACCAAATCGATATGTGGAACTTGATAATGGGCTGTGGCGATCCCTACTAAGGGAATGGCCATGCTCCTTGTACTGTGCACTTGCACAAACATAACAAAGATTGAAGAGTCATCTGAAGTAAACTTTTCTTAAGCATTTCTCATCACAGAATTCTCCAATGCGTGTAGGCACATCGGTGCTCAATTTGCAAACAAATCCAGATGAAGTTTAACGTCTGGATTTTTTTTTTAGCGGCTGTGAGAGAAAAAACAAACAATTGGGGAAGCATTTCATGAAAATCTATCTTTGAAATTGTTCACCAGAGGGTTTGGATGGCCTGTCCCGGACTTGTGTGGCAGCCCGTGGCACAGGCAACACTGTCTACTGGAATAAAGAGTGGATTTTGACAAAGATCAGCCATTTCTGGGAATAAACATCACACCATTTGTAACAAGGCTGAAAATGAACAGAGGATAACTTCTACACGATGACCTCAAACAGGCAGATGGTTTCAAAGTTGTGGCTGAAATAAAACAAAAAAAGAAAAAGAAGAACAGAACTGGGTACAAAATGTGCATTTAAGATTGGAGCTTTATAACCCAGTAGATGTTGTGCATTAAGCACCAACACAGATTTAACAGCATTAAATTTATGCAAATATAAATAGCATAATTATTATTATACCGGATGTACACATACATTTAAAAGAGTGCTTATTTTACAGTCTGTAGCAGACTGACTCTGTCATTGATCTTTCTGGTATCTTGCTGAGGATGTGTTTCAGAGCTCAGGCCCCTCTCGTTCAGCTCCTGCAACTCAGGCTCCCATCTGTCAATCATAACCCCTGAAAACAGCAAGAGGAAGAAAAGAAACACACACACACACACACACACATTTCAAACTCCTTAGAGAAGAGCACGTCAGCACACATGCAAACGACTCCATGGGATGCAGAAACAGAAGTAATCAATAATGGTGGCATGTGTGAAAAACAAATGTCTTCATCACAAACACAGAGGATCAATGTGCGGGTGAGGCTATGTGTGTGCATGTTAAAGTTTGTTAAGCGAAGCCAAGATTAAAGTAGAATTTGGGATCTTTCACGCTGGAGGTACATTTAAAATTCAGCCAAACTCTGTGTGCATTTGTGCAAGTGTGTGTGTGTGTGTGTGTGTGTGTGTGTGTGTGTGTGTGTGTGTGTGTGTGTGTGTGTGTGTGTGTGTGTGTGTGTGTGTGTGTGTGTGTGTGTGTGTGTGTGTGTGTGTGTGTGTGTGCGTGAATCCATTACTACCATCAATCACTGTACTCGGCAAAAGGAATTCAATTTCAGACAGAAACAAGGGAACTTCAGAAAACAGGAAAGAGTTGATTTGTGGGGAAACAGCTCCTCCTAGTGGATCGTTACATGATTGAAACGAAGTCCCAAACTCAGGCCTAAAGTAGGTTGGTAATCCACTGGCTTTATTATTTTTTAGGAGAATATTTTTTTAAATAGTGTTTCTCATCGCTGAGCCACTTTAACTCTCATGTTGTTTCCACCCTATTGTTGTCCAATGTGACAGTTTACTCCTCCTTTTCTCTTTGAAACCCCCACAAATGATCGTCTGACCTTCCTCAAAACAGTTTATTTTAAATGAATCTTCTCTAGTGTTTTCATAACTGTGTCCTGAGACATCATACATGCACCCACAAAGAGGATCTTCTGTCAGCTTTGGTGTTTTGTGAAAGCACATATCAAAGCTGCAACTCACTGAGCTGCTTCATCTGATCATTTAAAAAGTAAAAGGTATGGGGGAGAGGTGTTACTAGAAAGGTGGCAGCTTACACGAAATGTAAACAAACGATCAAAAGAAAATCTTACCCTTATAGAAGCTGCTCTCAAGGTGTGTTCTGCTGATAAATTCCCTCTTTCCGGCTTAAAAGTTGTAATGCACAGACACACAAAAATAAAGCAGTGGCACAAATCGTACCTCACACAGCTTACCTCCTATCGTGGTCTCGTATCTGTGTGAAAAAGAGCATAACACTCAAACATCCAGCCACTTGAAAGAAAACCACTGATGTTTTGTATTGTGAAACACTATATCGGTTCCTTTCATATGTATCGTCCTTTAGAACTTCTGGAGATCTGACTCTTAGATCCTCTTAGCAGATGTTCTGATATGACTCTGCTTCACAGCGGTTCACCTTCAGGAGTTCTGCTTGTGAGTTTGACGCCTGCAACTTGTGTGGAAAAAAAAAACAGGACAGAGCAAACAAACGATTGTAAAGGTGTTTAAATTAACAACATCTCACAAGTCATTAAATGAAGTAAAAAGACAAGTAAAAGTAAGAATAGAAGCTAAAAGAGAACCCCTATAGACATCAGGTCCAGAAGTACAGATGGAGAGAATGTTCACACTCTTTGAAAGACTGTTGGTAAACACTTAAATTTTTGTATATCCAAGATTGCATACTTTAACTAATGATGAAAAAATATCAGGATTTGAATCTACATGCCCCACAACTAATACAATTTGCATGCATGTCTGTTCATATCTTTTTACGCATTCCTCCTGCATTCTTTTTTGTGCATTCCTCAGACGATTATAACCCCCATGACAAAGGGAAGAGCATCAATAATGCTTTTTATACAGTTAGGTTCAAAGGTCTTTGGACAATGATTGAGTTTTTATGATTTCCCTTCTATTCACCACAAATCAATCAAGATGTGATCAAAGGGTAGACCTTTAGCTTTAAATGAAGAGGGTTCACAAAAATTTGGCATTTCCCACTTAAAATAACAAACATTTTAGCAACGTACCTCCATTTTCAGGGGTTCAGGGTTTGTTTGTGTGTAATACAAGTTGCAGGCATTTGGACAAACTGACATGACTGCAGATATCCACTTGGGGGTCACCACATTCACTTATTGCGTTATGCATGTTTATTTGGCGTATTGGATTTATCCAGGTTTGGGACCTGCAAGGTGAACACACTGAATTGTGACCCCCCCTGTTGGCTGGGTTATGGGGGCAACTTTGATCACATGTTCTGCCCAAGACACGTGACAGAGCTAGGAACTGATCCAGTAACCTTTTCGTTGGAAGGCAAGCGACTCTACTCATTACACTATGGTCGATCCATACTTGTAAATGTTAAGACCTGGATGGAAGTCATGTGCAGCAAACATGCACCTGAAGTCCAGAGTCTATGGACATCACCATATCTTCAGTTTCCTCACTGGAGATACTTTTCCAGGTGCTAATTGCAGCCACCTTCAGTTGTTGCTTATTTACAGGTCTTTCTGCTTTCAATTCTGTTCTCACTCATTGAAAAACAAGTTAATTTGGGTCAAAACTCTGTGACTGACCTGAAGAAAATTCAGCTTCTTTGCCCTCAAGAGGTCTTGAGTTTTTGAAAGCAAAGAAACTGTGTATTCTTCTTTTTGTATTTTTCTTTTACTTTTAATTCAGATTTAAATTCAAGAAGGAACGGCTGCCAGGTCTTGCCAGAATTTTGGATCGATCCACTTACACTATATCGCAGGCTCTCAAGCCTCAAATGGGACAAGACTTCCTTCACTCAATGCTTAAAAGATAGTGGGACGAATTTCTTCCAGCTAAACATTATCAAGCGTCCTGCAAGTAGCGTGATGAAGGCAACAGCATCAGCCTGATGAGGTGTCACTGAAGTATCTGCAGGGACAGCCCCAAACAAAGCTGTAATGGGACTCGGTCCAATGATCCTTTTATATATAAAATAAATTGTTTTAAATTTTTCCCCTTTCAGAAGTCATTTAGCTGGGGACAAAACCAGAACATGTGACTCAGATTGACAGGGCCATGTCCACAACTCACACAGGATGGATCAGCCCCGGGGGACAGTCCGGCTATTTTACATGGCGACATATGCAGCCTGTGCAGCACCTTAACTTGTAATAGACCATGTCTTATGCACATAGAGGATGAGTGGATTCTTGTAATTGCTGTTTGCCAGGCGTTATCAGTAAAAGTTTCACCCAATTCTTCTTCCCATTGAATTTTTGAATGGTTCGACAATGGGGATGCTGTACCTTGGATTCTGTTAAAAATGACTGACACTAAGCCTTTATTCAATTCAATTCAATTTTATTTTATTTATATAGCGTCTATTACAACACAAGTTGTCTCTAGGCGCTTTCCAGAGACCCAGAACATGACCCCTGATCAATTATTACATAAACAACGGCAGGTAAAAACTCCCCTAGTGGAAGAAAAACCTTAAGCCAAAGAGTGGCAAGGAAAAACTCCCCTTTAAGAGGGAAGAAACCTTGAGCAGGACCTGGCTCATGAGGGGGGGACCCTCCTGCCGAAGGCCAGCCGGGTAGAGCAAGAAATAAGAAACAATAGAGACATAGAGACACCGTCAAAGGTACAAGACAGGATACATTAGTAACTGTCCTTGGTAGTCCAATTAGACTTCTGTGAATATGGGTGATATATGGATAGATGGTGATACAAGGGGATGAGGACTGCAGGTCGGGATGTCAGCAAGTATCCAACAGACATCCACACAGACAGGTGAAGGCAGACACTGGGATGGTCAGAGGCGGAACTGCAGGTCAGCAAGCAGCTCCTGAGGCTCTGGTCCGCAGGACATGCAAAGAAGAGGAAAAGAAGGGCCAGACAAGCACAAAAAACTACCAGAACAATGGACCACAATTAAGTTTATGGGATATTGTTAATAAATGAGGGTTGAGGTGAAGAAGAGACAGAGAAGGCAAAGAGAAACAGAGGAGGTAAACGGCATCACTCAGTGGATCATGTTGGTGCCCCCCTGCAGCGTAGGCCTATAGCAGCATATCTACACCGAAGCTGTTTAAGATGAGCTGCTCTAATCTGGTCCTGTAGCTGCAGCTTTGACTACTGGCCCTGACACATTAAGGTACTAAATGTACACTAACTATATGCTTTATTAAACAGAAATGTTTTAAGTTTAGTTTTAAAGGTGGAGGTGGTGTCAGCCTCCTTAACCCAAACTGGAAGTTGGTTCCAGAGTGATGGTGCCTGATAACAGAAAGCCCGTCCTCCAAATCTACATTTGGATACTCTAGGAACTACGAGTAAACCTGCACCCTGAGAACGGAGAGCTCTATTAGGAACGTACGGTACTATCAGGTCTTGCAAATATCGCGGCGCTAGGCCATTTTGGACTTTATATGCCAGTAATAAAATTTTGAATTGGATTCTAAATTTTACAGGGAGCCAATGGAGGGAAGCTAAAACTGGAGAGACGTGGTCTCTCTTGTTGATTCCTGTCAGCATTCGCGCTGCTGCATTTTGGATCAGCTGGAGGCTGTTCAGAGAATTACTTGGACATCCAGCCAACAACACGTTACAGTAATCTAGTCTAGAAGATACGAAAGCATTAATTAGTTTTTCGGCATCACTCTGCGAGAGGATGCTCCTAATCTTTGCGATATTACGGAGGTGGAAAAACGCAGTTTTACAAACCTGATTAATATGCTGTTTAAATGACAAATCCTGATCGAATATAACGCCAAGGTTTCGCACAGTTTTACTGGAGGCCATCGCAAGACCATCTAATCCCTTCCTAAGCTGTTTGGGACCACAAACAACAACTTCTGTTTTATCAGAATTTAGTAGCAAAAAATTTCTGGACATCCAGTCCTTGATGTCCTTAATACACATCTGAAGTTTGTCTAATGGTTCTGTTTCCTTTATCAAGTAGATCTAGGTCCAGACACTCATCAAGCAGTTTTATTGAAGGCAGGGTTAAAGAAAAAAATGCAGGTAACTGAAAAAGTCTGATTGTGGGATATCAAAGTCCTTTAGCTGTTCAAATGAGATGAGTTTATTATCTTTGAAAAGATCCTTAATGCAACTTAATCCTTTCTTGTGCCATTGCTGAAAGAAAGGGTCAGTCAGAGATGGGACAGAATGGTCATTACATTGAATAGGAGCTGCAATTAGAGATTGTCTGAATTTAAAATGGGTTCTAAGTTGAGACCATATTTTCTAAGCTCCCGGAGTGACCACATTGTTTGTCCGTAGGCGTTTACTCAGTGGTAGTGGACTACACAAAAGAGACCCAAGTGAGACCAGATTACTTAAGTGTTGTTCAAGGTGGACCCAAGTTAGAGACTCGGCCTCAGACTCAGACACTTTTGAGGCCCAGAACAGCAGTTCATGGATGTTAGTTTCCCGGTAGTAAAAGGGAATTTGCGGTAGGTACAAAATGCCATCCTCCTTGCTTCTTTCTAAGAACTGTCTTCTGATTCAAGAATGTTTTTATTCCAGATGAACATTGACATGCTCCCATTCAATTCCTTAGACAAAGGCTTCAGGGATGAAGACTGGCACAGTCTGAAACAGGTATAGAAGATTAGGCGTGGTCGTTATTTTTACTGAATTGACTCTTCCAACAAGTGACAGTGGGAGTTCTGAACATCTATCCATATTCTGTTTTGTCACGGTTTGGGTTTAGATCTGTTCCTGTTTTATTTTGAAAGCCTGTGTCCTTGCGTTTTAGTTCTGTTTTGACTTCCGTTGCTCCCATCTGCTCTGATTGTTTGCACCTGTGTCTCATCAACCCTGTGAGTATATCTTGTCATGTCTTTCACTTCCTTGCCTTCTGTAATGTTTCTTGTTCTGGTTACTGTTTTGTTTCAACTGTTTGCACCGGATTTATAGTCTGTTCCTGGTTCTGTCTAGTTTTGGCTTTTTGTTTAATTCTTTTGGAATTCCGGGTTTTGCAGTGCTTTTTGTTGATAAGATTCCTTTTGTTTAAAATGCCCGTCACCTCAGTCTCCTGCATTTGGGTCCTACATCCCTAAGTCATAATGCTGTTTATCTTTATCTAGCCTAGGTAAGTTTATTTATATAGCACAATTCAACAAAAAACTGATTCAAAGTGCTTTACAGATACATTAAAACATTGAGGTGCAGTTTAGGTCCCCAGCCAGTCATGTGAACAAAGATCTGGTCAAAGGGAGAAAAGACTTCAGAAACAGTTAGCATTATCCCAATTAGGTGCATAAAAATTAGCAGGCCTATTAAATAATTTCCCTTGAGTAATGATGTAATTACATTTTTGTCCCTTAAGGTCTTAGTCTCCATATATTGCCCATCCCTGTATAATAGAAGAGCTACAATTCTGCTCTTACTGTTAAAATCTGAGTGAAATCATTGTGTAAACCCCCCTCTGAGGAGTCTAGACTAGTCTTTACTAAGCAATTTTGTCTCTTGTAGACAAACAATGCAACTATGTAGTTTACTCAAATAGAAAAATATTTTGTTACGCTTGGCAGGATGATTAAGCCCACAAACATTCCAGCAGACCAATGTGCTAGAAGTTCAGGCCTTATTAGTAGATGGAATTACGAAGATTTATTGATGGATGTATTAAAAAGAAAAAAGTAAAGCCCATGAAAGTAAATAAAATTAGATAAAATAATCCAAACAGAATAAGCACCCAAGCCTGCTGCCCAAAAACACATTGCAGGGGAAAAAACAACCCAGAAAAGTAAAAACTGGTCCCATAAAGAGACCGTCATGCATCACACTCCATTTCAAAATGCTTAACATGTCAGCCAACACAGGAACCAATGTATATGGCTTTTTGTTCCCTTTTCTTGTCTGTCCAAAAAAAAATAACTTTAGCAACAGCGCACCTCTCATTGTTAAACTCAGCAGACCGTGCTATCTGGCTGTTAAAAAAAGCTTGCACTGAAATAGTCCAGCGGCTGCAAGAGCAGATTTTTTTGTTTTTTGCCACAGTCAAGCACTCATTTCCTTCGGAAAACAACTCCTTTGCAGACTTGTCTTTGAACGTGGTCTCGCGTCTATCCACCGCGGTGTCCTCAGTGTGGCTGGGTACCTCCAAAGCGGACCCCTCCGCAACCACAAAGCTGATTGTGCACACTGTTTTCTCACGGCATGGGTGAAGTCGGACTGGATACAAATGTGATCCACGTCAGTGGTCGTCACCACCCTGGCTTCAGCAGCCTTCCTCAAAAGCGTTTTCTTTTTCTGTGAAATAGTGACATTTAACCACAAACGCCCATTGCAGCAGGTCCTTTTGCGTTGGTGTGGCACTGAGAGTCCTGTGTACCCTGTCCAAACACGGCAACTTGTCCAAACCAACTGTTTCTTTCAGTATCCAAGCCACATACTGGGAAGGCTGTTTACCATGCTTTCGTCCCTCTTCCACTCCAGTGTTGCGGACAATGCAGCGGCGTGATCTTGCCTCCAAGTCTTCACATTGGGCCTTCACCTCTTTCTTCATGCATGACAAATCCGACTCCAAGGCAGCAATGTGTCCAAATCACCTGTGGATTTTCACCTGTGGAGCCGCCATCCGCCACGTCATCAGGACAGGCTTGGCCAGGTGAGCTAGTGATAGCCTCAACTCTGGGCTCAGCTCAGCTTGGGCATCTTAAACGTGAACCAATAACACCGCAGCTTAAAATAGATGAGCAAAGCTTTGATGTGGTGTTTTCAAAGCAAAGTGGTTAAATGAGAATGCAGCAATCAGCATAGTGTTCTTTCCATCTTCTCCACGCTTTGATCCCACGATCCAGCTGCTGTAGGCAGAATCTGGACTCATCGCTCAAAATAACATTCCTCCACGTGTCCACGTTCCAGTGCACGTATTGCTGACACCCGTGCAAACAGGCCTGATGGGGAAGGGCAGTCATGGCCGGCGTCCTGGAAGCCCAATGAGACCGGAGATTGGCTGTGTCCAGTCTTTTCCGGATTGTCTGGGCAGAGAGCCATCAGTAATATCGTCCTGCAAATCCATAAAAGACTAAAAGCCTACAGTACCTACGTCTTCTTGGGACGCCCGCTTTGCCCCCATTACATGGAACTTGGCCTGCAGTTTAAAGATGGTACTAGGGCTCACTCCAAACAACGTTGATTTTGTGGAACACCAGCTTTAAGTTACCCTACGACACAGGCCCTATCCAGATCAGACAAACGAGGCATGCCGATTCTTGGAGCAGACACTGACTTCCTTACCTTTTTTGTGCTAAGTTTGTCTTGCACTATGTTCCAAGATTATTGGAAACACACTACAAAAACACATCTAGAGATAAGTTAATAAGTTAACTTTCCATAAATCTACTCAAATTGTAATATTTAAAAAATATATATATTTGCAAGTTAGGTAAGAAACATTTTCTTGACTAGAATTCTTAAAACTAGGACCAAAAAAAAATCTAAAATAGGCATCCTGTTTTACTGAAACAAGGCTTTTTTTTACCTTCTTAAAAATTAGTTTTTGGAGTACAGGATGTTATCTGTATGTGTGACAGTAAATGTTAAATACAGACAGTTTAACAGCAAAAAAAAACAATGGATTCCTAAGCACAGAATTACGCTTTTTATAATTTATTAAATATTTTGCATCCTTGTTATCTTTTCTTCTTTATACATGTGACTATTTCCTTCAATTTTTACACAAACGCCCACACAAAGTGAACTCTAATAACCAATTAATACTGATCAGAACTTCCACTTTCTATTTTCTTTTCTTTTAACAAATGCTGCCCTTATTTATTTAAATAGCCACTGACACGCTGTTTGCTTTGCCTGGTTGAAGACAGAGTGCATCTTGGTGCTCAGAGCCAAGGAGATGACTGAGGGAGCATTGACTCCATTCTTCATGTGTTCCACGGTCATCCTTGGCTAATCAGTGGCCCCTAGGTGCACGTGCTTGTCCACAGATGCCTGTTTTAACGCATTAGATCACTCATGGAGACTGACAGAACGGGGCCAGAGTCAGATGTGAAGAAGAAGAGAGCGACACAGGTGAACAAGCAGGGAGAGACGGATGGAAGTGGGGATAAATGGGATTTAGATAAAACTGCACCGTGTAACAGTTAAGAAATGTCAATCGCTCGATTTAAAGGGTTTGGCATTGATTCATGATATACTTACAGCACAGAAAATGGTTCTACTGATTTTGTTCCTGTTACAGTTCAAGCTATACTTTTTACCTCCGGAATAAGCTTTAGAGTCTTAGGCGTGGTCATCAAACAACAGCCATATTTCCAGAAAGTCAGTTTGTGCTTTCCTGTTCCACTGGGCAAATGATGACAAAACTGGCAGGAGTCACAACTGAAAACGAAGCACCGTCTCTGAAAACTAGTGCTGCTATAAAAGCGTCATTTTGATAAATGCAGAACCTTGGCAAACATTTTTCCCCCTATACCTCAAACCTTTCTTACAAAAAGCACTGAGCCCATATGAAATCCATGTGAATCCTTAGGTTTGCCGTCCTTATGTGGGTGCAGATGATGCTGTCATCTATCACGCTCACCTGGATGGTACTAGATGCATTTTTCTTATATTTTTTCCAGTGCCTCCAGGGCCATCCAGCCTCTTTTGTTGCATGAGAAAGCTGCTCAGCGCATCTGCAGTATATTGGCTTGTTGATTATCAGTCAGACAGGCCTCAGTATGTACAGCTGGGCAGCTCCCTGTCTGATGTGCTGGTCAGTAACACAGGAGCACTGCATGGACCTGTCCTGTTTACATCCCTGTTCACTCGCTACACCTCAGATCTTTAATACAATTCTGAGTTATGCCAGCCGCACAAGTTCTCTCTTGACTCTGCTGTGTTGTGTGCATCAGGGATGCGGAGGGGTCCTGCAGCAATCTAATGCTCCTTAAATGTCTCCAAGACGAGGATGATAGTGGTAGACTTTAGGAGGGGAAGAGTGAGCCCCGATAAATCCTTGCGGACATTGTTGAGCATTACTTGTACTAACAACATGTGTGCAGTGGAATGTGCTGGAAGACCATCAAGATTGCTGCTTACAAGAAAAGGAATAACAGACTCCTCTTTTAGAGAAAGCTCAGGTTCTTCAGTGTGTGCAATGCTGGAGATAACTATGAGTCTCTGGTGGCAAGAGTTGACTTCTGTGCTGTGGTCTGCTGGGGAAGGACTTAAAAATAATTATCTATAAACGCGTCCATAAAGTTGGAAAAATACCTGATCAGAACCTGGAGAAGTTTGTCCATGCAAACTCTTTCGCTTCTCAATATAACAGAAATATGAAATAAACTGAATTGTAATGAATAATATTAGATTTATTTATAAAATAATTTGGTTATAGTCGGAGAGTATTTAACCGACCGGCACTGAACTCGTTGTCTGTAAAGTATCTTGAGATGACTTTTTATGTGAATTGAGGCTATACTAGTTATCTAAATTGAACTTAATGTAAATAATGTTGCTATTTACAAGTAAATACTTCATTTCATTTCTAACTCGTGTATATATCATCATTACACAGCTACCTGTACACAACATTTATTATCACCTGAGCCTATTCCATTAATTTTTAAAGGGCAAGGGAGGCTACAGCAGACTACAAGAGGAGAACAGAAGTCTACATCTCAAATAACAACTCACAACCGCTGAGGCGAGATAAAGCTGATCACTAAACTAACAGAAACAACATAGTAGCCTTGTGCTGCAGTGTTGCGCTGGCAGAGGAACTCTTTTGCCCATTTTCAGATGATGCACTGGACCACAGCTACAGCACCTCAACCTTAATCGGCTCCCTGAAGCCACTCACTGATTATACAGAAGGATGATGCGAGATAAGAGTTCAGAAGAGTTAAACGCAGCAACGAGACTGAACCAAAAGGAGTCTTTTTTTGCTACTGTATCCCGCTGTGCTTGCACAGTTTTTAAAGGTGTGGTTGAGGTGTCTGCTCCACAGCTCTAATGGCCACCCCAGATGCCACTGCAGTTTTGGGCATTACATTTTAGCTGAAAATTTTAAACTGCTCAAAGACACAGAGAATTAAACTTGGATGGCTGATTCAACATTATCACAATTAAAATTCAATTCGGTTTTTTTGATAATTCCCCATCCTGAGCAAGCACCAGGCGACTGTGGAAAGCCAAAACTCCCCTTTAACTTAACAAATCCTCTGTCAGAGCCACACGCTGGGAGGGTGGCCGTCTGCCGCAAGCAGTTGGGGGTTGAGAGAAAAGCAGCAACAGATCAGGAACACCTGCTGGGCAGAAAGAAAAAGGTCAAAAACAATGACGTCATTACCAGAGCTGGAGCAGAAAATAACAGAATGAGGAGAGGTGCATCATGGGAGGTCCCCCAGCAGTCTTATAGTAGGCCTATAGCAGCATACCAGGGAGGTTTCATCCCTAACTATACCCTATTTCAAAAACTTTTAGTTAAGCTTAATCATAAAAGGTACAGAGGGTGACTGCTTCCCAAACACAAACTGGCAGCAGGTTCCAGAGGAGAGGAACCTGATAACTGAAGGCTCAACCTCCCAGTCGTCTTTTAAAAACTCTAGGAACCACAAGTTAATCTGCCGTCTGAGAGCGAAGTGGTAAAAATATGGAACTATAAGCTCTTTAAGACATGATGGAGCTTCGTCATTAAGATTTTATATTTGAGGAGAATTCTAAATTCAGCTCTGGATTTCATAGGGAGCCAATGAAGAGAAGCTGAAACTGAGGAAATATGATCTCTAACCCTCCTAGTTCTCATCGGAACCCTGGCTGCAACTTTTCAGATTAGCTGGAGGTATTTTAGAGAACGTTTAGAACAATCCAATAATAAAGAAATACAATAGTCCATGGTTTTAATTATCAAATACAGACACAGGCCATGTCACTTCAGATATGTTCTGCATACTGTATGTACTATGAATATACTTGTTGAATTTGTATTAAGAGAGAAACGTGGTAAATATTGCCTGGAATCCTAATGCGTTTGGGTGTTTGGGAGGCCCGGTAACAACCGTAGACCATATAATTACTGGATAAACCCTCTGTGACATCACTAGTAGGTTTTCTAAATAGTGATTATGATTTTTTTTATTTCTTTGTCCGATGCAGCAACATGTTTCAAAGTGGTGAAACGGACACAGCTAGTCATGTCAATCAAAGTTAGCCACTTTAGCTTGGCTGACTTGGTTTATGCTAAGCTGTGATGCTAATTAATATTTATATGCATTCTGATTAAATTTGTACATAGATTCTCATTTCAAATGTCGCTAATGAAACAACATCTGAAATGAGTGCCGTTCGAGCTTAAACATGGATTTTATAGGATTTTGTTCGTGCTCCTGCTGCCTCAGTCTTCTGTATTTGGGTTCTCAACAGCGTAATTTGTGATAGAGCTTTGTGGTTGGTTAACCCAGTTTCTTTTCTTTTTTGGACATTGGAAATTGGACTTTTTAACACGAAGGGTTAATGAAGATTGACTCATGAGCTGGAACGTGGTTAGTTGATGAATTGCAAGCTTTCTTGCTTCCTGGTTGGCTTCTACCTGGAAGTTGGCCTGTTGGAACCACTGAATTGATGACATCCCATCTCACATCGGTAGGCCACATGGATATGCTGACTGGATAAATATTAAAAATATGTTTTTGGAAACTCACTGCCAGTAGTCTGTCTGCACAGAAGAGGTTGTTCTCCAACCTGAAACACCATCGTTTCAATCACCAGCCCACGTGTTTAAGTGTTGCTGGCTAATAAATGAAAATCCAATGTTATGCCAACAAAGAAGTGCTGTATACAGTAAAAGTGTGTGTGTGTGTGTGTGTGTGTGTGTGTGTGTGTGTGTGTGTGTGTGTGTGTGTGTGTGTGTGTGTGTGTGTGTGTGTGTAACCAGAAATCGTAAAATGCCTTGTAGAACCCAGAGGAGCTAAAAAGGTTCCATCTAAGTGTGAATCATGTATTACTTATGCTCCATCTATTGTTAAGCACGGCAATCTTTTTCACTTCACACTTGCCATTCTGTCTCCAATCTCTTTCTGCCCTCATGGACTAAAATCGATATAAAGAGACTTTATCTGCTTCTGTATCTGTATAATGGTGTACATTTCTATCTTTATTGAGCATATTATTTCTAATTGAGTGAAGGTTTTCATGTTTTCACTCTTCACAGATGTTGTAAATTTCATTCATATCTGCTACTCTCTTGGCTTGGTTTTATGATAGGGCAGTTTCAATTAAATTAAATCCAAGCGCAGAGATTTCACAAATGTATAAAGCCTGAGTGGAAGGGAAAGTGTTCAAACTAGAGCATATATTTGTTGACGTAGGTGTTTCACTATAACTGCATATGTGCATGTTTCTTTGCATCCCATTTTTTTTTTGACAGAATGAAGTCAATTGAAGGAAATTTAATTCCACTAATCCACTAATAATTTTAGAGACCTTTGCATTTTAATGTAACACACCAAAAAATTACAAAATAATAATAAAAAAAAGACAATCATGTGTAGGTGGAGAGGTTGGTAGTAGTTAGAGTTGTTCTCCTCACTGGATTTAGTGACCCGTTAAGGAACTTCTTTTTCTCACACAGCATTAGAAAGTTGTCTAGATGTACCTACACAGTCACACTGACTTAGTCCAGACAGATCAAATGAACCGCCTCCAGAAATTCTCAGATGAGTTGTTCACTTTTGGATGCGTCTCCAAAGACAGTGAGGTGGAGTACAGAGGTCTATTTCATCACATGGTGCAGTGACAACCACCTGAAGAAGCTCAACATCAGCAAGACAAAGGAGCTGGCCGTTGACTTCAGGAAGAGAAGAACCCCTCCCACTGCTGTTCTCATCCACAGGGAGGTGGTGGCGAGGGTGGACTCCTACAAGTATCCTAGAAGTGTACGTCAATAACTAACTGGACTGATCAAACAACACTGATGCCCTCTACAGGAAAGGACACAGCAGGTTCTTCTTCTGGAGAAAGCTGGAGTCACTCAGTGTGTGCAACAGATTACTGAAGGCCTTCTATGCTTGTTGTGGCCAGCACCATCTTATTTTTTCAATGGTCTGCGGTGGAAGTAGAATCAGTCTGGAGAAGCCAATAAACCTAAGAAACTGGTGAGGAAATCCAGCTCTGTGTTGGGGCTAGACCTGGATAGTCTGGAGACAGTGGGTGAGAGGAGGACTGTGGCAGCCGGGCAGCTCCTTCAGCCATCAGCTTTCTTCACCCAGGGGGAGGACGGAGCACTTCAGATGCTTATTTGTGCCCACTGCCATCTGACTGCACAACACCAACAGAGACCATAGACTATCTCCATAATGACCACACTCATATCACACATAACACAGTCTCACACTCAAATTATATGCACACTTCCCCTGAAATCTTGCAAAAATAAATTACACAGGATTCTTGCTGCACTGTACTGTCCATTCTTATTTTTTTCTAATGCTATTAACTATTTATGTTTTATTTTAGACTCTAGTCATTTTGCTGCATGCATGTTCTTTTTAATTAATAATTTAATTAATATCTGTCTTCTTATTAATACTTCTAATAAATAATGTCTTCATGAGCAGTTGTGATCCCTCAATGTCTTCCATTGGCATCAATAAAGTAATCTAGTCTTAATCTTAGATCGTCTCTGGCACTGCTTTTCTCCAAGAAAAAGTATACTCATCCTCAGAATAATCTATAACATCTATATAGATCATCTAAATTTTGATGAGGCTAATTTGGTCAAATTTCCAGTGTGGAGTATAATTTGACATCAGCTTCTTTAGTGAGAGAACAGGGAGTTGCTTTAAGTGACAGGAACAAGAAAGCAAGTGTAGATAAGCTGTGCTACCAATTATCCAGATTTCATCAAGTATGGAAGATAAAAAAACATTTTATACGAAGACACTCGGTCATGAAACTCAACCTATCTGCATAGAGCATTTGGTGATTGCTAAGTAATACCCATTAAAAGGGTTAATATTATGTATTAATGTGGCTTGTTGTTGTTATTATTATTATCATTTTCATTATTTTTTCATTGCTAAATAAAATTTCACAATAACATATAGCGAACAAGGAAACAGGAAGCAGTGGTTTATTTCAATTCACTTGTATGCTCTTTGGTCGGCTTTCATTGGACCAATCGGTGTTGAGTGGGCGGGGTCTAGGGTAAACGAGCAAGCCGTGAGCTGCGGATGAGAGCAGCAGAGAGAAATTGCACTTATTCATCCATCCATCCTTCCTTCCCCACCTTAACGCCCTTTATCGGTAAGTCGTTTTATTCATGACCCTTATCAGACTTCAGCAAGCAGAATGCCTGAACTATTTTATTACAACGACATAAAAGCATTATAATGTTTTTAGCTCTTTGGTCGACAAGAAAGAATACCATTTCAGAGTTTTTCCATACAGTTGAATTGTTATTAAGCTGCAGGAATGTGTAGGTGTGATTGGACATTTGGTGAGATAGAATTAAAGAAATGCGATGCCGTAATCAACATGTGTGGGCTTTGAACAAGGGGGGCAAGTGGAGACGCACAAAGGCAATCATATTAAATACCCTCGATAAGAGCCGTTCCCATGTGTCCACCACCCGATGTTAAATGATTGCTTTGCTGTCTCTTGTTATTTATTTATTTCCTGAAAGCAGTCGTTGCGATGTGGGTCTTGTCCTTGAAATGCAGGAAAAGGCGCTCTGGGTGAACGTGTGAGCCAGTGAGACAGATTGCATGGTGTTAGTCTTATTCTAGGGGCCGTAGATATGTTTTGAGACACATGTTTAGATGCTTAGAACCATTTTATTTCGATATTCTCATATTTGGATGTGTTTAAAAAGAACGGAACCTGATTAAATATATGAGGAGAAAATGTCCAGTTTTCAATGTTTCAGTGAATTGTGCATCAGGAAAATATAAAATGCACTCATTTCACATTTCATTTGGACCCAAAACTCGTGAGATGGGTGTCTTACTTTTTTCTTTTAAATTAAAATAGCTCTCATGGATATATTGCAGTGTTCTCTTGCTTAAATCTCACAATCTCAATGCACTTCTCATCTACTTATCTCTCTTAATACGATAATGACCTCTTAAGTTCTCATTTAGCTTTTTAGTTTCCATTTCATAAGCAGATTGAAAGAGTATCATTTAAATTGTAATCCAACAAATTAATCCCATATACAACTAAATCTCAGATTAATCTATGCTGAAAGCCTGCTGTTTGCTCCCTGAATGCCTACAGTGGGAGTGCTTGTGTGTGTGTGTGTGTGTGTGTGTGTGTGTGTGTGTGTGTGTGTGTGTGTGTGTGTGTGTGTGTGTGTGTGTGTGTGTGTGTGTGTGTGTGTGTGTGTGTGTGTGTGTGTGTGTGTGTTCTGGCTTTTCCAAACAGAGTGCTGCATTAATTGCATTTCAATAATTAAATGTCTTTCAAATCATCCAAGCGAAACCAAACGAGCCGGGAACGGAGAAACATGCGTCCTTTCAACGCCCCACACACACCGAGGAGCTGTGAAAGCCTTCGAAACTCGTGTGTACGCGCAGGACAGTGGGTGTGTTTCTGTCAGTAATTCTGCTGTGAGGTTAAGGGAGGGAAATCTGTAATGAGAGGTGCTGTTGTAAACCTCGCAGACTAGATACTGTGTTTTCTTGAGCAGGAATCAAGCCTCTTATGCACTGCAGTATGAAATGAGGAAGAAAATAATCAAATTTAGTCTGCCTCTGCCCTCAAACACATTTTTCTGATGATTACTAAATGGATCGTAAAGCCGGGAGAATTATATGTATTATGACAGACACAGTTTAGAATATTTATTAAATCCACAACCACAACTAAGAACATAAATAAATGGAGATAAGCTACTGTTTTCTCCTCTCTCTTTTTTTTCTATCATTTTTGGATCTTTGGGTCGTTGGATTTTAAGTAAATTAACCGAAGCTCACCACACCCACTGCTTGTTTGTCCACACTACACTTTACTGCAGCGAAACGATGGGAGATTAGTTCATACCTGGAGAGAACAGATGAGAGTGCAGAGAAGAACTATGAGGAACAAGGACACTTTAGACAGAACATTTGGATGTAAGCCTAAAATAATAAAAGATTATGCATCTAAAACGTTGCAAAATTGGAGACAGTACCTTTTTAGATAGATGGAGAAAGAGAGAGAGAGAGAGATTGTCATTGGTGCACATCAAAGAAAGTGGATTTGGGTTTGCTCTCGGGCAATATACCTAATGATCAGATAAACATCTGAAAAAATTTAAAAAAAAGTTTAGGACTATAAAATTATAACATTAAAACTGTCGCTTCACAGCAAGAAATATTTGATTAAAGCTTCATCAGGTGTGCGCAGTAGCAGGGGTGTAGTAACCTTTTCAAAAGCGTGGGAGGTTAAAGTCCCCCACAGGTGCAACGCCCATGTGCTGTAGGCTTTTCTCCCTCCGCCTGCGAGGGGCTCGGTCCAAGGACGCGCATGTCCGGTCAGTTGGTAAATCTGAACTGGTGGCAGGGATGAGCGTGTGTTAGCCCTCTCATGGACTAGTCGCATGTAACGCGCTCTGACGTGAACACTCACACACGCTGCAGAATTGAAATATCGATTGACTGTTGTCTTTGAGGGGCAGGCTGGGTGTAGAGCGGGGAGGATACGAGTCACATACGAGACGGGTCTGTGCAGAAGACGAGTGAAATGATGGAAGCGGTCTGGTACCGTAGTTGGTGCGTAAAACACGTGTGCTTCCAAAAACTAAGTAAAACTTTGTTCTGAAACAGAGACTCGGTGTACTGTAGGCGTTTTCCCAACGAGGTACTGCTTATTCATAATTTATAACAGTGAAGATGCAGGACTATGTTCATATATTCCCATCATCGTCCTGCCATCATTCCCATCTCTGCATCTCTGCCTTTTCACTTCCCCTCGCATTCCCCCCAGCAGGAGTAGTTGGTAGTGACTTTCCTTTCACCCCAGGGTTTGATCAGTCGGCCGGTGCTCGGTTTGAAAATGCCTCCAGTCTTTCATTTCCTGCTGACATTACATCCAGGCTGATTCAATTACAAGTCAATACTCCTAACTGTGCTCCCGCTGCACCCTACTGTGTGTATGTATGTGTGTGTGTATATATATATATATATATATATATATATATATATATATATATATATATATATATAGATGCATGTGTAGGAACACTATCTAGTTTTCCTTGGAAGAGTGGGGCACAATCAGCATTCTTGCCACAGTTTTTGGAAGGGGAATTGACATCCCTGGCTCTAAATCAGAAATGGTATTTGCATGAAAACATCTGTTCAGTCCCTCAGTGAACCTCCCGTCTTCGTCTGTTTATTAGCCGTCTTATTATTTGTGTCTTCTCCCTTGACATTTTTTTTTTTTTTTTTTTAACCAAGCATCCTCCTAGTTTTTGTTTGTTTCGGTGCCTGCTTATCTTCTTCTCTTCTTTCTTCATCTCACTTTCTGTGTCCCTTCTGTCTGGGTGAAATGAATATTACTGGGCTTGTTAACTGCTGTCCCCCTCAGGGGAGAATAAAGTTGTCATGGCACCTCCCATAACACATTGTATTTTGTTGTTTTTTTTTTTAAACAAAGGCCTGGCAGGGGGCTAAGATGAGGACAGACTGCAGACCATGTCTGCGTTATCTAGTTACTGGTGGAAACCGGTAGATTTAAAGAGCAACAAAGGGCTAATAGTTAGAAGCAGGTTTTAGTTTGTTTTTTAAACTTTATATAATGATATAAAGAGGTGTAATCGGTTTAATTTGGGGTTTAGAGAGTGTTTACTAATAAAGATGTGCAGCGTCTGTTGAGTTGACCATGTCTTCGCTCGCCACCCCTCGTGTGCAGCAGCACAAGTTTTCTAGTATTGATTTTTTTGGTGTTTTCACACCCAGTTAATTTGACTTTGCATGAGGAAATGCACTTGATTTTATTGCCCAAGTAAAAGCTATAAATTAACAAATACTTAAAGTTGTTGGAGAGACAGATTTGAATCCGTTCTGCTGGTGGAGCTTAAAAATGTAAAAAAGATGAGCGTTGACAGCCAGCTCTTACATCCATAAAAATCAGTTCTGCCCTGAATTAATATGTAATAAATCTGAAATGTTAAACTCCGAGTCTAAAAGCGTGTTTGCTTTTGATAATGTTTTGTTGTGTGGATTATTTACAGCCAGCAGCTCGTACGTTTCTTTAGCAGTGAAATAGTTTTGCTTTCCTGTAAGACAGTAGTTTTGCTTCAATTACGTAGGTTTGTGTATAACAGGGAGTTAATCCTAAGATGATTTGGCCACAAATTAGCCCAAAATTCACATCTAGATTTTTAAAAACAGTTTATGTGAAATACAGTTTGCTGTTTAGCTGCGACGGCTGTATAAAGTTGAAGGTGTGAGCAGAGCAGACAGCCTGATTGATGAATTGGATGAATTGGATGCATTTTACTGTTTTTTGGGGTTTTTTTGTTTCATTGTAGAAGTTCCCACAGGTTTGTTTTTCCCTTCGTCTTAGACTGCAATCGAGTTCAAGGTTGTAAACAGCATTCTTGCTTCGTTTTCTTTTTAATAAGTTGTGTGAGTAGCAGGTGAGAGCCTGCATTTGCATCAAAATGGCAAAAACTGTACTGTGCATCATCATATAAAAGGGAGACAGACATAACGGTAGTTAACATAACGAGGTGCGGCCAATCGATACAGCGAAGGCCGTGCGAAGGCCGCGCTCCAGATTCTTGCAGAGAAGAGTGGGAAAGCAGACATGACACAACTCAAATAGACAGGAGCGACTGAAGACTGATGATGTAGATTTTATGTAAGTTTGATCATCTTTAGTGTGGGGTGAGCATGTGTCGTCTTGCATTTGACTCGGTTCAAGTCCAAATTAAACGCGTCCCCGATGGCTGCTCTAAGGAAAACTTGTGAATCATGATCGCAAGCTATTATCTTTGCACTGCAAAAACCTGTCATAACTTAAACATATTCGCATTGAAATCTTGCCAAGAATTACGCTGCCACTTTTCTAAAAAGCATCCCGTTGCAGAAATTCAAGGTTTTTCAGGGCCATCCATAATCAGGCTCTACAGTTTATTCCAAGTGGGGAAAAGGCCTTGATCAAATATGACATCATTTCACTGAATATGTCAAAGCGTTGGCACTTTGGTGTGTAAGAGGATAAGTGAAAACATTCACCGTGGTACTGTTTAAGGGGGAAAATGCTGTTATGGGAATCCTGTGGCTTTTTTTTTTTTTTTTTTTTTTTTGCAAAACTTTGCGAGCAATGCCCTGATTGTGAGAGGTTACTGAAAATGGTGAGTACTGCATGAATAGGTGTGCACTTTCTTTTAAAGATGAAAAGTCTTTTGAAATTTAGCCAAATAATATATAATTAATAATATTAATAAATGCCATTACTTGCTGTTGCCGTGGTAAGCTTGGCTTCTTCGTGAAACGTGAATGATGATATTTGTGTTTGGGGAATCCCCCTGTCCTCCAACGCACGTTGTCCCAAAGTGTCCAGTTTCAATGCCTGTGAGGATTACGTACGTGCTCTGGCTTTGGATGACGTCATGCTTTAATTGTCGAAATGTCAACTGCCAATCTATTCTGTATGAGAATTGGGACTACACAGAGAGATTAATGGGTACTTTTAAAGGCCAGTGAGTTTAATTGCATGGGATTAATCAAATTGTCCGGATTAAACTCTTGTAACTTAAACCGCGAGAGGTTTTCTGACATGCATCATCCTTTTAGTAGCGGGGGACCATTTTATAGTACGGTGTTGGGTGTCCCCGCTTACCTGGGAGGTATGCCGGGAAACCCACCTGAGTAGACCAGAGTCCAAGTTGGGGTTATAATCATCAATGGTCCAACTGGCAAAGTGTGGGACACAGTGTGCCACAGCTCCAAAGGTCAGAATGGTGTCAGCGTTACAAGTAAAAGCCAGCCACCCATGGTCTTGTTATCCGCTCATGCACACGCTTGCATGCAGAAACACAGAGCTCCACACACCGTCGCGCTCCAGACGTCTCTCCCTGGCTTAGCTGCATGGGTCTTTCCTAACAGAAAACAGGACCGATTGTCTCTGAAAAGTTCAGCTCCCACAACTCAGAAGGTCAGAAACATAACCTGCGTTTACGTCTCTGCCAGCCGCCTCTCAGTCCTCCCTCTACCCGTCTCTGCTGCATGTCTTCCCCTCACTCTCTACTCATTTGCTCCCGACTAAAGGTGCCACAAAAATCTTTAACAAAGAAATTGATTAAATCTGAGTTTACAGAAGACAGATTTCAGCTGCAGATCTAACAGTGTTGCCTGAACAGTGTTTTTATACTATGTTATAACTGGGCTGCATGCTTTTACACCACAATAACAAAGTGCTTCACTGATGGGTTTAGAAGTCCCCCACCGCTAAAAATCCAGTTTTGAACCTTGTTAAGGTCAATAGCATTTTTTAAAAATGTTTTACAAAACTTATCACATGCAACATCAGCCGTCAGTGCAATGACTGAGCCTTTAAAATAACACAAATGGGTTTTTAACTGCTTGAGTGGGACTTTAAATCGTTTACGGCGCTCTGAGAGACAAATTAGTGAGCTTCAGTAGAGTCTGCACAGCCGATTTATGTTAGTAGAGGCAATAAGTCATCATTTTTGCAACATGACCAAAGGAATTGGATTGCCTTAGGGTAATTAACTGTTTTATTTTAAAAGTTGGAAATGGTTGCAGAGGACAATCAGTCACAAGTTTGAACAACAATGTGCAATTGATGTGTGGTTCACTGTCTGGCTGTTTTATGGGAAGGAACTTTTGTGAAGTCCAGTTTGTTACGGTCGATCTAAATGCAGCCGGCGGGTCCATCTTGTCAAACGCAGGTTACCGGGAGGAGGCGTAAATATGCAGGACCGACAAGTTGAGATGCCCACTGACACCTTGGACAAGCATAAAGCGGAAGTGATGTGCGTGTTTGTCGGACAATTCATTTTGTGGATTCAGTCTAGTGTAATTACTTCAAGGTTACAAGGCAAGAGACCGTCTCTATTTGTCTGTAGTTATGCATCTATCTATCTCAATATTTCCTGACTTTTCTACTTTTACTTTGATTTAGTACTTAGAAACTTTCAATATATATATATATATATATATATATGTGTGTGTGTGTGTGTGTGTGTGTGTGTGTGTGTGTGTGTGTGTGTGTGTGTGTGTGTGTGTGTGTGTGCGCAAATGCAATTTTGTGCAAATTTCAGCTCCCTCGCTTGTTTGTTGAAAATGATTTTCAGTCACACGCGATGAGCTGTAACGAGTTTTACAACCAGAAGTGGAAGGAGTCACCCAGCAGTGCAAGAACCTAATGTGATGTTTTTATTAGTTTTTGGAACGGTGAAGGTCCGTCGTCCACGGGAATATCTCCCGTCAGGGGTTTGGGTAAAACACTCTTGTCTGGCACATGTAGAAACGATGCACCCTCGCTGTACACACCAGGTTGGACTGGGTCACTTTGAGAAGGAAAACTGTTTGTCACACGCCAGAGCGGAGCAGAGAAAAGGACAGGACGCGACTGCATGGGGCAGTCATTTTCTGGCTGCTGCCCATTGTTAGTGTTGTTAACAGTCCAGTCACCTGCCATCTCACGCGTACAGCATTAGCCAGCAGATTCCAGCCCTCCACAGGACAGTTAATTGGATCCTTTTTTTTTTTTTTTTTTTTTTTTTACAAACAGCAAGGCAGAGCAACAAACATCAAAACAAAATGCCTGCACTTTCCCATTTTTCACTGTGTTTGTACTCAAGATCTTTCTCCTTGTTTATGCCACATATCGCTGACTGTTTTTCTGTTTGGACAGCAGAAAACAATGTTGCTTGGCAACAACAGTGCCAGAGAAATGGTTACAGTTTGTGTGTATTCCTTGTCAGTGAAGGGAGGTAAAGTCGCAGGGAAGGTAAGAAAGTAGAGAGGCGAGGTGGGTGCAGATAAAAACACGTGCAAGACCGGAAGATGACCGTCAAGGCCTCATTTTAATCTCTTCAGACAGTCTCAGTTATTCATGGTGTAAGGTTTCAACACACACTCACACAAATATAAAAATAACTATGTTTATTTTCTGTCTTTGCTATTGCGCATTATATTGCTGTTGAAGTTCTTTTTCATAAATTACCAGCGTTAATGAGAAGTCATAAAAGTTCATCTCTGTTGACAAGCAGAAAATATTCCTGGCTGGTATCTTCTATGAATGCGTTCCCCTTTTGGCCTTTGAAGTGTAAATTGTCAGAATGACAGACAGCATTTTTTTCTGTCTCTGATCCCCTGATTTCTTTTTTCGTCATCCCTGTTCTCTCGTTCATCTCTGTCCATCTCTTCTAAAATCCTCTTATCCGCCACCTCTTTTTTTCTCCCTGATGCAATAATCTTCTCTTCCATTATCTCTTTCCCTCCACTTCCCTCCCCTCCGCTGTCCTGTTGTCTCTACCGTCACCTCTCTATCCCGCCTGCAATCCTCTTCTTTGTACTTATGGCTCTGTTCCCTCTACAAATCATTTCGTGTCATCATCCCTTCCCGTTATCCCTCTGTTTTCCTTCCTTCCACATCTCTTTGGCTGCCACTCCCCTCCTGTATCACTCCTTCTCCTCAAACCTTCACCTCATCTCTCTGTCTTTATGTATTTACTTCAATCATAATCTTCCACTCTAATTCCCGTTCTGTCTCTAAACCCATTTTCTCCACACCTCTTCCCATCTTCACCTTTTCTTTTATTTCTGTCCATTCATTCTTCTCACACCCAGATCCCAGTGGTCTCTGCTGCAATGTTGATCCAGGACGTTTTGTCCCTGCTTATTCTCCTCTCCATCCTGTTGCCGGGCTACGGTTGCCGGGCGGCGGACATTCCAGAGGACAGTACATCAGAGTTTTCAGTGAGACTGTACCACCGGCTGAAGGCAGCGGGGGACCAAGAGAACATTGTTTTCTCCCCGCTGAGCGTGGCTGTGTCCCTGGGCATGGTGGAGCTGGGAGCCAGGGGGGCTTCGCGGGACGAGATCCGGCAGGCCGTGGGATTCAGCCACCTGCTGCCTGGTGAGAGAAACACTCATCAACAGTGGTTGAAGAATCCATATGAGGAAAATGAAAAGCTCTCTGCTGTTTTAAAAAAAACAAACAAAGTTCTTCCATTAATTCGGTTAAAATTGCTTTCTGCTCAGTTTCATGAGAATTGCTTTCCTTATCTTGAAGAACATGACCCTTTTAAAGCCGTTTGGTCAATAAACTTCGGCCTCTACTGCGTTAGGTAAAACCGTTTTAGTTGTGAGCCTTTAAGTTACTTTGATCAATTCCATAAAGCTCATTCATTATACATTATTTTTGATTGTCATAGTGTTTTTTATTGTACCAGGATATGTGATGATCATTTTCCTGGTTCATTTGTAATTACCTAAGTTGTCAATAAAACATAAGTGCTCTTTTCCATGTTAAACAGTATTGTAATAGTATTAGGTAAGTATTTGTTATATTTTTAAAACCATACAGGTTAATTTCAAGAACACTTTTAAGAGGTCAAATGATCCCGAAAACATAATATTTTTAAACTTGTAGAGAAAGACATCAACAATAGATCATCTGAATACAGCTGGAAAATGTATCTAAGAACCTTTACTCAGATAACTGTGCTTAAGTTAAAGTTTTAGATTTTCTTCCACTGCAAACACATACATGTCCCAGAAATCACTGGACTTTTCCTTTGACACTTTTTCATATTAGGCAGCTTGCAAATCGAATTAGGCAACGGCCACATTCAGTGCTGACAGTTTTGATTCATTTTTGTGGTATTACTGATATACTTCACCTAATTTCCTTGAGTACTTTTCTGTTTTATAGTTCGTCTTGCTTGAGTAAATAATTTAAAACATCTCTCTGAATAAAATAACTTAAGATCCAATTCAGCAAATATTTAAACATGGATTTGATAATAATAACTATCATTTACATGTTAAACTGTAAGCAAAAAAAATTAATTACGATCTGATTTACCTCTCCTCTAAGTTAACTGTTTATATATTTTAAATCCTTAGACATCAGTCTTATAGTACAGTATGAATGTGTGTGCGTTGCCCAGGTATGGAGTTTTCCTTGCTCCAGAACCTGACGACGGCTTTCTCTGACGAAGACGCGCATTACGTGATCCGATTCGCCAACAGCCTCTTCCTGCAGGAAGGTGTCACCTTTAACCCCGAGTTTCTGCATCTGATGAAGAAATACTTTCGAGCTGAAGTGGAAACGGTGGACTTCAGCGCGTCATCAGCGGTTGCCGAGCAGATTAACAACTGGGTGGAGAACCATACAGAGAGTGAGTTAAAGTGAGAGGGAAAAAAGAGATCAAAAATAGGAAGGAAAGGGACCAGTAAATGTCAGGTAATATATGTTAATGCTTGTGTGATCACATTTTCAATACATACATTTATTCATCTGTGATAATCTATAATTGTCTGGAAAATCTACAGTAGACACGGTTCTGTTGGGGCCAAATGTAGATGACATCACACAATATCCACAGCACATATTTCCCTGTCCAGGTAAGATCAGGTCCCTCCTGTCAGCTGAAGACTTTACCAGCGTGACCCGCCTGGCCCTGGTGAACGCTGTGTATTTTCGAGGCTCCTGGAAAAACCAGTTCAGGCCAGAGAACACCAGGACCTTCTCCTTCAGCAGAGACGATGGCTCTGAAGTTCAGACCCTTATGATGTACCAGCAGGCCGACTTCTACTACGGTGAGTGTGTGAATTTCTGAGTTCACGAGCAAAAGCAGGCAAAAACAAGGACAGATCCTCGGGGAGAAGGCTGTTTTTACTTTCTGATTTTGAAGCACAGTTAAGTAAAATGTTTTTGGGACGCATCCTATTCTCTGCTGGTTTAGCTATCGTCAGTAAATGCTACCCCGAGTGTTATGTTAGTGATAGATGATTAGTCTCTCTGTGTAATTTTCCCTTTCAAGACGCTTCAAAGGAACATTGGCAGAGTTCTTTTCATAATAATCTCCATGTCACACTGCAAAATCTAACTGTGATGATTTTGTCTTTGCATGTAAAGTCTAGTCAGATTTCTTTTTGTTTTATTCCATTTGATACAAGAGCACAAGTTGGTCCAGGCTGGGAATTGTTCAACTCCAGATTAGAAAACGTTGGGGCAATTTAGAAAAAAGGCAGTGATTACATATTTGCTTTGACTTTTATTTCATGCAGGCTGAATGGTTAGAAAAAATGGTAGTTTGACGTAGTTTTCCGTTCGGTGATGGTCCATCCCCGATAGTCCAAGAACATTGATACCACCTCCGGACAAAATTCCCACAGGACCATTTGTTCTTCTTACTGTGAAGCTTCCGCTGGTTTTTTTATCAATGTAGCTCTGTATTGTCGTAACTGACGACGGCTTTCTAAGTCAAAGTTCACTTATGTAGCACATTTTAAACGGCAAGAGTTCACCAAAGTGATCTAGAAATTACACAGAAAAAACAAAGCAATAGCAGCATAAATACCAAGCTAAGAACAATAGAACCTCATATAAAAAGAGCTTGGTTTAATGCTGAATAAAAGAGTCTGAATAATAGTTAAACTGAAAAAATAAAAACACACTATGGTCAGTTGGTACTAAAAGCTCAAAAAAAAAAGTGTGATTTTTAGGAGTGTTTTAAAATGATGACGACTGTTAGCAGCTCCGATGTTAAAAAGTAATCAGTTCCACAGTTCAGGCCAGTAGAAATGCTCTGTCAGCGTGTTTGTAACCTGGATGTGGGAACCTCCAGGAGCCTCGGCGCTTTAGTTGGAGCGTGAGCCTTCAGGAGTTCACACAGATACGGTACTACTGTGCCTTTGAGGCACTTGAAAATAAAAAAATGAAACCTTTCAAATTGAATCTGAAATCAACATGAACATAGTGCAAACAGGCCAGTGCAGGAGTGAGGAGTTCCAAACTACTCCCCTGCCTGCCTGGTCTAGATGCAGTTCTATCTGAGGGATCGGGGATTATTGGCGTCCAGTTTAGGCTTGTGTCCTGACCCATTCTATTCATCGGATTTCCTCAAGTTTCCTTGAAACGTTTTTATAATATTTTGCTGTCTACCTGGATAAATGCACGAATCCCACAACTTGGAGATGCTCTGTGCAGCTTTGCTCCTCAAACACTCAGCCTTTTATGGATACTGCTTTTGCTATTTTAAATAATATTGTTATGGTGATTATTATACACTTTTATTATTATACTTAATATATTGAATTATTGCCATTCCTTATCTCTTTTCTGATTTTGGGATTGACACATTCAAACACATCATCTTTTCCAGAACAGCTGAATTTTGCTTTTAATTTCAACAAAGGACCGTCAGCAAAATGCAACCATATAAAGTCTATTTAATCTTTTCCCACCAATTGTAACCAAAGTCTTTTCAGTTAAACCACGAGTGCTCTTTAATTAAACATCAGATAAATTACCATGCACTGCAGCAATACAGCCAATTCATGTGCCACAACATGCCTCCAATTGTAGTTGTTCCTCTGCAAACACACTGCAGGAGGACTCAGTGCATCCCTGACCAAGTGCATAGATATATATCTATATTTTAATGCAACGGTGCATGTTTCCTCTCAATAAAAGGTGAGTTCAGCGATGGCTCACAAGAAGCTGGCGGTTTGTACCAAGTGTTAGAGATGCCCTATGAAGGAGAGGACATGTCCATGATGATCGTGCTGCCTCGGCAAGAGGTACCGCTGGCATCCCTGGAGCCCATCATCAAAGCGCCACTGCTAGAGGAGTGGGCCAGCAACGTCAAACTGCAGAAGGTGGAAGTATACCTGCCCAGGTGAGAGATGACACACACACACACACTTAAGTACTGGACAAATTGATGAGTGTCTTTCATTTATGCCTCATTGTAACAAGAGTGAGAAAGTTAATGTCAGTGCAGAAATATGGCAATGCCATACACACGGCGTGTCGTAATTCAAGGCTAAAACGCAATGGATGAAAAATCCCACTTGTCACTGAATATTGCATGTTTGTGTGGAATTGCGGTCTCGGGCTATGACTATGACTGCCGTCATCTTTCAGATTTAAGGTGGAGCAGAAGATTGACATGAAGACCACTCTGCAGGAGCTGGGAATTATAAACATATTCACCAGCGACGCTGATCTGTCTGCCATGACAGGTGACACATGACACACAGACATGCACGCTTCTCCAATTATGGCACATACCAGTCGATTATTGTAACTAACACATATGATACAAATAACAAATGAAATAAACCTTTAAAAAGTTCAGCAAAGCATTTAATCTCCGTCTTGGCAGCAAGAAGTAGCTTTCAGTACTTTCTGAGGTAACCAAGGTAACTGGCACAGTGTAGGCAGGTCAAAGCCGTCACATCATCCATTAAAAATAGATCCAGAGAGACACTTACTAACACAGAGCCAGAGAAAAACAGACAAGACTACTGAGATAATTCATAACCGAGCAGAGTGAACCCAAATTGCATGTACATAATTGAATAAGCTAGTATAAAAATTAGATATTATTAAACTGTTAAAGGAGACCTTTTTAAAATAAGTGAATTTGACTGATAATGCTGTTGAATTCAGATTGTTCCTTTTCCACCGTGAAACATGGTCTGTAGGTTGTACAGGACTCCGACGCGCCTCGTGGCGACTGAAACACCCTCAGCTCGGCATGCTCCGAGGAGACATGGTCTGTTCTGGCGGGGATGTGATAAGAGGGGGCAGCTTAAAAGGTTTTCAGTCACTGGGGAAATAATTGTGCAGGATGTGCTGCCTGAGCAGACATTGGGGTCTTAAGAACGTACTGCTTGATGCGATCCACTCGTCTGGTTGGGAATGTTGATTTTTACTTATGGAACAGAATTGAAATGAGTTAACACTTTATTTATCTCCACTGGAAGATTATGCTGTTGTGGACTAAATAAAATAAATCTGTGGAAAAACTGTTGGAAGTGTAGCAGAGACAGGGTCGTGTTTGAAATCACCAGAGGTCACCATGATGTCACATACAGCATCTGGAGATAACACAGGTGAACTCACAGCTAAACAATATTTCCTTCACAGGAACATGTCCAGGTTTACACCATCTGCTCTTAATAAGTCCCCTTTCTGCAGTCTCTTTTCTCCTGCATCATCTGAAATCTGTTTAAAGGGATTGGGGACCTCAAAAGATGTTCCTGCAGCCACATCTCAGCGATGCATTAAATTCATGATATTGTCCTTGTCAGCATTCCAACCTCATCTACTAGATGATTGGTATGATAAGCATTTTCTTTAGCTGTTCATACAATTTAGATGCAATAAATAAGTCTATTTGCTCTTATGTGTTAACTCATTTGAATTAGACAACAACAACCAGTGACAATTAAAATGGATTGATTGTTGCAATTAGTATCAGTTGCAAAATTATTAAAAAGAAGGGTTATGTAACACAATGATAAACATAGCTCTCTTCTAACTAATTTTAATTGTTTGGCATCAAGTTCTAGTTTATTTATGTTATGTTAAATACAGTAAAGTTGGTCAGTGGAGATACTGAAAATAATTTCTCTGTACTTTTTTCTGTAAAATAAAGGTTATAGAAGTTGGCTTTGTACTGTATAAAGGCAAGGCCGTGAGCTGTGTGTGTGTGTGTGTGTGTGTGTGTGTGTGTGTGTGTGTGTGTGTGTGTGTGTGTGTGTGTGTGTGTGTGTGTGTGTGTGTGTGTCCAGATGGTAAGGACCTGTACATTGGGAAGGCTGTGCAGAAGGCTTACCTAGAGGTGACGGAGGAGGGGGCAGAGGGGGCAGTTGGATCAGGTAGACTTGTTATTTTCAAGTTCCATCATAAGCATTTTTTTGTTGTTGTTGTTGTTGGGTTGCACAAATGTCTGAGTCAGTTTCAAGTTTACACGGTTCTTCCAGCAAGCACCAACTACTGGTTGTCATTCAACTCTCTCCTCCTTTCCGTCTTGTTAGGAATGATTGCGCTGACCAGGACTCTGGTGCTGTACCCACAGGTCATGGCAGATCATCCCTTCTTCTTTGTCATCAGAAATAGAAGAACAGGTGTGTTTGCATTTAAACATAAAAGTATTTCAAAGAGTTATATGTGGAAGTATAACATTCAAGTAGCCTGGTCCATATACAGTCAGTTGCAAAAGCTAGTATTTTCTCTTGTCAATCATACTGTATGTTGTTGTTGTTTTTTATTATTATAATTGTTTTGAATAAAAAAAAATGGAAATAATTTGATCAATGGGTCTTAATTCCAGGCAAATACAACCTCAGAGAAACATCAATATATAACTAATTTCTCTGTACGATTATAAAAAAAAAAAGGAGGAAAATTGAAAAGAAGCAGAAAAAATAGCCAAAGTGCCTCTTTCTGCTTCTATGGGATATAAAAGGGTAACTTGCAGACATGTGCTACCAATCATCAGCCTTTGATGATTTGATTATCATCGGGTGTGCAGACCTCTATAAAAGCAGACATTTTGGCAGTTTGATGGTCTGGAGCATTCCGTTGTGTGTTAACATAATGCCAAGGGGGAATGGTATCAGTTATCGCCTTAGAAAAACAATTCTTTCTGCATATGAAAATATTGAAAGTTTTATGTGAATGGTTTCTACACAATTTAGAGTTCAACATTTTACAGTGAGAAGGATTATTCGCAAGTAGAAAAACATATTAGACACCTTCCAGGATTTGACATCCCAGGGAGTTCAACCATCAGACCATGTGATGCTCAAAAAAGTAAAAAAAGCAACAACAAAAAAGGAGTTACATCTAATACCCTATAGGCCTGACTGAGCCAGTCAAATGTTAAAGCCCATTACAGCACACGTTGGAAGAAGACTGAACAAGTGGTTGTCAAAAAGCCTGGCAACCAACTTTTATTAAAACTACATGTTGATCTAAGAGCTATTGAATCATGGTGATACTTAAAAATAAAAGTCAAATTTATAATGGCACAGTGAAAAAGATTATATGTTACTGATCATCTAAGGTTACATTTGCCTACCACTAAGACCCACTATTATTAGATTATTTTTCATTATTATTAAAATCTCTCTTAATCCTATTAAGATAAGATGCTGTCCCATCAAGATAAGACTAAAAGAGAAGTTCCTAACTTCTTCTGCACATGACTGTAATTGAATGTGTTTTTTTCACTTGTGTCTGTTTGCATTAGTCAAGACTTTGCTAAATGTATTATTAATGCATATGCTTGTGTGTATCTGCCTCCTCCTTCCAGGGTCCATCCTCTTCATGGGCAGAGTCATGACCCCCGAAGTCATCGAGCCCAATGACCATGACTTTGAATCCATGTAATCAGATAGCGAGACCATTCGGTCTCAGCCAGTCAGATTCTGGCATCATAAATGCTACCTATTCTCTATTCTCTCTCCACTATCTTCAGCTGTGTTTTATACATTATATATTACAACCAAATATTATATGATATATTATATATTGAAAAATAACATCCAACATATAATGTGACTGTGTTTTTATACGGGAAGCTTTAAATTCTTGGATACAGACATGCAGACAGATGTTGTAAATATTATCTAGTAATGTACGCTTTGTATTAGCAAGAGGAACACACTATTTACTTCAGGCACTACCCCTTTAAGTTCAGTAGCTTCTTACTCACTTGGCATCCACACGATGCACAAAAGCTGTCTTTCAAAAGTAGCTACTCTTTCTGCAGACTGTCAGTTCCACTTTCACTGCATCCCTGTACATTTGGCATTGTTTTTTGATGTTTACATACCCGTTCTCAGTATTTATTGCAGAATAAACAGGTTCAAACATCGTAGTAATCCAGATAGTATTGAGACATTTTTACACTGTAGGAACACGGCTTAAACACTGATGAATTATTATGCCTTACCACGTCTGAGTGGTTAATTAACCTGCAGCTGGGGATCTTGCAGGTGAGCAGAAGTGACTGCGTAACTAAGGCAGGTCGCCGTAGTGACGGGCCGGATGCAGGCACACAGAAGAAGATCTGCTGTGCTGCTGTGGACGTACTTGCAATGAGAAACAGTAACACCAGCTTTACTGGTTCTTTTCTTCAATAAAAACATGAATGTGTTTCCATTAAAATATATTTATCCTTCGCCGTGTGTGTAGAGGGTATTTTTGTGCAGTTAAAGTTCAGTAAGTGGACTTGGCCTGAAACTATAAAGTTCACAGAAAAATACTTTATATTATCAGTATGGTCAAAAGAGTAAAGGTGAATTTATACTCCCTAATATGTTTCTATCTTATAATTGTACATTAAGTATTTACTAAATCACAATATCTGCTCCTAAAACAAACAAATCAATGTTAAAACAAGTTAAACCCACACAAAATACGCTGTATTTCCTTGCAACAGATAAGTCTTGAAGGGACCAACAGAGGTGATAAATCTACAAAGAGCTCTCTCTTTTATATAGTCAGCAGTAATACATTTTAGCCTTTCTTGCATTTCAAAAGGTTTTCATTTGTGTAAGATAAAAACAATTTTGTTTTTAGGATTTTCATCTCTTCAGTATAGTTGTATTGTTGAGGAATAAGGTCTCATGGGTGTAAGAGGATATTTATTATTTTTCACCGTTTCTTTTCACGACAGCTGGTGTGGTGTCGGTGCTTTATGTATTGACTGTGTTGCACCACCCTCTTTTGTCCTCATTACTGTACAGAAATAAGACCTGCAGAACGTGCCTGAGAATACAAAATATTCAAAGGAATTTTCTTCTTTAGAAAAGAAAAGGAATGAACATGCATTTAATCAAACTGTGGTATATTAAAACTATAGAATGTCTGCCTATGAGACACAAACGAAGACAATATTATGAATGTATATTAAGTAACAACATATGTGCTAGAAAAGTGTGAGAACAGGGCGAGGAAACAACCCGGTGTATCATGAAAGGTCCCTCGGCAGTCTAGGCCAACAGAAGCATAACTAAAGGGACGGTTCAGGGCCATAACTAAAAATGCTTCAAAAAGGAACGTTTTAGACCCAATCTTAAAACTGGACAGTTGAGTGCAATTTTTGTTTTCGGTCCAAATGAGTCCCACGTGTACAGTTTTCTTTGGCTTTGGTGGTGCTGGCTCAGGATGAGTGTGGCTGCCAACACGCAGTCTTCACATCCACAACATAGAGCTCAAATCTGCAATTTCTTCAGGCCTTGGATCAATACTGAACAACATCATGAAGTCAGAATCATTGAACTCCAGTGTCATGTAGTGATGTCTGTTGCCAGGACGGGAATGATTGACAGGTGCTCATCATTCCAATCACTGGTTCTTTTTTTTATTTACTTTATCATTGTCTTGAGGTGTGAGAATTTGTGTTGCTGTAAAATCTTGAGTTGTGTTCTTGCTTTCAAATTTTAAAGTCCATTAAAATCTATCCACTCTTTCACACAATACTGTTGGGGGACAATATGCATATGGACAACACTAACTGACCTCTCACCAGGGATTTTCCATCATGCCTGGACAGTTTTAGATTTCACCAACACAAATTTCCCAACACACATAAAAGGAAATATTCTGGATTTATTCCACTGCTTCGGTCTCACCCCCTCCAACTGCACATCCAATGAACTCTGTAACTGACCGTTTCCTCCTCTCATTCAACGTCGTCCTTTCTCTCTGCAATCAAGCCTCCACGTCTTACTTCATTTCAGAATATTAAGGACATTAATACTGCTACCCTCTGCTCCTATATTGACAATATTCTGACCCCAGCCTTCCACCCCTCATGATCTCGTATCTCACTACAATAATGGTTTATGTAGCATTTTTAATTATTTCACCCCACTGAAAACACGGTCTGTCTTCAACTGCTATCTGGTACAAGCCTGAACTCTGCTCCATGAAAGCAAAAGGTCAAGAGCTCGAGTAACTTTAAGGAATATATGCTCTCACTATGTGTAAAGACATGCATAAAACCCATATTTCACTCTACACGATTCAATTACTTTAACGAAATCCAACTACTACACCAGTCTGATCAGCTCCAATGAAGGCAACACCAAGAATCCACAACATCCAGCACCAACTTTCCGTAAATCCACTGCCTCTTTCTCCACCTGAACCTCTCCCATATTACCAGTCTTTTTCCAGCTTTCTACTCCCTGACGTGACTCAAATCTTCATCAGGAAATCCAGGCCCTCCACATGTCAGCTCGATCCCCTCCCCAGAACTTTGGTCAAATGCCTCCCCTCTCTGCCATCATCCACTCTTCACTCACCGCTGGAAACTATCACTCCAAAAATTTAAAAAACAAATCCTGGTCAGATACCAACAATTAGAATAACCTCCAGCCCATCTCCAACTTACCCTTCATCTCCAAAATCCTGGAAAAAAACTGATGCCTCCCAATTACACCTTCACCTAACCCAAACTCCCTTTAGAGCCCTTCCAGTCTGGTTTCCGCCCCTGTCACAGCACTGAAACCGCCCTCCTAAACTCACTAATGATCTCCTTACTGCAGGTGACTCTGGTCTTCTCTCCATCCTCATCCTCCTGGACCTCAGTGCGGCCTTTGACACCATTTTACACACCATCCTCCTGAATAGACTCTAATCCATTGGCATCACCCACACCCCCCTCCTCTGATTTCTTTTTCACAGGCTGCACTCAGTTCATACAGTTTAAATCTTTTAGATCCGATCCCTCTCCAGTCACCCCAGGTGTAGCCCAGAGTTTTGTCCTAGGACCCCTTCTCTTCATTATCTATCTCCTCCCCCTTTGCAAAATCTTTCACAAATTCAATATCCATTTTCACTGCTTCACCAATGACACCCAGCTCTACCTTTCCAGTAAACCAGACTCTGTACTCCCACCCTCCTCCCTCTTGAATTAAACAGTGAAAAAAACAAGCTCCTCCTCATTGGCACAAAATCATCATTATCCAAAGTTGACAGCTTCTCCCTTACCATTGACAGCTCCTCAGTCTCTCCCAGAAGTCACTTCACAAGCTCCAACTCTGGTCCATAACTCTGCTGCCTGGATCATAACAAGAACTGCGTTATTCCATCACATCACCCCCATCCTGCAGGAGCTCCACTGGTTTCCACTATGGCAGACAAACTCCTCCTGTTCACCTTCAAGGCCATCCATAACCTCGCCACATCTTATCTTTCTAATCTCCTCCAGATTGCAAATCCAGCCCACTCCCTCAGATCCTCCTCCTCCATCTACCTCACTGTCCCCTCTCCCTGCCTGCCTCACCATGGGAAGCAAAGCTTCCAGTTGCTCTGCTCCATAACTCTGGAACGCCTTACGTCCTGACATCCACAATATTGACTCTCTTCAATCTTCAACTCCAGACTCAAGACTCGCCTGTTTATGATACCCTACTCACTCAAGTTCGAGTTCAACTACACTGCCCTTAATGATTTTTGCAATTCTTTTTGCACAGGGCCCCCACAAACCTACAAATAGCCCTGATAGGACTAAAATATGACCAATATGATATCACTCATACCTTCTCAATACTATGATTCAAATCAAACTTTGGTCTTAAGAGTACAGGCGTGCACATCCCTGTATACACCTGTACATCTATGGGTTAACTAAGCTTTCAGAGAATATTTTAATTGGTCTGTTCATTAACGGCATGTTCAATTTAGCCTAGGCATTGTCTTTGTGTATTATTGTAACTTAGATGAAGATCAGATCACGTTTTATGGTACATTGATGCGGTAAACTGCATATCATATGAACGAGTTAAAACGACTATGCTGATTTTTCTGTGATTCGTGGTCAAATATTCTTATATTTTTGACCATGAAAAACAATTCTTATATTTGACCATAAAACAACAACAATCCGAAGATTCAGTGTGATCCAGGGTCAAATATTCTTCTTACTAATAATCCTTTGAAAGTTGAACGTCACGTGTGTTCCTGAACGGCGTTGCCAGGCAACCAGCAGCTTGGAGTCCGCGCGCCCCAGCAGCAGCGGCCCTCTCTGGCGTCACTCTCCCCTACACGGACTACACGGTTAACTTTCCCTCGGTGAATACTAGTAGCCACTGGACTTAATGGGAAACACCCGCCGGACTAAACACCTGAAACCAGCAGTTCGCAAGGTCTTAAAGAAGGCCGAGAGAATTTATAAAAAGGGCACCGGGACATGTCAGAAAGGTGAGCTAAAGTATCTGAATGATATCTGGTGTTCTTCCTGGAGTGCTGTGACATACTTAACAGTAGCTTTCTAACAACCTTTAAAATGTACATTTCATTGTTTTATATACACTTTATGTTGGTAGGGGAACATTAAAACAATATGTCTCAATATAGCGGGGTCCACCTGTCCCTTGCAGGCTGTTTGGAGCTAGTGGCACCTGCGCAGGTGTCCACTGTTGCTATGACAACAGGTCCTAATCTGCATTGTTAGGCCCGGTTCCCTGTAACTCTAACCACTTTGCGGGTGGTCAGAGTTTCAGGACACACAGGGCTTACATTACAAAAACACAGCCAACAGCTGCCATTTAAGTAGGAACCAGAGGTGACATAATGCACCGCGATGACCTCAACTGTCCAGTTTTCATCCTTCTTTCATCGTTTTTTTTTTTTCTTCCAGTTCTTCAGGCGTGAACACTCTCAGTGGCAGTTTTCCCAAATCCCACTCGTCCCAGTGTTCGGACCTCAGAGTTACACGCACACCCCTCTCTGTGGACCACAGTCCGGATTCTGGACTGGTATCTACACCTGTGAGTGGCACACATGTCCGCAAAACAGAAACGGTGCAGCTTTGCTCCCCTCTGACTTATTACATCTCCCATATTTATATTTTATATAAAACACATCACAAATAGCTATCTATAGGCAATCCAAAAAAATGTACTGTACTGGCATCACCTTGTAGTAAATCATAGTTAAGGTATGAAAAAAAAAAGATAAAGAAAAAAGGCCTTAATGGTTTGATTTAAAGTTTATATGCACATAAATGTTGACGTCAAAGTGTAATTGCAGCACAAAGATTGATAATCAGTCATATGAGGTGGGACATTACCATTAATTTTTCAAAGGTTTCCATATTTAAAAGAGCAGTCGTATCTTATTTCTTAGTACGTATGTTATCTTTTCCAGGGTAATACAATCTTCACCTTCTGAAAGCCACACTTTGATTCACAACTGAGGGCAGATTTTAATTTTGGAGAAATAGATTTGTTGGCAATAGGCAGCAATGTTTATTTAAATTTGTCAGAATAACTAGGAATATATATATTTTGTGTTGTGGTCCATTGTAAAAAAGGTCTCCATGAAATTTGTGTAAAGCATCACAGAGTTCCTGCCAAAAACTAGTTTAATACACTGCCAGATAGAATGGGTAAAGTTATATATACATCTCTGAATTTCAGGTTTGGTGTACATGTGACATCATTGTGACATAAATGACTCCAGGATTTTGATGAAATCGTAACCATATTCTCCCATCTAGTTCCCTTTTTTCTGGTTTAATAACTGACAGACAAGATTACATGGCTTGATATGAACCTAATATTCTCACTCTTCTTCACTGCTGTACTCTCATTTCACTGGCCTCCCACCTGGTTCGCTCTGCAGAATCATTTTCATCCTCCAAACTATTCAAATTGATAGAAATGAAAAAGGGTTTCTCACCCCTTATCCTATCATTGTTCCACAGAGAGTTCCCCACATGGAGTGGAAAAGATATTTCATGCAGAACACATATGCATGACTGCAAAGTTCATTACTTGAAACTCTGCTGCGAAAGAGCACATATAACGAATATCATTGCAAAACTAGAAAATGCTTGTTAGTAAAGATTTAGTTTCATGTGCATGATGGATATTTCTGTTTCAGTAGAAACTAGACACTCACATTAAGTTATAGAAGCCTTTTATTGGTGTGTTTATTTTTTTATTAACAACATTATTTCATTGTGAATATAAAGAAAAAGATGTGTTTTGGACTGTAATATACTCATTTATCAATATCATAATGTAGTTATCTGTTTATGTTGCATGTTAAACATGGGCCGTTTTGTTATTTTCCAGTCAGTGATGAGCAGTGGTCAACTGAAGCGGGGTCATTCCTGTGGTCTAGATTAACAGAAGGGGGTGTGAAGTTACACAGGTAAAGTCAGGGTGAACAGCATGAGTTTAAGTGGGTTGAAAAGGTCAGGTAAAAGGAGATTTAATTTCTACAACTCTGTGAAGTACCAAAAACAACATCCAGTATTTACCGAATATGGTAACATTTAATTTATACCATTTTCTGCTATATTATTCTACTAGTATAATTTTTATATGGAATTCTGCATTCTGAGGTTAGATTTCCTTAAACAACACGCACACACACACACACACACGCACACACACACACACACACACACACACACACACACACACATTATTTGGTGTTTACAAAACAGTGGTGCAGGGTTAATCAGTAATAGAGCAGAAATAAAATCCACAGGGACAAGAACATGCAAATGAAACAAAATGACTAAAACAAGGGTGAAATTGTCAGTCATAATAATAATAAATGGTCTGCATTTACTGTATGTAGTGCCTTTTCACATTATCCAGGTTCTGCAAAGTGTTTAACAATTTTTCTTGTTTATCCATTCACACAAACACACACTAGAGCGGTTACAGAGCTTCTTTTGTACTACAGTGACTGTGTATAGCTGTGCTTTGGATTTTTATTGTCGTACCCCACTGGCACATGGAGGGCAGTGGTGGTTCTGTTCAACTTTGAGATGCTTCTTGTATGTATATAAGTTTGACTTTTACAGAGAGTCAAGCAATATTAATAAATGTGGTCAATTTCTTTAGTTAAGCAGGATTTTGTCCTTTTAATGTTCCTTGTTTTTGGAGAAACTGAGTACATTCACTTGGTGACATCATTCAATCAGTGTGGCAGGTGGAGCTGCTATTTTTGATCACACACATTGTGATGTGAACGCTTTCACAATTGGCTGGTGGAGAGATACAAGTACTGATATACGGGCAGAGTGAAAAGAGAGAAAGTGCAATGTGTCATTACCGTGTAGTGAAACATTATGATGACCTATTGACTTTTTCATACTTTCAAACTGTCAGAGGCTATGACATATAAAGGCTGTTTTTCTCAGACTTTATATGCATTTGACTGTGAAAGACAATGTGAACAATTGAACAGTGAACGAAACTTTCTACATTTGCATCAATGACTTTGTGATTTCTGATAGTAAGATGTCTAGTGGTTGAATTTTGGTAACACTTATATCTTACAGTACGGCTGAGTGATCACATGGTTCTCCTGTCATTTTCTTCATCTTGATAGCTTCCTTCAAATCGCTTCCGGTTTGTGTCGTGGCATCGGTTGGAGCAGTGTGATGTCACAGGTGATCAGCTGACCTGCCCCCGTGTTAGGGAAGGTGTGTGACTGATATGAGAACATGACCGTCACCTTTGCTTTTTAAAAGTCAAAAACATTTGCATCTGCTGACGCAGTAGTCCTTTGAGTGGCCAGTAATAAAAGAGATGCAGTTTACTGTTTGGTATTTTAACTAATCCTTTCTCACTCTTACCAGCAGATACAGCACGTTTTTTGTGCCACAGTCACTTATACTGCTAAAGCTGAATTTCAAAGGGAATATCTGAACTTAAAAATAAATAAATTAAAGAAAGTTGTTGTTCCATTATTTCCTTGTATTCTCCTTGATGAGTAAAAGTGCTGTGAACATTGTAACAGACTTAACTTTTTAGTTTTCTTTTTTTGACTACATAAACGCAAAGGACCCTCAGAGGAGGAGCGTTACCTAAGAGAGGGAAGTGACATCTGTTCGGGGAGAGGGAGGAGGAGGAGAGAGGAAGAAGGACAGAGATGGGAAGAGAGACTGCAAGAGAACTGGGAAAACTGTCTTGTAAGTCAACAGGATTTGTTTGTAAGCAAACTGCTAAAAATGTGCAACGCAGCAGAAGAACGGAGAATGAGAAGAGGAAGACAAAGCCATGACACCTAATGATGTTTCTGCCACCTGTCTCCTCTCAGGAGTTAAATTTATCCTACCAGGACTTGGGTGATCCCTACCAGCGAGAGAACTTTTTCCGGATCCTCCGGCGGCTGATCCGTGTGGAGAAGCTACAACTAATCGACAACTCTCTCGCCAACCTGAGTTCTGTACGACTGCCACGGTATAAACTACGCTTGCAAAGAGAGACAGCTAACAACACCTAATACGAACTATATACATTCAGTTTAATTTAATTTCATTATTCCCAAAGTGAAATGATACGTTCCAGGAACTGTCAGTATTTAAGTGTCTTTAAAAGAGTTGTTGTAAATGTTATTGTGGGCAGGAAGAACTTCCTGTAGCGGTCTGTCTTTTGAGCGGCTGTTGTTGTTTTCCATATTGTTTTTCAGTTTATGAAGCAACTTTGTTTGTACAATCATCTGGACAGGCTGCAGAGCAGTCCCCAGAGCCAGGCTTCAGATCAGACAACACTCCACCACAGACTCAGAAGACATGCAACATCTGGCTGCATTTGCTGAAGGACCTCAGCTTCCTCCAGAACCAGTCTGCTCTTATAGACAGCATCAGTGTTGCGTCTCTAAGAGAGGAGGATGCTGAGATTCCCTCTGATCTGAACCTGATGAACGTGCTCAGTTCCACGATTTTTCTTTTTACGTTCAAACTCATGTTTAAGTGTGGTTGATTCAACAAACTAGTTTCCGTCCGAGGTTGGGCTGTGCTACGGGTGGTGCAGCCAACCAATGTGGCGCAGGACCGTGACCAGAGGACTGGACACCAGTTACAGCTTTCCCAGCATTGTTGCTTGGAGCCATGTCACACATCTGATCCACACAGCTGTTGACTGGCTCAATTACAGATCACAAAATATTCACGGAAGGTTTAATTGTTGTTTTGCTTGGAGAGTTTTTGAGTAGATGGTGTCTTCATGCGTCAACATCAGTGCTGTCAAGCACAGAAACAGCAGCATGTTCTCTGTAATTTGGACTGTTAATGGATTTTTCATAAGCTCTCATACAGAAATCTACAAATGTGGTTGATAGTCTGAAGTTTATGAATATAAACATGCCTTGTCAAGCAACATTATTTATCACACAGCTTGTGGATCTTTTTTTCTTTTATTTTGGTACGTCTACATAATATTTACATCACTGTGTTTTAAGTGATGACGCTATAATTAGAGATAGCTGTGGTGCTGTGAAGCAACTATCTTGATCCTCTACATCACTGCTGAAGGCAGATGTGAGAGTTAATCCTGTTAGATGCTGCTGCATATTTGTTGGCATTGTACGGATTCTCTGTTTTCTGAAAGCTGACAGCTACCAGTGTTTCCGTTAAGGCTGAACGTACAAGGTCTTCCTGTTATGGTTTCCATCAGTGTGTATGCCTATCTGTAACTGTAATTCTTAGTGTTATTTATCCCTTTACATGCTTCTTTGGGTTTTTTGTACTGATTGTGTTTGTGCAGGTGCAGAGTGCTAAACCTGCATCATAACCACCTGGTGTCTCTGCGTCAGCTGCCAAAGCTCCCAGCTGTGGAGCACCTTTGCCTCTCTGAGAATGCCATTGGCTCCCTGGGGGGACTGGGCGCCCTGGGGAGCAGCCCACTACGCTCTCTCAACCTGACTCACAACCCAGTGACCTTCACTCAGGACTACCGTGCACGGTGACAAGACTTAGGCTTTGATGGGATGCATAGATATGTGAAGGAGAAGAGGCTGGGTCCAGTAATTATATTCTCCTTCCTCTCTTTTTGCTCTCTGTGCGCAGTGTTTTCTCCTGTTTGCCAAATCTTGAGGTCTTGGACGAAATCCCAAAGCTGCCAGAAGACTCGCCGCCCCTCAGATTAAAGGCTCCAGAAACCACCAGGATGTGTATCATTCTGTGACAGTCTTCCACGACTGGATGTGTATATACGCTCACTTCTGGTGCTTCAGGAACGCCAGCGAAGCGCTCCCAACATGACACCAAACCGGAGGTTTCAGAGATTTTCTTTAGTATTCAGCGATAGATTTTGGCAAAATGTCACAGCTGTTGCAGAAAACCTCTTTAAGGCCACACAGATTTAAAAAAAAAAAAGTAATAACATTTTATAAATATAAGTATAGTAAAAGCACAATAAGTATTTGCATTTGTATTTCATTTACCAGTTATACTGCTCACATTTTAAAGTGAGTTTTTTTTTTGTATATTTGTTAAAGACATTTTGATATTAAATAGACAAATTTGATTAAGCATAAACCATTTTTCCAGTCTATTGTATTTGTTTTTTTTTAACTTGCCGTGGTGCAGTGCAGAGGTTCTAGGTACACACCGAATGATCAGGAGGAACTTGCGCTCGGATGTAGAGTGAAGCTCGACATCTCTTGCGACTTTGCTGAGCCAACACATCCACACTCCTCGATGCTGCAGACTGCACCAAATGTACATGAGACACACGTTTGATCCTGCTGTCACGAATGAGCGCGAGCTCGGTCCCAGTCAGCTAGAATGGTTTTGCTACTACACAAACATTTTGAAGGATTTGAACTGGCAGCCGCGTCTTTTACATTAAACAGCTGCATGTGTAATGTGTAATATGACGAGAGAAACAGGACATCCGCTTTGGAGACTTATCAAATATTTAACATCCTAATAACCTGTTGTGTCCTCCGACTGACTGGGTAATGACCCGTGAGCTTCGTGCAGTGAGCCACTCACACGTTTAAAGACAACAAGTATTCCACTCATACTGAAAGGATTTATTACAGCGGAGCTGTCAAGGTTACATCCAGACTGTACTGAAGAGCTGCTCTCTTCATAGGCACTATATTGTCAAAAGTATTTGCTCACGCATCCAAATAGTCGGAATCAGGTATTCCAACCACTTTCATGGCCACAGGTGTATAAAATAGAGCAGCTCGGCATGCAGACTGTTTTCAGAGTCAGAGTCAAGTTTATTGTCAATTCTACTACATGTGAGGTTCATACAGAGAATCGAAATTACGTTACTCTCAAACCCTCGGTGCTACACAATAAATACATTTTAAACACAAAGTGCAAATTAAAGAAACAAGTTATGGCATGACGTTTGGTTTAAGTGTACAACAGTTTTTCGGTCTGATTAAAGTGACCTGGTGCAAAGAAGGCGGTCCAGTTCTGCCAAAAGTGCCTGCTGCAGATACAGAGGTCAGAGTGAGTGAGGGGGGGCAGGGAGGGAAACGGTGGGAGAGCAGGGAGATTGTTCAGCGTCCTGACGGCCTGGTGGATGAAACTGTCCCTCAGTCCACTGGTTCTGGCCCGGAGGGTCCGCAGCCTCCTCCCTGGTGGCAGCAGACTGAAGAGGCTGTGTGACGGGTGGGTGGGGTCTCTCACAACGAAGAGGCTGTGTGACGGGTGGGTGGGGTCTCTCACGATGCTGAGGGCTTTGCGAGTCAGACGGCTGCTGTAAATGTCCTGAAGTGAGGGGAGAGAGACACCAACGATCTTCTCAGCTTCTCTCACGACACGTTGGAGAGACTTGCGGCAGGTTGCGGTGCAGGATCCGTACCACACGGTGATGCAGCTGGTCAGGATGCTCTCGATGGTGCCTCTGTAGAAGGTGTACCTGATGGAGGCCGGGGCCTTGGCTCTCTGCAGTTTGCGGAGGAAGTAGAGAAGCTGCTGTGCCTTCTTGGCGAGTGATGCGGTGTTAACAGTCCAGTTTTTACAACTATTTGTGAAAGAGTGTGTCGCTCTCAGGAGCTCAGTAGATTCCAGCGTGGAACTGTGATAGGATGCCACTTGTGCAACAAATCCAGTCATGAAATTTTCTCACTCCTAAATATTCCACAGTCAACTGTCAGCTGTATTATAAGAACATGGAAGTGTTTGGGAATGACAGCAACAAAGTGATTGACCATGTAAACTGACGGAGCGGGGTCAGCGGATGCTGAGGCTCATAGTGAGAAGATGTCACCAACTTTCTGCAGAGTCAGTCGCTACAGACCTCCAAACTCCATGTGAACTTCAGATTAGCTCAAGAACAGTGCTCAGAGAGCTTCATAGATGGGTTTCCATGGCCGAGCAGCTGCATCCAAGCCAAACATCACCAAGTGCAATGCAAAATGACGGATGCAGCGGCGTAAAGCATGAACTTTATGGATTCAGAATTTGATATCACTTAAGTTTATATGCGAGTCAAGGCGGGTGAGTAATACTTCTGGCCTTATAGTGTATCTATGGGTCACACCACCACCTCCCCTTCTCGTTGATTTATTCATACGCCTCAGCAGTGTACTCTTCTTTAATAATGGTTTCACTTTCGCCGTGCACCTGCTACATAAACACAGTTTGCCACTTGATATTGAAGTACAAGAGCATAAAGGATCCCGTGTGGACTGCATCACAAACACACAAGCGGCACTTGTGTCCTCTTATCGTACTGTATATGCTTGTCAGAGATGCAGCAGCAGCGCTCTGATAAGTATATACTGTACAGTCTGGTACAATCTACCACTTACACGCCTCATTGGGATCTGTTTAAGTGCGGAACGCTGTTTATGCAGTTGTGTGTTACATGCAACAAACTGAGTCTCCAGCTGATGAATGAGAGACGCTGCGTAGCGGCAGGATAATGAGCCCACCGGATCATTATGCAGCAGGTCGAGCGGAGTGTCTGGTCTCTGTGGGTGATGTTTCTACGCTTTTACACTTACTGCCCATTTTGTTGCAAGGGGTATTTTCTTTACTGCAGAAAATTGATGATTTGAAACGGTTTGTCCTCAAAAAAGTGCAGTTAAAAAAACACAACAAAAAAAACCCCACAATTGCACATAATTTCAGCAGTCAAGTAAACCGCGCTGGGATGTTCAATAGAAAGCTAAATAATCAGTTGGCAGTTCTGTGCCGATTCGTCTCAAGATAGATCTCAGCTGCAGGCAGTTATCACGTTAAATGTACCCATGCCTGGTTATTCAAGCGTGAACTGACTAAGAGGGCTGTAAGAATGCGAGGAGCACGGAGGAGTCATCATCTTGGCTCTCGCTTGCCTCTTTGAAAACAGTCATGTGTGCGGCCTGCTATTAACACATTATCCAGGCACTTGTTACTGTTGCGGTCCTCCAGCATCCCACCGCCCCCCTGAGAGAGGGAAATCAGCTAACTCGCAGCAGCAGCAGAGGGGTGATGACAGGAGGGAGAGGACTGAGGTGGGGAGGAGGGCGTAGCGAGAGGCAGAGAGGGAGAAATGGGGGAGACGCACAAGGATGACGACAGGAACTGAGAGGTAAACGGAGGGAGAGGGCTGGGTATCTGATCTGATTGAGCTTGTGTGCTGCCAGATAAATGTTGTTCCCCCGCCCGCTCTCGCCCTCATTCATTTTCATTTCAGCTCACATTTGTCTTTTTTTATTTTCCACGTGAGCACATTGTCGCCTCTGTTTTCACACAGAAAACAACAGATTAAGGCCAAGCATGGTAAGATTTAGACTTGGAAACATTTCTGATAAAGGGTACGCCACGGTGAGCTAAACATTTAATCTTTCTAAGTTATGGACCTCCAGGAAGTGAACACGTATTCATTTACATTTTTAATCAGATATGTTTAGCAGGGGTATGAGCCAAGAGCCACACCTGATATCACACTGACGTGCTGCAGATTAACTATCAAAGCGCATAATGTGGAGAGAAAGGAGGTGAAATGCACCCGCAAAGGGCTTGTGGGAAACGAAACTTGACCTACCCCGAGCCCTTTGTCCTCCAGGGCAAAACAGTCTGACTGGAATGTCCTCAAATTTAAGACGTCAAGTGTGCAGAGTCATGGCCAGTGTAAAGAAGACCCGATTAATAAGGTTATTAAGGCTGAAGCGACTGACCAAACACCTAAAAGTTGACCAAACTATGACCCGGTCTCATCCATGACCTGACTTAAATCTTATTCAGGACTGGTGGGCTCTTTTTTTTTTTTTTTTTTTTTTTAACATTTGGAAGGCTGTGGTTGCTGATCAAAGGTTTATCAGTCACAGGAAGAAAAGAACCTCGCAGACTTACTGGATTCAAACTTTCTAATTACTGAATATATTTTTTAAAAGGCCATAGGCTAAAAGTCTTTTTTTTTTGGCAGTATTACACTTTAAAAATGTGTACTTTAGTTCCAGATGAAACCGGCATACTTCCCAGAAAGGGTTGATTCAGTGGACTGAAAATGAATCATGATGATTGGGACTGATCCAGTAAGCGTACATGCAGTAATTAGGCTTCTCACACCCTGAAGATGACTCTCAACTAATTTGTTTTTACTAAAACTTGGAACTGAAATACAAAATAAAATAACCATCTTGTAATCTGAAGGGTCAAGCTATCCTTTCTAGAAAAGGAGTAAAAACACTCTTATAATGAAAGCTTAGTTTCAGTTTTCAGGCTTGAATCTTTCAGTTTTTAGTGGACTATTGCCTCATTTGAGCACTTTTTAATGTCGTTGGGTGAGCAGCTTAGAGTGGGGAGAATAACCTGAAACGCTCGCAGACAAATGAAAAGTGACGACTACGCTTGTAAAAATATCAGCGCCATTTCAGAGCAGTTTTTGAAAATGTTTTGTATTTTTAAAAGTCTTTAACATAAAAACTGGCTATAATTGTTAAGTACAAAAATGTTCTATTTATCTCTATATTTGCGAGCAGACGTTCCAAACATAATGAACTGTGATGGATTGTGAGGTCCAGGCATAACCATGCATGGACCGTGCACTTGGCATTAGAAAGAAATGATTAAATAAAACACTGCGTTAGATTCATCACAACACATTTTTCCAATACAGCACAGGTCGTGAGCTGCCGGGTGCCGGGATCGCTCCTCCACACAGTCGGCGCCGGCGATCCGCGCTCATCAACCTGAAATATCTTCATTCAAAATACAGAGATGGACTACGCATCCGCGACTTCTTTATTCAACACACCTTCCAGATGATAAACACAGCTCATTACAAACCCAAACGTTGTGTCGGACGTAACTGGTGCAGTATTTTACTTTACTTTGTACAGCAGGATAAAGATGCTGCAACAAACTGCGTTAGGTGTGGGAATTTCAACCCCAGCAACTGTGTGAAATAAGCCACTTATACGGCATGCTCGAATCTCTTCTGTCCTATTACAATGCTTCTCTAATGAAATAAAAAAAAAAAAAAAAAAAGATCCAAAAGAGATCCCCATGAATGGAAAGGCACATGTCAGCCTGACACCTGGCGTACAAACAGCATCAGCAGAAAAGTCTTTGATAGCCTTAGCAGAAATATCCAGTGAATATTCTCCCGTATGTCACCGTGAAGAAGTTGGTTAAGGCCATTTCGTCCAACTACTTCTGTCACTGCTATGATTGTCAGAGTTGTTATCAGCAATAAATAACAGAAAATGTCATGATTGATTGGAATGCAAGATGTAAATGAACATTTGAGCTCTACGACAAACAAAAACCCCACAGCAGTCGGGAGGAAACAGACGACAAGGCCGGGACACGAAGACGACATCACTCACCTCTGCTTTCTTCACACGCCTCAAACACTACGTCTTCATAAAAATACATTCTCTGAACCAGATAGGCAATCAGGAAAGTGTGCCAACAGACAGAAGAGGAAATAAAAATGTATAAAATATACAGTATATATGCAGTTTACACTCTATAATTTGTGTCCTTTTCCACAGTGTTCAGCATTTGTATTGTCGTCTTCCAGGCTTCCTTTCCCAAGCAGAATTCTGAAGGATGTCTGGGTTTATTCCTTTGGGAACGAACAGAACATGGATGGGACTGGCTCCACCAGCAGCCAAAAAGGCAATGCAGCGGATGTTTGCACTCGTTTTACATTTCGGCCCTCCGATTTGTTGCCTTGTGCCGACCAGCAGTATCCTCCTCCTCCTCCACCTCCTCTTCTTCTTCATAGTTTTCTTGCTCGTTATCCTTTCCTCCATTTTGCTGATCCCGTCCCTTTCTTGGTCCTTCCTGGTTTTTTACTTCGTCCTGGAGCAAAGATAAGTACACGGCAGACTGTAATAACCTCTTCACAACGTATGCCACCACGGTACTGGACGTTTTACCTGATGCATCCGTGGATATTTTGTGCCTTATGTGCAGCAGGGCACGTATGACGTTAAAAGTTAATATTCCACTGAACCTGAATTATGAAAGACGGAGAGTAGAAGAGGGGCAAACTAGTCTAAAATGTACAAATTGGCAACAGAGTCAATTGTACAAATATAAAAGTGACTGTACAGTATGTCTGGCATAAAGTGTGAAGTAGAAATACAGTTTCTCTACAGGAAGCATAGAAATGAAGCGTCTTTCTCGAGGACATTTCAGAATTGTGACCTACATGATTTAAATAATGTTTTCTAAGCAAATGTGATGTCAATAGCTGATCATGCATGTGTGTAAACCCAGTTCACACAGAATATCTTTTAGGCAAAAATAAATCAAACCTGGCACGCTGAATACCCTCATTTACCCCATCTTGCACGAATCATGTAATGTTGCAGTGACAACTCACACACACGCACGCACGCACACACACACACACACAGAAGTAAATGCCTGCACTGATGTCAGTTCAGTGAATTTATGTCAGGAAGCATCAATCTTTGAAGCCTCCCTGACAGCCTGTTGGTGATATGTTGGCATATGTTCTGGGAATAAACCCAGGGGATAAAAAAAGCTCCAATTCTGGAGCAGATATTATGTTTCTGATGTTTCTCAGCTTCACAATATGATCCTGCCTCGACTGGGAGTCGGGGTTGTCCTTCCCCTCATCGCCAGCAGACGCTGGATCTGAGACAGCTGGTCAGTCACATCTGAACCAGAACACATAAACTAGCGCTACTGTTGTCTTCTGTGTGGGTGGTCTTTCCTTTTTGCAGTTCTGTCGGCTGTGAAGGATGCACATCACCATGCAGGGCTTTTGAAAACCGCCGCCCGGAACCCACCTGTTCTAAGTTCTCTTCGTTATAGGGTTCCTCCCCTTCCTCTTCACCTCCCTCCTCCTGCTCCTCTCTCTTTGCACCCCCAGCAATGTTCTCCTGGGCCTGGAGAAAAACAAAAACCAGAAAAAGGTATTGAAATGAAGGAAAACCTTCACCTTGATGAAAGTTTATAATCATATTATTATTGTTATGTTCACAAATAAATGCATTGTAAAAAGGCTTCTATAAAACTCTTTTATAGCTGAGGCTTCATTTCTCAGTGGTAAAGCACGTGAGAGCATGTGCTACCTCATCTTCCACTTCTTCCTGGTATTGGTCGTCCAGTGTGTCCTCCTGTTGATCTGGGTTTCCGGCCATCTGAAGCACACGAATCATACACAAATTACACACGCACACACACACACACACACACATACTAACTCTCTTTTGTACATCCTGAGGTTTTCTCCCCATCCAGTTCTCGTGTGTGGGGGTTTACAAGTATTCAGCTTGTAGATATTAATGTTCCTGCCTCTCAACATTTTTCCTGCAGCTGTAATCTCTGTAGTTTCTGCGTATGGTCCCCTTTTCCTTTATTCGCCCCTGTTCTCTTACTCACCACCAGTTCATCTTCCACGGGTTGTTTGGGGCCTTGGCGAGGGTTTATGTGCTGGCCTGGCGCTACTGGCTCTTCTTCCTCTTCCATTCCCTCTTCTTCCTCTTCAGCGGCCCTGTGATGACTCTGCTCGTCCTCGGCCTCCTCAAACTCGTCCTCTCCCTGGTTGTTGGGATCGTCCTCAGGGTCCACCTCACCTTCAACAGTGCCCTACAGATATTGCGATCATGACAAAATATAATAATCAAAATTAGGACTTCTCGTAAACAATCAAAACAATCAACAATATTTTGGTCAACACTGAAATCCCCATTACTTCAAACAATGATTCACTGGCTCTTGAAGTGTGTTTAATTTATAAAACTAAACATAAAAAGGCTGAAATTTCCACTGTAAATTTAAGTCCCAGATGAAATGCAATTTCAAACTAAATCAAATGATTTAATGAACACAGCAAATGCTGGTAGAGCCGCTCAAGTAATCCACGAAATGCTTTTAGCCAGAACCCCAGTAACCTCGAACCTACTTGGAAATCACTCTTCCAAATTGGCAAATGGACTCTGAACTGCGCATTTTTTCAGGACACCAGACTGAATTTCATGTTTTTTTTGTTTTGATTACATTATTTTTTATGTTGGGAGTCAAAATTGAAATTACAATTAAAATGTGATGCAGTGCACAGCTCTAATCAAAAAACCATAAAACTATAGTGATATAAAGTATTGAAAACTAAATAGATTTTCAATAGTTTTTCTAATTTTGTAATGGTGCTTATGGCACAAAATAGTTCCTACTCATTTTGTAAACAAATGGGTTTAAATAAATAAATGGCTGTACAATGTTCAACCAAACCAAAAGGTGACAAAAATGGTCGCTGAAGCTACTTTTTATTAGTTTAAGAATGAAAGTTCAAGGGATTTATTATTACTACTATCTATTATATATATAAAAAAAATCATAAGCATCCTTATAAGGAACAAAAACACAGTAGTCTGGGAACACAACTGCTTTTATTTTTTATTTTTTCTATGCTTCCGTACTAATCCAGACCTCCGAAAAAACACAAAAATAAACTGCAGACATTTCAACACGGCTCAGGAATCCTGAGGATGTGAAGATGAGAGGTGGTGTTACCTGATGTGGAGGCTCTCTGTGATCCATTTCTTGTTTCTCCTCCTCCTCGTCGTGTATCATATGAACATCTCTCTCATCCCTCTCTGTCAAGAAACACACACACACACACACACACACACACACTCGCTGTGTAAACAAATTCCTTTCCAGCAACCACATCCAACTGCATGCTTTTTTAATACCTGGAGACGTTCATTCAGAAAACATTGTACACAATAATTCGACTGTGATTTGACACAGTTGATCAGTTAAAACCTTAAACTGAAGTCTAATTACACTCCTAAACTCATGTTCATTCAAATATTTTTTTGAATTAAAAACAAATTAATTCATGCCTGAAAGTTGTCTTTTCCTTATTTTTTATGATGTGGATTATTTTGTAATAATGTGCAAATTGCACAATTCTTGACCCACTCGCATGTTAATTATATTCAACACACATTTTGCAGGAGCTGGTCTGTCAGTATTTAACAGTTAAACAGAATCAAATGATCTTTGAGTTTTACCTTCTTCATTGTCGATGTGATGCTCTTCTTCTCCTTGAACGATATCATTGTCTATGTTCTCATACTCTGCTCTCTTCCTAATAAAGTCAATAAACAGCAGTTAGAGGAGCTTATCGTATAAGCCACATCAAAACATATTTAGTCATGCTGAGAAATAAGCAAACACACTAAGCCATGTTTAAACTGCTGCTTTACCACAGTGTTTGTTCCATACTTGTCATTTGAACCACTGCTTCACATATATAAACTGTGTGGTAAACTGTTTTTCTGTAAGAAGCCACGTATACTTCTGCAGATCCGCAGAATCGCGACGTCAAATGTGTCCTGCTGGATTGGGAACATGTTTACCAATCAAAAAGTCTTTTGAACGCATCGAAGGTTGACTGAGATGTCAGTGTCAATAACTTAAGAAAACGGTCAAACACATGGACACAGCAGCTGATTCTCTGTGTCCATGTGTTTAAGCCAATCCAGCTACAAAACTATAGGCCAGTTTTTCTTTTTAAGTTTTTTCTTGTTGATATACAACTTAAAGAAAAGAAGGGTGGGAACTAGTGGACTCTGTTTTCATTGATACAAAGTGTGGCTTGAAATCTCACCTCTCACGCTCATCTCTCAGCAGCTGCTCCCGTCTGTCGGCCTCCCTGTGTTGCTGCTCCTCTCTTTGCTGCTCCTCCTTCAGCCGCTGCTCCCTCTCCTTCAGCACCCTCTCCCTGTGGGCCTGCAGGGCCTCCTGTCGCATCTGGATCTGCCTGCGCTCCTCAGCCCTCTGAGCCTCGAGGCGCTGCTGCTCCTGCTGCTGCTCGAAGGCCGACTTCACGTGCTGCACCTGGGCTTGTTCCTGGTGCTGCAGCTGGCTGCCCTGATCCAGCGCCATGTGGCCGTTTGCAGAAGTTACAAAGAGATGGAAATGATTACGAAGGAGGAATAACAAAATGTAGCAAAGTAAAGACATTTGACATAATTGTAATAACTGACAGCACATGCGTGTCCAAAGCTCTTAAATGCCGGTTTCTCTAAACCTTGTTTAGGTAAGACTGAGTAGTTTAAACCAGTTCTGACCAGCTGTGGCTGGCGTCTCTGGCGGTCCAAAGCATTCTCATCAGGCTGCTCCTGCTCTGGCTCCTCCTCCTGCTGCTGGTCCAGGTCCTCTTCCAGCTTCTGAGGCTGCCCTGCTTGGGCCATCTCCTCCTCTGCCAGCTCTCTCCTCCTCTCCGCCTCTCCCTCCCCATCCTCTTCTCCCTCAGAAAAGGTGTGATGGGACACCGTGGGGTGAGACGCAAACTCAGACCGTACGTCCAACTTCTCCTGATGGTCCAACTGAGGGGAAAAACAGAACAAAAACATTTTGTCCAGTCCTTGTTTTTTGTTTTACAGTATAATTTGACCTCCTCCAGGTTAACCATCGCAAGATCCTACAAAGGTTTTGGGGATACCCTTGACTCGGTATCCCAGTGAGACTGGTGCTCTTCCTGGACGTGCTCCTCCTCACGTTTCTGTTCCAATGTGGTAACCTGATAGGCTTTGTAGACATGAGACTTGGTTCCTGCTTGCGGTACTTGAGGAATGGAGTTTTGCCCGGGCTGTGCCACATTGGGTCCCTGGTTCAAGGACTCCCTGAGCTGCTTGTATTCATCCACCTGTACCTGAAAACGTACACGAGAATATCAAGAATCCTGGGGGAAACTTCGTACTTCTAAATCATTTCTACTATTCAAAAAAAGATTTGCAATAAGGGAACTTGCAGTTTAAAGTATTCTAGTTGAATTAGAGTGAGACATTTTAAATATATATTATATTTATAAACAGAGTTCACAGAATGAATGAAGAGCTTGTTTACTTTTCCTTTGGATAATTTGAAAAGTGGAGGATGTTTCCTTGCTCCTCCTTTTTTCAAGAAAAAAGCGGACAATTCATTGTAAATCTCAGTGCAAATGCACCAGATGTGTGGATAACAGAAACCCTGCTGCTCATCTTTCACCATCTCCAGTGACTGAAGCAGCTGTGAGTGTGGTGCCAAAGCTGCAGGTCCATCTTGAATGCTCAGGAGCCACATCTCTTCACCTCATACCTTGTGTTTTTATGTAACATTGCAAAAAATAATATAGATCACTAAACCATTATTGCGCATGCAGGGCACTCACAGCTCAGGGATGTACTACGGTCCTTTTTAAACTGGTTGACTTGTGAGTTTGTTTCTCTTTCTTTTACTTTTCTCATATCCTTTTTGTTAAATAAAACATATTGAAATCAGTTAATCTTGAGACATAAACAGCCACATGCATACCCATACATAACCACTGATATCCTGTCTGATTCCCACTTTGTGTACTCTGCGCCAAGTTCTTATTTGCATATTAAGCAAACGTGATGACAAGCGGAGACTCCTGAAGCAACCGTAATACCAGGTGTACACTGACACTCCTGGAGCTGTCCGCTTGTGATTGGCTCAACCAGAACGTGTGCTCGACGGGATTTAAATGTCCCCAGACCTCAATTTGATTATCAACCAAACTTTGCACCAGAGAATAATTCCAAAATATGCCAAACACCTTTTATTGACATGTTATTAAAACTAGAGGAGCAATAGAAGAACTAAATAGTTCTTAGCTGAAAAAAAAAAAAGCACCGGGGGAATTGATTAAAACCTTTAAAAGCCCGTATCTGATTTAATAAAGCAGCAGCTTTCCTGCGCAGCAGACCGTGGTCTGTTAAAGAAGAAAGGTACGTATTTTAACAAACGAACTGAGAAAAGGCAAACTGCTGTGCATTTATAAGACATGCATGCTTTAAATTCTGTACTGGTAATGTTTAAATCCACTGCAGTCATGTCATGTGTGCTGCTGCCCCCCCACCCCCACCTGAGCTGCTGCTAGCGCACTCTTGTGGTCCTCCAGTGTCAGTGTGAGCTGGTCATGAGCTGCCTTCAGATTCTGATGCTGGACCTGAACGCAAGAAGAACAAATGAGTCACTGGCCACCATGAAAGAGTGAAACTTACCTCACAAAATCTGTAGTTCAAAAGGAACTTTTAATACCAGTCATTTTCATGAGACGGGCATAAATAACAGACAGATTAAACCTGTCGTTGTCAGCTGCTCTCACCTGTGCACCCTGCAGCTGTGTGTGAATGTCATGGTGAGCTTTCCTCAGTTCTTTATTCTCGTTTCTTAGATTATTTAAACTCTCTGCAAAGAAAAACACACACACACATAAAAACGTTTTTCCTGTGCAAAGGAAAAATGACTTTTTTTCTGTACATGCTGTATATTTGTGTGTATGAAGTCACTCCCAACTCAATCGGTTAAAACATAATCCTGGTCTGTGGTCAGAGCCGCCTAGGAAAATGTCAGTGAGCCCTTCAGGTTTGCAGGGTTCTTCTGTTTCAACACACATCCAAGGCAGAGTGGAATAATCTTTATCCCTCCACCCACCACTTTATATCTGCTGCATTTGCTGTACCTGACAAATGAGAAGTCAAGGCTGCTTTGCTCTGGCTTTTATTTTTGCATTTCTATCAACAGCAAATTTTGGATTATATAGTTCAAGAATGATCTTACTGGAAAGTACACAAGTCTGGTTAACTATTCCAGTTTGAGCCAATATGTCATGGATTCTTGTTGTGTGTTTGTTTTTAAGGAAAAGGGGAATGGTTTCTAATTTTTGAAACTCTGCAGTTTGTATCCGTTGTAGTACTGATGCAGCTCATTTCTATATAGAGGGAATGTGTGGCCCTGCAACAGTTGCACCAGCTGCTTCCCTTTTCAAACACAATGGACGCAGCATCTTCTAAACAAACACAATGGTCAGGATTTTTCCATACATCCACTTTCATCTGCTTATCTGGGACCAGGTTGCAGGGAACAGCAGTCTGAGCAGAGATGCCCAGACCTCCCTCATCCCGGACAATTCCTGCAGCTCTTCCCAGGCATTCCCAGGCCTACCGAGAGACAGTATCTCCAGTTTTTCCTGGGTCTTCCCGGGGTCTCCTCCCAGTGGGACATGCCTGAAACACCTCTCTAGGGAGGCGTCCAGGGGACATCCGATACAGATGTCCACGCCACCTCAGCTGACTCCTCTGGATGTGAAGGAGCAGCGGCTCCACCCCGGTTTGATTGACTGGTAAATTGAGAGCTTTGCCTTTAGACTCAGCTCCTTCTTCACCACGAGGGTCCGGTACACCGACCGCATAACTGCAGGCGCTGCACCAATCCGTCTGTTTATCTCACGCTCCATCCTTCTCTCATTCGCAAATAAGACCCTGTGATACTTAAACATCTCCACTTGAGGCTAGACCTCTCCACCAACCCGGAGAAGGCACGCCACCCTTTTCTTGTCGAGAACCATGCCCTCGGATTTGGAGGTGCTGATTCTTATCCCAGCCCCACTGAGGAAGCAGAGTCGCCAGCCTCTGCTTCCTCAGTGGAAAGCATGTTGGTGGGATGGTGGAGATCCTCAAAGTATTCTTTCCACTATCTGACAACGCCCCCAGTCGAGGTCAGCAGTTCCCCAACGACACTGTAAACAGTGTTGGTAGAGTACTACTTCCCCCTTCTGAGGCGCCGGACTGTTTGCCAGAATCTCTTCAAGGCCAACCGATAGTCCTCCTCCATGGCCTCACCCAAAAGTTTTTGCCTCCAGAACCGCCCAAGCTCCAGCTTGCTAGGCCTGCCAGTAGCCGTCAACTGCATCTGGAGTCCCACATGCCAACATGGCCACCAGCGTATCCAACTCACCACTAGGTGATGATCAGTTGACAGCTCCACCCCTCTCTTTACCCGAGTGTCTAAGACAAACAACCGAAGATCAGATGAAACAACAACAAAGTCAATCATCGACCTTCGGCCTAGGGTGTCCTGGTGCCACATGCACTGATAGACACCCTCAAGCTTGAACATGGTGATTATTCTGGACATACTCTGACAAGCACTGAAGTCCAATAACAGAACACCGCTCGGGTTCAGATCAGGAAGTCCGTTCCTACCAATCACACCCCTCCAGTGATCACTGTCATTGACCACGTGGGCTCATCCTGGACAACTCCAGAGTGGTGGAAGGTCCAGCCCCTCTCAAAGAGCTCAATTCCAAAGCCCAAGCTATGCGTGGAGGTCAACCCAACTACCTCTAGCCGGTACCTCTCAACCTCCAACACAAGGTCTGGCTCCGAGGCTGCGAGGTGACATTCCATGTTCCCATTGCCAGAGTTTTGGTCCAGGGATTAGGTCGTCAAGGCACCCCACACGACTGCTACCAAAACTACACTGCACCGGCCCTTCCTGCAGGTGGTGAGCCTACTGGAAATGATTTAATTATATTTTCTTTGTAATTGTGGACATCAAAGCTAAATATGTTTCCCTCTATCACTGCTTTTTCCTTAGGTAAGGTAAGTTTGAAAATAACCAAATATGTGACCACCACTACCTTTTAGCTGGGAAATTTCCACCTCTTTGGCTTGATGCAGTTTGTCGTATTGTTCCCTGTGTTGGTCCAGCACTCTGTTGTGGTCCTTGCCTTGCAACTGGTGCTGCTCCTCCAGCTCGTAGTACTGCCTCTTCAGGTCGTCATGCTGATTCTGACAGAAGTGAATAGTTTTGTCATCATGTGGACTCCCTACTTCAAACACACACCAACCATACATGAAAAACCAAAGAGGAAGGATGTTTGGCAAGATCGGGGACTGCCTGTGTGTTTGTGTGACAGGAAGAAAGAGGGATGTCTGTGTCAACAGAAAGAGGAAGGTAGCCAGAAAGGTGGGGATCAGTATCACTACTGCGAGTGTGAAACTCTCGTTACACATACCTTCAACATCTGATGCTGCACTTGTAAGGAGTTGAATCTGCTGTTAGAGTCTTGCTGTTTGAAAATAAAACCAAGATAACAAAAACTCTCTGAAATCAGTGACTTTGTAGTCCAGAAATTGATTTATTGTAACAAGACAAAGCAGTGAGGAGTAGTAGATTTAAAAGGTCCCACTGAATGCATTTGTTGGCTGTTTTAATTTGTTTTCTGAGGTCACTAAATAGAGCAAGTGATGTTGTTTTGATGTTGGTTTTTCAAGCTCATTGCATGTGTCGGTCATTTAAGATGAGCTCTTTTCTGTGGCTCATGTACTTTTACAGTTTTTACAGATGCTAGTTGGCATATTGTACTGATGTATGAACTCATGGCCAATGTCAATATTAGCCCTCGGTTAAACTCAAAAGGTTTGTGTTGAGGTGTGTTCAACTACGGCTAACCACAACACTGTCTCTGCCCCCATCTCCCTTAGTACTGGCACTCCCCAGGGCTGTGTGCTGAGACCACTCCTGTTCACTCTGTTTACGCATGACTGCTTCGCGATACACCCCAACTGTCACATAGTTAAGTTTGCGAAGAACGCTGCAGTGGTGGGACACATCACAGACGGCAATGATTCCAAATACAGAGAAGAGGTGAAACACCTTGTGAGCTTGTGCAGATAAAACAACCTCTGCATCAACTCACTCATGTGCTGGTATGACAAAAAAAAACTTCTTCCTCTTCCTCTCCTTTAGTCCTTAGGAAACAACATTTTCATCTGTCTGACATATTCAGTTCTTATGAAACTCAGATTTTCCTACTTTGTATTCTTGTAGAAGTCAACTGTGCTGCGGCATTGACGGTCTGATATTCCTGAGCTCAGCAAAGAAAGAAAGAAGAAAGTGAGCTGGTGTTTGCTGAGTTTGGAGTCATAACCAAATGAGTCAACGTAATGCGATTCTACCTCATTGCAGGGTTTGGGATTGGGACGTTTTTTAGATGAATAATTAAATAGTGAAATTTGTGTATGAATGAAATGAGAACAGGATTTGAGTTTCACTGCATGTTCATCTGACTGACTTGCCAAACTATTTTTACTGAACTATGTCGAGGTAAACCTGGTTTTACATTCAAAGGGACCTTTCAAAAAACATGACTAAATAACACCAGCTGTCTAACACAACAACAACAAAAAAATCGGACAGAAATGCCCCAATATATATATATATATATATATATATATATATATATATATATATATATATATATATATATATATATATATATATATATATATATATATATATATATATAAAAATAAAACAAAAACTTTCAGAATGTTGCAAGCTGAAAAAAATGTGTGAAAAAATGCAGCGCCAAAAACAAACAAACAAAAAAAGCAGGCATACCTTCTCCTTGTTCATTGACTGCTGCGCCTCAAGTTTATAAACCAGATAATCTAGAAAACGACAGATAAATTAACCTGAAGAAAAGCAACACATTTACTTACTGATGTTGTTCAAATGTATATTTGTAAAGTGGTCTCAAAGCATATAAATCTCAACGTGAATATAAATCAAATTCAAATTCATAATATTGAAATATAATATACATTATATAATATAATTCATACAATTCAAAAACACACACACAAATCTTCAACTACACATGCACGAATTGCCTGACACACACACAAAGCTACATTTACGCAAAGATCAGCACGAGGGGTTTTGAGTCTTCACACCACCGAAGCCAAAAAGATTTGTGCCTACATGGTGCGTTTAAGTGCTAGTGGAAAGCTGGGTCATCTGAATTTTCTTCCAAGTCAAGCGTTATTTTTCTCGATACTTAGTTCCCGTTAAACTTGTAATAAATTGTTGAAAATTGAGGATCTGTGTAAAAACGACTATCTCGCACCCTATGTTTATAACACACTTATTTTGTAATATTTTTAAATTTCCTGTATGGACGCATACATTTATGAGGCATACAAATGTAATTAGATGGTTTAAAGCGAGTGGAATTCTAAATACCTTCTAAAACTGTCATGTTGTTTTTATCATTACCAGAATCACTGGTCCTTTGACTTACCAAAAGCAACACTGTAAACTTTTCATCTATTATTTATTATCTTCTTACCAAAGTGACATGTGCAAAACATCCTCCATCCATTATTTACATATTTTATATCTTATCTCTGTGATGCCTCACCATTACCGTCTTCTTGCCTCCTGATTTGACTGTCAATTTTTCCCAGCTAAAGAAGAACTCCACCACCTACCGGTAGTTACTTCAATCCATCTAATTACATTGGTAGGCCTCATAATTTATGTGTCTCTATATATGAAAGTAAAGAATATTACTTTAATATTACTATCAACTTATATTTTAAGTTTATTTTATCTGATATATGTTAACATATATGTTATACTACTGAGAATTAACTTGTATTAAATAAAAGATTTTGTACTTTTGTACTGCAGATACAAGAAAAATGCCTGAGATGCGGCATAAAAGTAATGCTTTAATTTGAAACATAATTAATGTGAACAGAGAATAAATTCATGAAACACTTTGAACTTATTTTGAACTTATGTTCATTTATTTCGAAAAAAAAATGAAAATACTGTCAGTACAACAAAAAACTGCAAACCAAAATTTTCCTCAATTATTATAAGCACACCAAATACTCCTCAACTACTGACTCCCTCAGTAGTAGTAGGTATTAATGAATGAATGTCACAATGCATTTATTTTTTTCCACAGTCTAATATTTGCTTAGTTACATATGAAAACAAGATATAAAAACCCCATTAAGAACTGATTACAAGTGTTTTCTCACCTTCTTTGGCTTTTTTGTGCTCCAGCCTCTCTTTCTGAAGCGACTTCTCCAACCGGGAGCGATGTTCATACACCACTAAACACAAGAAACAAGACGGGGAAAACGGAGCGTTAACAAAGGAAAGGTTAACACAAATTTAGCGGTTGTTTGGGGCTCCATATGGACCAGATGGAAGAAAAACACTGCAATATAAATATGTATGTTGCAAACAACGTACTGACCCCAGGTACTCAAACATTTGTTTCAGAGATGCAAGCAGGAAAGATGTGCAATTTGTGGTTGATATGACAGCAGAGTGTGATATTTACTCAGCCAGACTGTGATCCCAGTAAATCTCTCCCTGTGTGAATACCACAGCTTTCTGCTGAAGGAAGAGACGTCTAGGATGTGTTTGTAGTCTAAAGGAACTTCCAGCTACGACTGGTTTGGTTCAGACTGCAGCTGTATCTGGTGTCTGGTGTCCACTTCACACAGAAGTTAAATAACATTGAAACAGGCCATTGTGGAAGTTTTCTAAAAAAAGACCAACTACAATCCTCTGATTACCAATGGTATAATAAATAAACTGAGCAAATTCCTTTAGTATAAAGAGTAGCCTTAAAAGCCTGTTGATAACTTGGATGCTGATTAATTTGAAATTATTATTATTATAATTATTTACTAAATACTTTTTTTTTTAACTCCTCCCATGTAACAATTAAAATTCAATATTCTGGCTCTAACATCTTGTTTATTTGTGTGAAAGCCTCTGAATCACTTGTTAAAAATAAAATGCTAAGCATCCAATTTTCGCTTCTTCCTGCCTCTAAAAAGCTGAGTGCTCAAACTGATGATGGAGCTCTTCTTCGCCTTTGAGCACCATCTCAGCACATTCGTAGATAAACTGGTACATCTATCCTGGAATAATTTCATGAGGGCTGCAAACTGACAAGGAGAGGGCAGTTGCAGGTGCAGAAAATTAGGAAAGCAACAGAGACTGAACGAGTTTGCAGGAATAAGACTAGCTTAAGTAGGGACGAGATTACATCCAAAATACACTATATTGTCAAAAGAATTCGCTCACCCATCCAAATAGTCGGAATCAGGTGTCCAATCACTTCCATGGTCACAGGTGTATAAAATCAAACACCTCGGCATGCAGACTGTTTCTACAACTATTTGTAAAGAATGGGTCGCTCTCGGGAGCTCAGTGGATTCCAGTGTGGAACTGTGATAGGAAGCCACCTCTGCAACAAATCCAGTGGTGAAATTTCCTCGTAATATTCCACAGTCAACTGTATTATAAAACATGGAAATTGTTTGGGAACGACAGCAACTCGGCCACAACGTGGTAGGACATGTAAACTGATGGAGCAGGGTCAGCAGATGCTGAGGCTCATAGAATGAAGAGGTCTCCAAATTTCTGCAGTCAATCACAACAAACCTTCAAACTTCATGTGCCCTATAGATGAGCTCTAGAACAGTGCACAGAGAGCTTCATGGAATGGGTTTCCATGGCAGAGCAGGTGCATCCAAGCCAGACATCACCAAGTGCAATGCAAAGTGTTGGATGCAGTGGTGTAAAGCACGTCGCCACTGGACTCTAGAGCAGTGGAGACACGTTCTAGGGAGTCTGGGTTTGGCGGTTGCCAGGACAACGGTACATGTCTGACTGCATTGTGCCAAGTGTAAAGTTTGGTGGAGGGGGGATTATGGTGTGGGGTTGTTTTTCAGGAGCTGGACTTGGCCTCTTAGTTCCAGTCAAAGAAACTCTGAATGCTTCAGCAGACCAAGACATTTTGGACATTTCCATGCTCCCAACTTTGTGGGAACCGTTTGGAGCTGGACCCTTCCTTTTCCAACATGAGGCATGAAGCAGGTCCACAAAGACCTGGATGACAGAGTCTGGTGTGGATGAAAGTGTGATTTAGTGTACTTTCAGCTGATCATCCATCCCCAGATTTTGTATCCTGTCACATGCTGCAACAGATCGAAAAAGTTGAATCTGTAGTTTTGTGTTGAAGTTTTGTGAATGAAGTATTTCTTGTGCGGCTCCCGATAGCGCTGTGTATAGCTGTGTCATTTTCTCAGCTGCAACACCGACTCCATGCCTGCAGTAAATGAAGAATACCCCAAACGTGGGGATAAATGGTTGAGTTCCTGCGCTGACACTCCAATTTGATGGTGCAATGACCAATGCGTAGAGCATCATGAGCCCAGTAGGTGTGTCGGCGGTGTTCGGGGCTGGAGATAAAATTTGAAGAGATTCTTGAGGGCAGAAAATGATCGCTCTGACAGCACTAGGTGGCTTGCTCAACCATCGTATGTCTACAAAATGGAAACAGTCTAGATGTGCCTTGTGTATTGGGGATGATATCACAAGAAGATGTTGCTGACTGCAGAGCAGTGGTCAAGCCAGCTGAACGCAGATCTAGGCGTGACTGTAGATAAGCATTAGTCACTGCAAATTGATTTGGGCAGATACACCACCACACACAGCAGATAAAGCAAGAGAAACACAACTGCACTGAAACAAATGTGATGGAAAATGTGTGCTAAGATCAATTATTATCACCTTATCTACTAAAGGAATAAGTCAATATTTTAGCATCTTATAAAGACACAAAACAAAAGTTACATCACGGTGTCGCTAAAAAGGTGCATTTCAAATGTATTGAACTTCAAGATGTACTGCAGGAACATTTGTTTCGTAGCGTGCATGCTTCATGGAAGACGTTTTAGTGATTTCTTACGCGGTTCTTGTCTGATTCTTTTACAGAAACAGCAAATGTTGCACCAACTCTCACATACACTCCGACACATCTCAGATGTGCCTTCTTGTCTGTGCCTTTTTCCCTCAGCCAGCCACACAGAAGCATGCTCCTTACACTGTGGTTTAATTGTGTCTGCAGAGCGACAACAAGGGAGCTCTCTGTAGTGGTGAACCTTTGCTGGATTACTGCTTAAGATGTAGAAAAGGTTGTATTGATTAGATTTGACTCACGGTGTTGACAGGGAAGTGGAATCTGAGGTAAATTTGAGCATGTTTACACTCCCACCTTTGTCTATGCACAAGCTTGCTCGCATACACAACACACACACACGCACACACACACGCACACACACACGCACACACACACGCACACACACACAAACACACACACAAACACACACACACACACACAAAAGGCCTGTTCAATTTGAGAAGAAGGGAGTTACAGCAAATCATACAGGAGTTCACATTATATGATCATTTTTTTTAAATATATTTCAGTTCACTCAACTAAAATATACAATTCTTATCAATATTCAGGGATTTGTTCTACATGTATCTCAGGCTGTCTCTAAGGTGAAGGCAAGAGAACCTGTGAAAACCATCCACCAGAGTGTGGTCTACCTCCTTCTGTGGCATCTGCGGCAGCTTTCAACCATATAGTGAAAAGCCCTACACACCAGTGCAACTGTACCCAGGACCCACAAATCCTGATAAAGTCTGGCGGATGTATCACTTTTTCTTTTGAAGCTTCATTCAAATAGTCTGAGAAACCTCAGATGTGAGTGAAAAACACTCCCTTATACACCAGGCAAATAGGGGAGAAACTTAATATTACAAATAATCCGACTGTTGTGATTAGAAGACGAAAGGGAGAAAAACACTAGAGTGAATGGGAGTTTAATCACAGGGACACGTCTGCATGAGTGCATATGTATCTTATTCTCTTAAATAAAAAAAACATTTAAAAAAAATAGAAATTCGATTAAAAGCAAGGGTCTTGTATTGGCTGGAGGTGAGTCGTCAATACAAACAAATACTACTTGGCCTCAATAAAGGTCGGGCACGGAGAAAGGTGAGTTTTCATTATAAAGTGAATGCCACTTAAACAAAATCAATTCAGATAAATGATCCTACTCGTTTAAAAAGGTTTTGTTTGTACTAGATGGAGAAGCTTCCTCCAGCTTCTATGTTCCACATGTGTGAAAAACTCCCAGAAAGCCTCAGATCAGCTGAAACACTGTTTATTTAAATCCAGGTCGAAGACTCACCTGTTCTCAGCTGCATTTGAATAAAGACACAAATCCACTGTTTTACTTTTAAGCTTAACTTTCAAAACTCGATTACAGTTTAACCACTGATTTTATCTATTGTTCTATTTCTCTTGCTTTTGTTTACATTTTAAATCATGCTTTTTATTAACATTTTAACCACTGATTTTATCTATTGTTCTCTTTCTTTCTTTCTTTCATTCTCTCTCTTTCTTTTTTTCTTTCACATTTTAAATCATGCTTTCTATTTATGTGACATTTTAATGTCTCTGTAAAGCACTTTGAATCACCTTGTTGTTGAATTGTGTTATAAACTTGCCTTGCCTTGATGAAACATTTGTCTGTGACAAATCTTTTCTGCTCTTGCATGTGGTCTGCTTGCACATCTTTCACAATAAAAGTCCTGCTAAGAACAAGGATTTTTTTTTGAGTACATTAAAAAGTTACACTTGCAATTTTCTTTTCCACTTTAAATTTCCTGAAACATTTGACTTGCAGATACTACTTTTGCCAAATTAAAAAAGAATTCCTATCCAATCACCAAAATCTAAATCTGTACATTTCTAGACAAAATACAATCATCAAGTTAAAGATAAAATGATCAGCTGGAGTTTCAAGCAAAACGTTTGTTAACTTTTTCCACAAATATGTTTATTCAACTTCCTGGCCATAGTCCTTCTCCACAATCCACCTCAAAAGCTGAGCATTTTCATCATTTTCATCACACTGTGAAGCAAATTTAAAAGGGGAGGGGGCAGACAAATGAGCGCACGACTCCAATGCAAACATAAATACATGTGATATTTAAATGCAACATGCCAGATTTAATTTTGAAACAACAAAATAAGGCACTGTAGAAAAACACTAATTATACTGGCAACAGTGAGAATTTAACGTCAAAGTCTGCCTCTCATAAGACTCTAGCACCCGAAGCAGTTTAAGTAAATAAAGACCTCTGCCTTTATTTTAAAAAATACGATAAATGCAAAGTGACAGCTGATCCTTTTACATTACAAACAATTGGCAGCCTGTGGTTTAATAGAGTAACAGTTCATCAATATGGCTAGCTCATACCGCCCCAAGCCTCAGCCAACCTCTAAAAATAGGGCAAAATGGCAATTAGCTATTACCTGTCAATATCAGATTGCTAAACTTTGTGGTTGGCTGAATGACCCGCCACTTAACAATGAACGCTATGAATGTGGGCCACAAATTCAACCTAGCAGATGAAGATAAGCAGCACAAGTCCATTCAAGGGGTGATACACCGTGACACCAGCCAACGAAGGTTAAACAGTCACCTTTAAATGTGACTATACTGCAGTGACTTATGAACATTTTCAGGTCTAGCAACTAAATGCACCAGCCGTTAAAGCATTTCATAGTAAGATAAAACTGCAAATATGTATTTTTATACTTCACAGTCTACTCTTAACCATACTGCAGGCATGCAGTTACAAATGAGACATCTGCTTCTGATTTTAAGGAGAAATTAAACATTATTGAAGCAGGGTGCCAACAAATTTGTCCGTTAATCTTACAGATAGGACAGGTAAGTGCTTCAGGGCATCTACGTGGTATTTGTGCTAACAGAGCAGTGGTAAATGGCTGGATTAAAGGCTGTGTTAAATAATGAGGACCAGAGTTTGGGCTAAAACCCAAACACTCCAATTGACTTTATGATGTGGGTACAAACGCTGCTTTGAGAAGCTATGTGGAGAAGGCTGGTAACTTTGAACTAAAAGAATAAAAGTTTAATTCAAAACCTCCCTTCCTGTGTGTGTAATCTAGTGTGTTTACATGAAAACAGTGAATTAGTGAGGCTACTCCTGCACAAGTCCTTTTAAACAGCCACAGTAAAATGATCCTTAACATGTAATATGGTTCCTGCAAGCTGAGTTTGTGTGTTACTGTCGTCTTTACATGATAATAAACAGATTAGCACAAATGAAAGCCAAAAAAGCATTATACCATTTTTAATTTCATAGACTTTAAATGAGAATCAGTGTGCCCTGTTCTTTGTTTACATGTCAAAGACATTAACTGGATCTGTACGTGAATAAATGATGTTTGAATGTGGTTTTCAAACTGGACTGGCAACAAAAGAAAGTTTGTACCTTTGTGCACATTTACGAATAATCTTCAAGTTTTTAATTATGATGCCAGCTTTAAAATAAATAAATAAAAAGAAAGACAAGCTGCACATCAACATTGGTTTCTTTTCCATAAACACAGCAAATATTCAGATTTTCTTTTGATAATGCATCAGACTAAAGACTGCTTCTCTGTAAACTGCTCTTATCTGACAAAGGCAAAGATTATTCATTTCAACCGTGTCGGTGGAGGGGATGGAGGGGATACCAGCCAATTAATCAGCTGCTGGATTTTCCACGAGCCAAACCATTTCTCCCACTATAAAAGCATTTAGATATTCACTTACAGCAGCCTCATCCATGGAGGACTGCAGGAAAACATCAACGTGGAAGAGCACCCTCATGTTTAACCCATTTTGAGAATTTACGAGACACTTAGATTGTCTTGTTTTTGTTTTTTGTAACCACTGTCTGATGGTAAAACATGTATGATTTAAGAGTGGGTTATCATAGAGACAGTTAAACATACACTTTTGCAGCAATAAAAAACAAATCTAATGAGATTACCCACACTCACTGTGTTACAGTCCGGAAAAAAGGTGTTTCCTCCGACCTGACGATTTTAACTAGCTGCTTAATAGTGTATGGTCTTCTCATCAATGGGTAAAAGTGTGCAAATATACACTGCAACATCAAATCAGATCATCTGTTCCTCTTTTTAAACAACCCACATTCAATTGTGAGCCATTGAATTTGTAATTTTTGAAGAACCATATTCACTAAAATGTAATAACACGACAACATACAGTCCCACGCGTATCACGGTGGACTGGAAGGTTTAAGTTGTACTTAACATTTTCCCTCATTCATTTTCTTTGTTGTTTTGGAGAGTGAAGTGACTGTGCTCCACTTCAGCAGCAGATGTTCTGACAGCTGATGGTGGGCATGAAAACACCACGGATACTACCAAGGAGATATAATCAGCAGTAAACCTCAATTCTGGGAAATATGGAGTCTAATTTAATTTCTGTGGTTTACACATGGAGGAAGAACGGCTGTCCAACCAAAAGAGCTCTCTGGTGATTAACCTGGGATGGAAAGATTAGAGAGCCAAGTCAGGACAAAGACAGGTTTACTACAGTCTACTTACAGTCAGGTCAGACTGCCGACACTGTTTCAGATATTGAACTTTGTTGATATTAACACTGGCAGCACACACACACACACACACACACACACACACACACACACACACACACACACTGGTTAACATTACTTTTAGTTAGGGCTTGAATTTCAATAACTAGAGATTTACTAGTGGGTATGTTTATAACTGATTCACCAAACAACTATTTCCTGTAGTTTCTAGTCACATTACTTTTATTTTACAAGTATCCTTTTCTGCTTTTCCTTTTGTCATTTGTCAATTATCCACAGCTTCTTGTACCGTTTGTAAAGTTTTTAGAGGGCAAAGTGCAGTTTACTGTTGTATGTACTATTGTTTGAGAGCTTTTTCTTCTCCCTGAAACAATAAAGTCAATCTTATCTTAAAACCTCTTTGCATGCAAAAACAATGTGATAAACTGTAACCAAGAGTGTACTACTTTGGTCAACTCACCACAAACACCTCAAACTTTCATAATTTGTCATAGAAAACTACAGTTCTAAACTTTAATTATTGTCTTAAATTTCACAGTTTTGGTCAAAAGGTGCAGAATTAACGTAAAACTAAATTATAGTTTGTAACGAGTTTAATTAAACGCTGTACTTTGCTTGAAGTTGAACAAGCATGTGTCAGGGACGACACGTTTATTAAATCTGAGTTTTTCTTAGCGGGGCTTCTTCAGGCAGACCCAGAAACCCGGAGCTCGCCAGGCAGCTGTCAGTCACCTCACCATCCCTGTTTACCTTGGAGCTGCGCCGACAGAGACTCCTGGTGCTGCTGGTACTTCAGCGCCGTGGCCTCGGTCCTCTTGAGCTGCTTGTGCATCTCGTAGGAGATCATCCCGCCGTAGAACATCCCGCAAACCACGGTGACCAGCAGGAGACACTGGAATATCCTCCGCTGCCTCCGGGAGCACACGCCGTTTCCCATGTTTGGAGCAGCCGCGCACCTCCCCGCGGTCCGAGCGAGAAAGCCCCGTCCTGCTGCGGCGAACTTCCGACGCAACTTTTCACCTCGCCCTCCTACCTCCCGTCCTCACTCCCCGAGCATTTTTAGAGGAAAATAAAGTTTCAGTTAGGCGCTGACGTCTGCGTCTGTGTGCATTGTGGCAACGAAATCACGTCCACTTACAACTCTCTCTCTCTCTCCAGCGACTTCAAAGCAGCCGCTCAGATTTCTCGCCCCACTTAAAGTCAAAGTCTTTGAAAAAAAAAAAAGACGGAAAAAAACAACAACAACAACCCAAGTATGACGACTCTCTTCCTCGCTCTTTAACGGACTTCTGAATTCTCGACGCAATTCAGACGAGCTTCCGCAAAAGTTGAAGTCCGGGACGAGGCCTCGGGAGTACCTTTAATTTCAGTTACGTGTCAGTAGAGCAACAGCAGCCTGCCGTCCAACCGCAGCTCCAGAGGAAGTCCCGCCCCCCGAAACTATATTAATTTTCTATTCCCGCCCTCATCCTTTTACCTGATTGGTCAGTGTAAACGTGCATCAAAACAAGGGGAGGGCCGTGAGGGTAAGGAAACTCGTGGTTTTACCTTTACTCAGCCGTATGGAGTAGTCGCAGTCAAAGGTTTGAGACCAGAGCTACAAAAGAAGTCTGAAAGAAGGAGTCTGTAGGTTTGACAACAGTCTTGAGTGATAATGTTGCTGATCTAACGGCAAGTTTTTCCCTAAGATTAATTTTGTTTTTACAACACATAATCATACTTTTGATTAGACTCATTTTTGTGGAAGGTGTCATATCCCAAAAATTATTTATTTTCTTATATATTTGTCAAACAATAGGGCAGGAACAGAATACAGTGACTTTGTACATTGTTGCTCACTTTTTATTGGGTCCTATTACCTACAGTTATAACCTTTCTTCTTCTGTCATATTGTGACATGTGAATCCATATAAAATTAATTATGGGTGTTAAAATATGGTTTAAGAAATGTCAGAATTATAAATGCTCATATTCACTTGAATTAATCTGAAAAAAAAACCCACCACCTTAAGAAAAAGGTGTGACCAGTATCATATATAGTATCATATTTAACATGCTCAACAGTATACAGTTGTAATGTAAATGATAAATATGTCCTTTAAATGTAATGTGTGGGCCACAGTTTTCCAACAAAGCTTCAAGCAAATAGGTCTTTATTCATATTGGAAAGAAGAAGATAAAACACAATCCCCACATTGTAATGACATGTGGAAGTTGACAGACCCACACATATGCAGAACTTAGGTTTTGCAGATGATCGGGTCACACACTGACAGTAAAAACTTCAGCATTATTGACAAGCCATTAGATTTGCTAATGAGATAAATGAAGTTCCATGTACAATAGTAAAAAAAAAAAAAAAAAAAAAACATACATATACTACTCGTGCATAAAACAGCTGTTTGTTCTGCTTTTCTTCTTGTCCTTATCTTTTTGTTACCATTATCTCTGGGAGACCAAATTACGAGAATCGTTTTGAGCGCATCCTCTAAACGTTAAAGTTGATGACATATTAGACATGTGTCGACTAATTTTAAACCCCATTACTTTTTTGTCTCAAAGAGTGGAAGCTGGTCTTCTGAAAGTAAGTCTCAGGGCTGCAAAAACCCTGATTATGTCTCTGACAGCTTATTTGAAATCATTATGACTTTTGATCGATCTGAGACCCTGAGAGTCTTTATCAAAAATCACATCTTTACCTATAACAGTGGAAATCATCGTTTTTCTTCTAATATGACGAGAGCTTGGACCAAGAGAGCTGAGAAATACCACACAGATGTTAAATTCTGTTCAGGTTCCAAACAAAGTTGAGACTTGTGTAAATTTAAATAAAAATGGAATGTAATATTTTGCAAATCACAGAAACCCATACTTTATTCACAACGGAATATCGAACATCTGGGAAGCGAGGAGGTCAGTTGTTGAAGCCATACTTTTGTAAATGTTTCAGTATTGGGTTTAGCGTTGTCTTGCTGAAAGTTGAAAGGCCTTCACTGAAAAAGATATTGCCTGGATGAGAGCACATTTTGCCCTAAAATGTATATATATAAACATTTTAATTCTAATTACAGTGCAGTTCTCCATTTTACCTCAATCAATTTTAAATGAGCTTTTGTCTAGAGAAGAAGGTGGCATTTCTGAAGCACATATAGCTTCTGCGCTGGATGGTGCTTTTGTGGATAGGATGATAAAATTTGTTCTTAGCGATATCTGGAAGTGTTCCTTAGCCTCTGCACTGATTTCCATGACAGAATTATGCCTGTTTTTAATGTTCTGCTATCTGAAAGGCCCAAAGATCCTAGGCATCCAGTATGGATTTTTGGCCTCGTCCCATGCCCACAGAGATTTCTCCAGATTCTCTAAATATTTTGAATAAATCATGAGCTGTAGATGCTGAGCTATTCAAAATCTAACAATTTTATGCTGAGAAACATTATTCTGAAATTGCCTTTCTCTTTAAGATGCCGTTTTATTCTGATTAGCTTCAATATGCTCCTCCGGGTGTTTTTTTTCTTTTAGTACCAATTAATTATTAATTAATTAAATACTAATTTTCCTAGACACGATGCTGTTGTGAAATTTAAAAAAGAGATACTGGATTCTTTGAAATGGTATGCCTCACTTTCAACACTTGCTATGTTTTCTATATTCTGCTGTAAATAGAATAAAGGTTCATGAGATTACCAGTTATCAAGCATTTTGCTTTAGGGTGTTTCCTGTATTTCCTGTTTGTGACGGAAATAAAGTGGCAAAAATCAGAACTAACAGCTAGGGATAAAGCTTATTACTTATTACTGTGCTTGCAATAACCTAAAACCACACACACACACACACACACACACACACACACACACACACACACACACACACACACACACACACACACACACTTCAAAATAAGTGCAACGTACTTCAAAAGAAGTACATTGTCAAACAAAATACTGTATCGGTTCATGCAGAACCATGGCATTTGTGCATGTACATATTTTGTTTTGACTTATGAGTAAAAGTAACAGGACACTCCCTGTGAAGGGAGGACCAGTCTGACGCTTCCAGCAACCATCACAGCCAGAGCAAGCAACAGGTAATAAGCACCATCTACAGACAGGTGCTGGAACTACAGAGGACTGACTTGGTAGACTAACAGTGCATTCCATTTGCAAGCTGAAGTTGCATGAAATTTCTCAGTTTTAAGTCTGAAATTTCAGCTGGAATGCTGCAACAGATAGTGCGTAGTTTGGAGAGGTTAATTTCCCAACTTTGCCACTGGTAGGCGGTCTACAAACCAACAGCGCTGGAGGATCCGCTTTACACCTGAAGGTGTTTACCATTTTGTTTATAGTTATAGAGTTATGAGTTCTTCCCCTTGGCAGTGTTGTATTGTTAAGCTCAAGCCAGGTTTCTTTTTCACTCTCGTTGCTATCAACAAAACCCCTGAAGAGATGATGGCCAACAATGAATTTCCTCCACTTGCAAACAGTACATCCTTCAGCACCAACACCAGGAAGCCCGTGTGCTGCATCTGTGTGCTTGAAATGCAGAAAGCATCTGCGCTCGTCACGACTTTCTGTGATAAAAAGATCATAGAAACAGAGTTCAGCTACTATCAAAAAAATTTGAACCTTGACTAAACAACGTGGATTTATGCTCTACTGTTGATTTCAGAGGCTGAACACGACCTGGACCAGAGGAAGCCAGGATCAGTGAGGGAAATCTTAAAAAGCAGTTATTTTGTTGTTCTTCATAGTAATGCTGGATTGTGAAAGAGAAATGTTATGGTGAAAATTGTTTAGGGGTTCTGCTGGAAAGCAACAAGCAATCATGTCTGAATGTGCAAAAAAAACAAACAAAAAAAACCCAATCCCAAGACAAATAATGAAATCTGTGCATTATTCATTTCATTTTAAAAATGAAATTTAAAAAAATACTAATAAAACAATCTTTGTACGAGGTACATTACCCATTTTTCCTGCTTATATTTAGAAAGCAAGAAATTGGAAAAAGGGTATTCTTTTCCTTTTTTGTCTTTCTTTTACCATGAAGAGAGAAAGAATGATGATCCAAAGATTTTTAAAGTTGTACAACAGTCACAGAACTTGCTTAGAGGTTTCTCTGGCATTTGAGGCCCACAGAAAACATTCCCTCTGATAACTGATGTCCACATTCGTCCTAGTATATACGTCTCCTGGACAACAGCACTATTGTCTCCAATGTGTGGCTCTAATTTCAACATGCACAATATACATAATCATACAAATAAATCTCACCTCCCTCTTCAGAAAAATGCACACCCAGTCCTTGTTTATGACGAACAAACCCATAATAAGTACAGCTTTAAATGAGCCTCATGAGATCACACCCCGAGAAAACATTCCTCCCACAAATCCTGCTGCACAGAGAGAAGGAAGTCAAACAAACATGCTGTTTCTTATATTTTTGTGCAGCTGCGAGGAATGGGAGCAAAGGTAAAAACAGATGCCACATATCCATTTATGTAGTCATTTCCACTCATTCGGAGGTAGCTGGACTCTGAAAAAGATTAAAAAAGAGAAAAGAGAGGCAGATGGTGATGAATGAGTAAATGTTACACTCACTCAGGAAGCAGAAGAATTATAACCTCCATCCAAAAACAAAATTTACGTTTATTCACTGGGGTGTTTAAAGCTGCACTATTGTTAATGATGAGTTTGATGCAAACCAAAAAACAACTGCCTGTGGTCTTGAACAGGTTTCTCTATGATTGCATGTCAAAAGGTATTTATGCACATTTTTAAAAGTCACAATTTACAAATACATAACAGTAATCACAGTCTGTGTTGTCTCTGAAGTCTGCAGGCGGATGCAGCATCCACAAAGCTATCATTAAGTCCTACAGTTACTGGATCCTTCAAGGGAATATTGACTCGACAATCTGAGATAATATGTCACTTTCACACTAAGATCAAAGGTTTTAGAAACTATAACAAATATTTAGATTGTACAAGGACTTGTTTTTCTTGGATACACTCTTGCTTAGTGGTTAGCACTGTTGTCTCACAGCAAGAAGGTTCCTGGTTCGATTCCCGGCCCGGTGGGTCTTTCTGTGTGGAGTTTGCATGTTCTCCCCGTGCTTGCGTGGGCTTCCTCCGGGTACTCCGGCTTCCTCCCACAGTCCAAAAAAAACATGCAGGGTAGGTTGATTGATCGTTCTAAATTCTCCCTAGGTGTGAGTGTGATGGTTGTTTGTCTTGTATGTGGCCCTGGATAGACTGGCGACCTTTCCAAGGTGTACCCCTGCCTTTCTTATAGTAGGCATAGTATAGCTAATGGATGGATATAGTTGACCTACAGCAAACCAGAGAGATAAAATATGATCTTATTTAGATGGTCCTGTATCATTGAGCTTAGCTCTTCCATGATTTTGAAGCAGGAGTCTTCCGTCGTTTTACTTTACTGTCCCAAAAGGCCTGACCTACCTGACAAATCAAAAATACCTTTTGTTAGATCAAAAATATCACTTCAAGGACCTAATGAAATTGAAAAAACATCCCATTCACTGTTAATGGGAACGGATAGGAGTTTTCTTTTTTTTAATTGGCATGCCGGAGTACTCCTGCAAATTATTCCTCCAGGAGGCAAAGGATCCATTAGTCTTTCAAAATAATATAGTATACTCACAAAAGAAATTTATGAAACTATATCTGGAATAATAAAAAAAACACATCTCTTACTTAATACGAAGTGAATACAATTTCACTCTGAACTGATGATGTTATGTAATTTCAGATTCCCAAATTGCCAGTTAACAGGCACATTAGGGCCTATTCTGGGCTATTTGTCGCATCTTTATTTGATTTACAGCACTGTTAAGCAAATATAGGCCAGATGTAGGTCAGACATCATGAGCAGGGCCTAACTCAGTTACTGCATGGGTTCTATGGGACAGATGTGGTTCAAATATCATAAGGAGGCTTTCACGTGTGTTATGGCAAATGTTGTAAGGACCAGGTGTGGCCTAAAAATCCCAAGAAAATGCCAACCTGGGCATTTGATAGATATGTGACTTGATTTAGGCAGCCACCCTCACCCTGAGTCAGTGATGCCACTCAAATCTAAACATGGGCCGAAGGAAACTGCAGATCGGTGTCCAGTAAGATGTGGGGTGTATCTAGCACAATGGTTATTAATTACATACCCTTATTTTGAAGCTAAATCGCCTGTACAACTCAGTATTTGCATCATCTTGACTGACTGGAAGCGTTATACATATGTTTTAGATTTGCTTCAGATCGAAGAAAACAGGGGAAATAGCGACATCTAGTGATCACACAGAGCGATGCCAATAACCGGGTAAAATACCCGCATAAACAACCAGTAGCCTCGTAGGTGAAGAAAAAAAAACAGAAAACAAAACAAAACAAAACAAAAAACAAAAAAAAAAAACTGTGTTCGTCTGAATCCTTTAAAGGTATATTCTTATCTCTATTACATTAGTCAACCATTCAATAATGTATTCAAACAAGATCACTGCTGCTAATAATAATAATACTGCTACAACATTTACATTTAATTATAATGAATACAATGTCATTCAGCACTAACATTAAATTAACGTAGAAAAATGAAAAATACTACAAGTCTTAACTTATAACTGTTTTAGGGACATTAACATTTCCTTTGCACTCTAACATATTTGCCACCAAGCTCACTGCAGAAATCTGGCAAAAATTACAAATGTTTGATTAGGGAGAAAATATTAGTATTTACAGGTTTGGAATGAAGCCAATAATTAATTAAGTCTCATTCGTTGTTTTTTTGTGTGTGTCTATGATTTCACAAGCCTTGCTGCATTTGATATCAATGATTTCTGTTTAGTTAATTTTATTTTGGAGATATAACCGCTATCCGTTTGCTTAACAAACTGAATTGAGCTTTTACGCGTTTACGTAACCTGGGAATGCGCCACATCCCGAGATGTCTCCTTCATGGGTTTCATTCCTTCCCTCCTTCCCTCCACCTGTTGCGCCGCCCGCTGCAGTCGGCCGCACGATGGCGCGCGTTGCAAGGCTTTTCCCATCAAGGACGACTGGAGGAGCTGCTATGTGGGGGCATCTGAAGCAGTCCACGAATAATGTGTGTTGCCGTGTGCCGCTATGGAGCGCGGTTTGAACGTCCCGATCATCACTACGCATCCGCGGTCCGTGCGTCCTCGACGTTCTGCGCGGAGCAGGTAAGCTGTCCGACGCCGCAGGCGCTCAGAAATGAAGCAGGTCCGCGTTTCGCTTCTGCGTGACTTTATGCCATTGTGCATGCATATGTAGAGAATTAGTTAATGTCGAGAAAGTTGAGTGGATGAGTTAAAAGCAGCGGTCAACGCGTTGAAAGGACTTTGCCAGGCTCTTTTCTTTTTTTTCTTTTTTTTGAGGAGGTTAAGAGATGTAGATAGGAAGACACGTCGGAGAGCGCAAGTGCTTCCAGAGCTGTTTTCGTGATAAATAATGTGTTGATTAACACGAGGTTAAATCCTTGAGTATTAGACAGCCATGTACAAAAAAAAAAAATACACAGCAGAATATTGTGAATATATTTACGGTTTGACACAACAGACTGCTAATTTACACCTCTCTATCACACAAACACACCCTCACCCGGTGTTTGGTGTAAATATGTGTTGTGGGAGCACGAAAGGCAAGTTCCGTCGCATTGCCGACATTCACTGTGCATTTGTGCCTTCAGCGAGCTGCTCAAGTTGAAATCTACTGTTGCTCCACATGCTGTGGGCTTACACGGGGTGAGGGAGGTAGGGGGATAAGTGAGGAGGGGAGGAAGAGGAGGGGGGGGGGCTCTTCAAGGTCACGTACAAGACAGACAGATGCTGATCTAATCTGAAGCTTCGTTAGTGGTGGTTTTATTTCCATCAAACGTTTCTTGAATTCTTCTGTCACTTGGATGAATAATTTGTTGTCAAAGTCGTTTGGAATGTAGGACTTTATGCTCGTATTCTTGTTTTTATCCACTCACTATTTCTGAGAAATCCCTCATGAGCAACTTGGAGGCTTTCTTTGTTTTGTTTTTTTTTTGCCAGTTTGTCCAGTTGTGTATATTAGGAACATGTACATTTCAGGTGCACTGGATTTCTCTACTGCTTTGGCTTGTACCCATCAAATAACTACCAAAACACCTGCAGATGTACTTGTAAATTTGTTTTTTTGGGGGTTTTTTTAGAAACAACTCAATGGTGGCTGTGATTCATTACTAATTTTTTGCTATTTATTCCACATACTCCCTCAGAAAACTGGGAAAACTACATAAGGAGCCTGGATCTTAATGTCTTTTCTGCTCAAAACACATTAAGCAGGCACTGCGTGCACCTGAATGCACCTGGAGGTCCTAATATTTTGTGCACTGAAAGAATTCCTGTAATCAGTCTGCGCTCCTGGATCACACTCATGCCGAAAGCAGAACATACTTCCGTTCAGCCTTGGAGTTCAGGCTGCGGGCCAGCAGGGAGTTGAATGAATAATGAATGAATGGTTTTGAAAATGTGAGTGAATGTTGGTTGGATGTGTGGCGGTTATGCACTATTCCAAACAGCACTTCTCCTCTTTGCATGGAAATCCTCTCAGCAGTTAGGAGTCTCAAAGCACTACTGAGCCAAAGCAGAAAAAAAAAGCCCCCCCCCCCCCCCCCCCCCCCCCCCCCCCCAAACCCCTTCCAACACTTTGGGCTGGAATCGCTGCCATTTGACGCAGTTGTGCCTGCAGAGAATCAGGCACACTCGCATTTGCATCCACAAAAACAGCCATGAACACAAAAAGAGGAATGAGGTCTTTACAAATCAGCTCTTTCTTCTGATTTCCCCCCCCCCTTGTCTGGTAGTCAGATTAGTTCCACTTCTGAATCCAGCACAGAAAGTTTGAAAGAATATTTTTATATATAAAAGTGTTGGTTAAAACCGAGAGATTGAAAAAGATAAGTCATGATGACATACCTGATTTACAATTCTTTTAGCCCAAAACAGATGAAACATTCCCAATTAAAGAGACGTATTTGTACTCTACCTGAGTACTAAACTGATTTATTAGAGCAGCCTTATACAATTTATAATAAAGGTATGTCCACTTCGTATACAGTAGAGTGCACATATCTTTTTCCGTCATTGAACACTCTTGTTCTGTCTTAGGTGTTATAAGTCATTTAGCTGCTCTTTCGTGGTGTGACCTACATATGTGTCACATTAAGGGTTCCTGTGGTCTAGCTTTTCCAGTGACTGCTCTCAGGACAGAAGCAGAGATACAGGTAAAGGCTATTTGCGCTCACGCCCTCCCCACTGTTTGCTGCCATTTTCTCCACATTCCTCATTTCGTCGTCCTTTCCATCTTTGTCATTTCGTGTGCCTAACAGCTGCTATTTTCCCAGCTCCTGTCATATTGTTAATTCCCAGTTGTTGCGCCGCAGCTCCATAACCGCAAGGCATAAAACATGAAGAACTTTCCCCCTCTCTCGCTCACACACGCAGACAGATGCACACTCTCACACACTCACGATACAATACTCTTACAGTGTGTTTCAGTGGTGAACCTCGGGGGTCTATCTTTCAAGTCTTAGCTCAGTTCTGTGCAGCAGCGAGGACCCACTTGCGAAGACATCTTCAGGGAGTCTCTTCTTTGTGACTTCTTCATCTTACTTATTCATGAAATTCAAGGCATCAGTTACATAAGTGATTGGCCTCGTTATAGAGTAACTACTAACTCAGCCAGACTTTAATCTTGTTATTAATATGGAAAGCTGGTTTCCACTCAGATTATGGAAGTCAGTTATTTTAGGACAAAATAATGACATGGTCTTTAATATTTTAAAGGGTTCAAATTATGAAAAAAACCTGTAGAATTACATGCACTGGTACTGAGGATATAAATGGTTAACCCTTAGAAGTCAGAGCAGTTAGGCTGCTTTTTTTCATTCCTATGTTAAAACGTAAACTGGCCATTACAAGTATCATGTATCCACTTTCTTATTTTATTTTATTATTTTTATTATTTCCAACTATTTGAACTTACCTGAGAAAAGAAGTACTCAGATTTTTCCAAATCAGATTTAATTTTTAAAAAATATGACTTCCCATCTTTCACTGATAAAATACATCACAATTCACTTAACAAATTTTAATGAACAAAATAACAGAAAACTGTGTATTTTGCAAGTTCTTTGCAATTAAAAAAAAGCAATATAAAATTAATCATAACTTTGGACATAAAAGAAAAAAATATTTTTAAATGTGACAAAGGGTGAGCCTCCTGCAGTGAAGCGTGCTGCTTGAGCTCAAGTGTTAATATTTAGGGGATGTACTGATTGCATCTTTTTGCTCCCAGTATCAGCTGCTTAGTCCCAATCCAATACTTTGGCAAACCACAAGGGAGAAGAAAAAAAAAGAAGCAGCCCTGTTTAATTTGAAATATTTCAAAACTGCAGGAATTTCTGAACGGCAGAGGAGAGAGAAATAAAGTTGTGGGAGAGATTAAAAAAAGGGAGTAAAAAACACATATTATAATTATTACAATAATATGATTATTTAATAATAATAATAATTTGTAGTTATTTATTGGTGCTGGCCCAGTGCAAGATCAGCCAGTGTGGAGAGATGAACATCTCCTGCTGAGACTGCAGCTGCTGTGGGGGAGGGGCCTTACAGCAGCACCGGCTGCTTGCTGAGAAGAGTGACAACGAACTCTTTAATTATAGTCTACAAAAGTCTTTGGTGGCACCTGAAAACGTTTCTGGGTTCATCACTACAGGGGTCTGAAAACTCGCTATACATAACAGTTACTAAGTTGGCAATATTGACGTCAGCACACTGGCTACAGCTGCTGCTGGAGGTTGAGGGTTACACCGCTCTGCCTGTCATTAACTCTAATTGTTAAGGGCGAAGCTTATTGATAGAAAATAAATAAATGAATAATGTAATTCACTGACGTAAAAATGAAAAGAATCGGATAATTCCCACCCAATCCTGATTTTTTTTTTTGAATCACATCTGCCCTGATGTCTTTAATGAGAACCAGTCGCAATGGAAACCTCTATTATAGCTGATCGCAAATACTTTGGCAGGAGGTCATTTCATTGGCTGACTTATCTCCAGTGATGGACAGATGATATGTCCAGTCACATAATATTTGTCAAAGATATCTTGGATGCATTCCTAGTTGAGAAGCCTGTTTTTTTCCTAATGAGTCCATGAATGACTTCCCTGATGGTTCCATCTCAAACCTCCAGGCAGAAGATCGCATCCGCTGTGGTGAAGTGGGCAGACTCAGCTGTCCAGATCAATCCCTGAGTCCCGTCATCCGCGAAGCCTGTCCTTAGGAAGAACATTAAACCACACAATGATCCCACTGCCCAAAAGCCAGTGTTCTCATGGTGCTGGTCTCAAGCCTGGATAAATTGGGCTTAAGACTTGTTAGAAAGGACATTCAACATAGAAAAGCTGTGTAGAAATCAATATAGCGAAGCTTAAAAGGGAAAAATCTGACAGAAGTTGCATCTTGCATTTGCATCCTGTAATTACATCCTGGGAAAGCTGAGCAAAGGGCTTGTTAACAAAGGAGGAGTTTAACCTGTGAAATTCAAGTAACATGTAGTCCTACGTTTTATGAAAACAGCTCTTTAGGGGTACAGTTGCTATTATAAGAGTGACTTTGTATAAGTAAAGCCTTTTCTAAACAATTACGGCTTAAGACATGTATGAGGCAGTATGTGAAGGACACCTGTGATGAGGTAGGCTGAAAAAACAGTCGTCGTTGTGTAGTCTATGTTTATTTGAGAGGGCGTCTGTAAATGTTACCTTTTCATCCTCTTCTTCGGCCACTGTGCTGTCTTGCTTCTCGTGGTCATAATAATTGGTTCATGCAATTTAAAGCAGCAAAAAGGATATTTTTAATGTTAAAATATCAGTTTCATTTTAAGTTGAAGGAATGTTATTATTTTGTGTGGTCTAGTTTTTGAGGTTGTTTATAGCAACAGTAGGTACTACTGTTGCTATAAACCACTTTCCCGTCTCCTACTCGATCATCTCTTGCGACAACTGTGTAATGGTTTTAAGAGAGAGACCGTCCGAGCCTCAACATCGGAAAAGTTCCTTTATACTACATTACACATCTTTGCAAAAATTGAGCCATCACTTAGTCATCATGTCCATAAAATGAATTAATCTGTTCGATTTCTTCATTAAAGTCTCCCTGTGTTAAGTTTGCACGGCACAACAGCTTGTTACTGAAAGAAATAATACCGCTCTTATGGGTTTCTACTAACGCATTGCTGCTTAACATTATGGGTAAGTCGGCCCAGCGTCAGATGGTTTACAGCTGACTTTGCTCCAAGTGGCTGTAAACTTGCAGTTTTGTTCTTCATGTGCACTTTAAATAGCAATGCAGGTGTGCTTATTCAGCGTTCAGCAAAAGACAGAGTTGAAAGGCTTATCTCGCCCACAGGCTCACATTTGTTTGTTAACTAAGTAGGGCAGATTTTTTACAAGACTTCCTCCAACTTTTAGCACATAAAGCAACTGTACATTTTTGACTCGTGACTCCTGCAAATTAGGCGCGTTTGAACATGGCGCGATGCCACCTAAATTCAGTTTTTTTGAAATTGTGCATGGCTGCGTGGTATTAGAATAGAACAAAGCAAATGTTTGGTCAGTGAAGTATTTTTGAGAAACACGGTCTGTTGGCTTTCATTTGGGACCTTTACATAGACTTTAGACTGCCTCTGCTCCGACTCTTCGCCCCCTCTTCCTCCTGCCTCCTTTTTCTGCAAATCCGTGTAATGAAATTTTTCACTCAAATTAAGGTCAAAAAGAAAGAAACACACAGAAGAAGCGTTGTTGTTCAGTTCACTGCATCTTAACTATTACTCTGATAGTCACACATGAAGCACTACTGTTGAGCAAACTGTGGAATGCTGGGTTTTTTCCCCTCTCCTCTGTCCCTCTCTCTTTAACTCAGCTCTTTTCTAAAGTAGACTAAATGTGTGTGTGGGATGTCTTGCAGGCAGAGCAGGTGCACATTACACTGAAAGACAGGGCCTACTGAGCAGAGCGAGGGGAATGGAGGCGGGGGGAAGTGGGTGGGTGGGAGAGGGTGGTCTGTCGTCGTAGGTTACACAAAAGAGTCAGTGTTTTCCTGCCTCTCCCAGAGGGCTCAGCAAAGACAGAAGTGGTAGGCAAGAAGGAGAGGAGCCCTTCGGTCACATTGTACCTCATGTAGTCTGCAACCCTCCCATCAGTCCCCCAGCGTGACTGCCCCCCCCCACACACACACACACACACACTTGTCACCCCTCACCCAGTGGCCCTCTCACAGCTTGTCTGAGAAATGTGAGAGTCTCCTACGGCTTTACCTTCAGCAGAATGTAACAGGACGTGTTTAGGTTCTTTCGTAGGACAAAGTGGCGACTGCAGATCAAGAATGCGGTTAACTTTCCCAACAACAACAACATCGGCGGGGTTGTTGTTGTTGGGATGAATCTCCAGGAAGTCACTTTAATGCCTTCTGAATCGATGGAAACGGCTCCGTGTGCCTGCGTGCTTGTGCGTTTAAAGGCTGCATTCTTAAGCTTGCTGAGCCGTAGCTGGGTGATTAATAGTAACTCGCTGATTGTTTAAGAACTGAAATTCCTCAGAGCCATTTTTTCCTCGGCTTCTGCACTCACTCACTCACTCACTCACTCACTCACTCACTCACTCACTCACTCACTCACTCACTCACTCACTCACTCACTCACTCACTCACTCACTCACTCACTCACTCACTCGCACACACATACATGCACAGATGTACCTGTAACAGCGCTCAGGCGCTCTCACGGGAGCGCAGGAATGGTTAATTTTTTTCTGTTTGCACTTGAGTGTTTGTGGTGAAATAATGAACTCCCAGTATGCAAGTTGTCTGCAATTTACATAAGGACTTGATGGCAGTGAAATACAGATTTATACTCCTGTTGAAACACGGATGTCCCCCATTTAAATGGTCCCAGACTGAGACTCAGAAACAGAGAGCTCAATAGTGGTTGACCTCATTCTCTCGAATAAGAACTTCTTGAGCCGCTGACATGTTCAATTCTCTCCCTGGACCCATTATTGCTCTCTGGCTTTAAAGTCGACCTTTGCTATCTCCTCTTTATACGTATAATTCTGTTGTGTTTTGATCCGTATGTTTTGATGTGCGGCACTCCATCCGCTGATCCATCCATTACCCCTTCTTCCTACTCAGGATCGTGGGCTGCAGTAGTTTATATAATTTTGTTTTATTTTATTATTTGATTTTTCATGTACTTGCAAAGAACGTTGCCTCACCTTTTGTTGTTTTTGAATTTGGTATACAAATAAGTTTGAGCTTGACTGTGAACTCAATTAATTATCTTTGGGGAGCCCAGAAAATCACTGTTCATTGATACTTTCTGCTTCAATCTGGCTGAGCTTGAAATTTTGGCCAAGAAGAATGCATAAACCTCCAGAGTAGGAAGGCTGCTTAATCAGCTGGCAGATGTATCAGACCAATTATTGGGAGTTTGTTTGTTTGTTTAGTTTAGTTTAGTTTTTTTTTTTATAAATCTGCCAATACCTGGGGATATCTTGCCAATGCAGTACTGCGCTGTTAAACACTTGAAGTTCATCTATCCATAAACCTCGACTTATCGGATTTTGGCAGCCTGAACAAAGACACCCAGACTTCCTTCTCCTCGGCTACCTCCCCCAGCTCTTCCAGGGGAATGTTGAAATCCGCAACCGGGTCTCTGCTGGGTTGGCCCGAAATATATATTCCAAGGCAGGTGTCAAGGGGGCATCCTAATCACATGTCTGACCCACCTCAACTGGCTCCTCTCGATGTGGAGGTGCAGTGACTCATTGATCTCCTATACGTTATTTTTCCCTCACTCAAGAACAAAACCCTGAATATGCCTGAATTCTTCCCCTGGAGGCAGCCAGAGTCCCAGCCAGAGTGGGCGTTGGATCCTTTTTTGACTGAGAACCACTGTGTCAGATGTGGAGGTGCTTATTCTCATTCCCACCGCTGTTCAAGCTAAAGATCCCGTCTTCACGAAGCCACCCGGACCGCATCCTCCACCAAAATTAGAAATGTAGTCTTGAGGTCACCAAATGTCACCGAACGTGCCACCTCTTGGTTATTTAATACAATTAAATTTTCAAATGTGTTTAATAAATGTTTATTGAAGTTGAGAAAATGTCTGCATCATTGTTTTTATTTTTTTTATTATTATATCTCTGTATGGAGTGGAAAAAAGAAAATCCACTTACAGTCATTCCAATTACTTGAAGTCATCGTTTCAATATTCAGATCTTCCTCAACATTAATGCTTATAAGACAAAGGCTGTGGTGTTTTACTGTGTAATACAACAACAGTCATCAAGAAAACACATTTTTCAGTGAGCAGCTGAACAGTATAACTGTACTTTTCAGCATACACTCCATTGTCAGATTTATCTGAAGCAAATCATCTTCATTTCTACAGCACATTCAAAAGCCAACGAGTGCTAACAGACTCACAAGTAAAGCCAACTTTGTGCATAACTACTTGCAAAAGAAATTAGTCTTTACATTTTAGATAATATGGAAAACAGAGAAAAGCTTAAAAGGGTCTCTCCTGTTTATACACCTGCAACGTTGGTGTTCACAAAACTTGTAACAGGGGTGTGCCGGCATGTTTGTGTCATAGTTAAACCTCTTTGCTGTGTGTATTTATGGTACAGTAGTTTTTTGTTTTTTTTTGTTCCAGTGGTCCTTGCTTGGACCTTTAACAATTCCTGATGTGGTATCCTGGCGGTGGGTGGAATTTCATGGCCATCGGCTGCTTGGCAGGAGAGATAACAGTCTCCCAAATGCTTTGCTTTGTGCTGTTTTTTTTGTTCTTGTTTGGGCTCACTCCAGTGTGGCTTTCAGAGAAATTGTGAGAGGATAAGAAAATATCCAGTTGGAAGAGGGTAGCAGATCCAGGAAGCACACGGTGACACAATAATACATTTATTTTAGCTGCTTGTCTACCGGGAGGATGTATAGTTAAGTTGAGGTCAAAACAAAGCAACAAACAGGACGGAGAGACGATAAAGTCACTGGGAATATTGAATGAGAAAGATGTGTGAAGCTAAGCCACTCTTTATATCTGTGTGTGTGTGTGTGTGTGTGTGTGTGTGTGTGTGTGTGTGTGTGTGTGTGTTTGTCCTTATGCCCTTCTGGTGCCCTGTTTAGTGTTAGTTTTTAATGTTTGATTGAGGCTGAGAAAACCTCAATAGTAGAAAGTAAATGGTTAACGTGGTGCTTTTCAATTCTCACAACTTGAACTTCATTTATTGAACATTAACGTGAAGAACTGTGTTCTCAGCCCATCAAATACATCACAACCTCAGTAGTAATTATTTGAATATTTGGTACACCGTTCTTTTGTAATGATGCATCGTCAACATCTCATAAATGATACATGATTTTCATCAAGCACATTTTTAATACACTGACTTTGTGTGTACAGTTTGGTAGTAGATATGTGACATATTACCAACGGCTTCTTGAGATCACATCATCACACATTAACTCACTCTGGCAGTTCAAAAGAAGGCAGGTTGATAGATCAGTGAAGGTGTACAAATTCTTTAAGGTATATACAGTTATTTGTTTCTGTATTTGATGGCAAGCACTGTTGTCTTGTCTGAAACGACTACGGACTCCAAAACTAGAAAAGGAAAATGAAAAAAAAAACGAACAATATTATGACTTTGTTTTTGGCCTCCGTGGTTTTAAAATATGTATTTCAGGGAGCAGTTCAGATTTGCAGGTTACTGTTTCATCACAGACTTAGATGGGAGCGGAGTAATCCAAATTAAAATCATGCTTTCATTTAGTACACCTAACAGGAAGGGGAGTTTAAGCTCATTTATTTTAAAAGTGGAGTTAGTGATGTCTGGAAAATTTGCAAGAACAAGATGAACTTTGAAAGTATGCATCCAAAGTTCCTTTTAACCTTCTCAAAAACTACTCCCACAGAGCTATGGCTCCATACACGTCCGGACTACACTACAACCTCTACCATACGACATGGATGTGGTATACGCCACAGGGTTTTCCTCATGACTTTCCAGAGTGATAAGGCATCAAATATTCCCAATTCCACCACCACGTCTTTCACAGATAAGATGAGTTCATGAGCTCTGGTATGGACTTGATCATTACTGGAACTGAGGTTACCAAGGTAGTTAATAGACATAGTTGCTATAAAGTATATACTATATACTTGTCACCAGTCAGTAGTCTACAACCTCTCATACTTTATTAGATTTTATTCTTGCAATCATATACACTGATGTGATTTCTAGCCAGGGTAGTTATTGATAAGTCTCACTGTTTAAATTTGTGTTTCTCGTCCTTTTCTCTCTGTCTTTCAGGACTCTGCTGTAGAAAGACTATTCCAGAAAATGCCATGACTCCATGGTTACAGCCCTCAAGCAGAGCCAGACTGACGAGGCTGGACTGAAGAGGAGCTGTAACATCCACGAGACCTGAGTTTGGACTTATTGCAGAGGATTTTTTTTTTTCAAAATAAGAGAAAAGAGAGGAACCTCACCTATTTCTTAATATACTCAAATATTCTGCAGCTTTTCGGTTGTTTTGCAGAATGCCTAAAATTTGAACTAAAAAAATGCATATTTTTTTCATTTATCTTTTTCTTTTTTAACTTGGTAGCACAAGAACAGATGTTACAGGGCTTTCTTTTCTTTTAGATCAAAATGTAAAAAAGTGTTAATTTAAATTCTTTCCCAAAAGCCCCAAATTTTTTTTAATTATTCAAGGATTTCCTGGCTCATTATGCTCAGGATTTACCATTTCTCACTTAAAGGATCCTAAATAACTACTTAACACCGGTTGGTCTGAACGGACCCGTGCACTGGAGTCAGGATGCACCAGCTGTTCAGCCGGGTGCTCGGCCAGAGGGATCTGTCGAGAGCGGGGGATCTGTTTTCGCTAGAGGACACAGAGATTGAAGACTGCCTCTCTCAAGCTTTGGACCAGATCAAGGCAATCTCCTGCTCACCAGTCAGTAGGCATATTTAGATAGGCACGATCAATACACTGACACAGTTGATAATTGTCTGAGGAATTGCAGTGCAAATGTATTTGTAATGAATTATTCATGTTGTCATGCATAATTAATGTTTTTGTCCTTAATTTATCATTGCATCCTTAATTCTGCATCCCTTTGCTGTCTGTCTGCTGACAGGACTATTTGACCAATGACAACGACCAAGCTGTGGTGGAGATTTGCATTACACGCATCACCACGGCCATCAGAGAGACCGCGTCTATCGAGAGACACAGCACCGCACTGGTGGGACTCTGGGAGTCCTGCCTGGAACATAACCTCACTCCTCAAGGTGAAAACACTGAAGACACACCCCACGCCAAGATAGCCTCCGACATCACCAGCTGTATCCTGCAGGTATGCCCACATAGACACACACACACACACACACACACACACACAAACACACACACACACACACACACACACACACACACACACACACACACACACACACACACACACACACAGAGCACTTAAATTGCATACGTTTGCAATTTTTATTTTATTTTTTTCATTTGATAATTAGGTGTATTTTTACACCCAAATGCAGAGGCTGGGTGAATGAATAAAACATTACGTCTACTCTCATTGAAATATTGGCAAAAGCAGATATGAAATACTGCTAATCACATTTAAGATATTCACTAGATTAGATAACTCGATGTTTGATTTTCAAACAAATCTGAACAGACTCAACTTTGACAAATTTGAACTTAGTGTTTGTGTTGATTTTAGATCAATACCTATATATCATTTTAAAGCCTGTATCAGTAGGAAGTACCAATATTATGGTGTGGAGTGAAGACGCAGCCAATGAAGGTCTAGTATCTCATGTAATCATGTGGTTCTTACTACAGGGGGGTATGAAAGGGCTTAGGGTAAGTACACCAAGGCAATGTTGACTTGGTGTACTAAGCGTTTGCATGGTAAGGCTCCGCTGAAATTAAATCTAATCACATTTAAGTACCTGTCTCTTATTTAATTTTCTTTCATAGACCTCTTTCCAAGATCTTGCCACTAGAGCGAGCAGAAGAGAGGTCTGGTGAGAAAAAATACAGCCAAATAAATCTGTGTTCTCATTTTATAAACTCTGCTTTCAGATTTACTCTTCATTGCTCTGCAATCCCTGTGCACAGATTTTTAAACCATTGGCAAAAAAAAAAAAAAAAAAAATGCAGAAGCAATGCAGAGTTGTCTTGGAGTTTAGAGCACACCAACCAATCAGAAGTCGCAAGTGTTTTCACATTTCTTGCTCAGGCTGCTTTGAACCTCAACAGAATTTATACTATAATGGGATTAAGTGCCAGTTGCTGTGTTTGTCTGTCGATATATGATAAGAGGATGGAGAGATGAGTCGAGCTGTACTATAACAAGTTATTAAAGTACCGCATTTATCGTGGAAATTAATTAATCTGACAATGAGGCCACTGTCAACTAAAGGGGAAGCATCTCCAGGATTAATCCTCTGAAATTGTTAAACTCTACAAAATCGTAGACAAAGCTAAACAGTAACTACATGTCAAATTTCAGTAATTGATAAACATGTCCCCAGATTTGTCTTGAGCCCTGATGTAAAGTTTGAGAAATATATTTTGGAAATATATTTAAAAAAAAATACACTTTGCTTGTCTGCATTTGTTTACATTTGATGCTCTCATTTCTTAATGCTTTAATGGTAAAGCTCAGTTAAAATCATCTTATTTAATTTGTGGTGACACTGAAAGGACTAAAGAAAAGGAAAAAAAAAGGAGGAAAGATTTCAAAGTAGTTGTAAAAAAATGATACAAGCACAGTGACTATACAGATTAATGATGAGGATGCATTATAAGCCATTTTGGATTTTTGCTTTAAGGGTTAATATACTTACTGTATTCATTGCCGAGCGGGGTTCAAAATGTAAATTTAAAATTGTGCTTTCTCTCCTTACCAGGCCTGTAAAGCTCACAGGCTTAAAAGCAGAAGCATTTCTCCCCAACCTTTTTCCTTCCTCTCGCCCTGTTTCTTCGGGGATGGGAATGTGTTTAATACCACGTTAATGAGACTGATGCTTTAGGAAAAGCACATGTACACAGTCACACCAACACAACCCAGAAGTGAGACTATAAGTTCTGACAGCTTTGACAGTCGCTCCTGGCCCTGATGTCCTAACTATGCTGGTTAACGGCTCTCCTTCATTGTCTTCTAAACATATTTTCCTTTTGACTTTTAATCTTTATTTTTTTTCTTTATATCTGTCGGAAAAAAGCACTTCTTTGACATGTAGAAAAGAATGTTCTCAAGGGGATTAAACAGCTCTGCAATAGGGACGATATTACAGTTTTTTTTTCACCAAAACCTGCTACTTGGATACAGTCCAACACACCCAGTCAAATGAATACACTGCAAAAATACCCCCTCTAGAAATAAGCCTAATATTCCATAAATCTGCTAAATATTTCTTATATAATTCTTATTTAATGCAAAAATACCTCTGCTAATTCTTCAAACTAGGCTTTTACTTCTGTAGAAGTTATTTTTTGCAGTGCGGATGGATAGATATTTCTACCTTATGATGGACTCTGTTCTGTATGGACTGCTTAAAAGTGCTGAGCCTGACATTTAAATTGATTTGCGTGCTAGGATGAAAGGAGGATACGTGGGACGGATGGATGAATCTGTACATCCATGCATGAGAATAAAAAATGCTCTGGAGGAGTCCCCCGACTTATTCTTCATAAGCACTAACCACAGCTGGCCGCTCTTCTTTGTGTGCCTGAATAGTTGTGATGATTCTTGTATATCCCAGTTAGGTTTGGAGACCTCTGTTAAAGTTATATTATATAAACTGGATTATATTGGCCCGTGGGAAGGTAACATTTTTGTAAATCCAGTACCTGCACCGCCATCATATGGCAGAACAAGGACATGGCACCGACGAAGGATCACACTTCCCAAACGCTGATACGAAATATGAGATTTAATGGCATTTGGGGTGTTGTGAACAGAAAGCAGACGTGGTAGAATTCACTGTGGAAATGTAGAGTTTCACATCGTGTGAACATATATTTGGTATGCAACTGTCCTGTGGAGGGTGCCAGTGCATTTCAAATCCAGCACAAGCAGTCAGGGAACAAACCTACAGCCTCTTCTCCCTTCTTTTCCATACTGGTGTCACATGGCAGATGGCAGGGAAGTCTGCCCTCAAAACTGTTGTAGTCATACTCATTGTGCCAAGTTAGGACAGTACTGCTTTTTGCTGATTTGATTATTCAGTAATAATCTTCTGACAGTTTTGCCAAGTGCACAGAAAAAAAATCACCTTTTTGCAGCTATTATCTAAAGAAAATAATGCAAATCAAAGCCCTGAACATGCGACCCTCACGATGGACCTCTGCTCCTCTCATGTCTCCTCAGAACTACAGCTGTCCGTCAGTCATGGTGCTGGCGGTCCCGGTGGCGGTGCGGTTCCTCCAGAGGGGGAACAGGGAGCTGAGCAGGAACATGTCCAGTTACCTGTCCCTCGCTGCCATAGCCAAGGCTGATCTGCTGGCTGAACACACAGCGGCCATAACAGCCAGCGTGCTGGGAGGTAGGACTCACAGACGTGTTGACGAGCAGAAAAAGGTTCCTCTCTCTTTAGTTTGCATGTATTCTGGGACGAGAGCAGAAGGATGGTCATGAAACGAGCTTTGCTGAAAAGCTATTCTTAAGACTGGATCTGGAAAGGATTTTCTTATGCGGGAGTTGTGGGCATAGTTGAGTTTATTTAGTTGTTGACAGCTGACATGTGGGTTTGGCTCATGAAAATAGTGCTTTTAGGAGAAATTTCATCAGACCCCAAACAATGAGATCCACTGTTTTATTGGAGTGGAAAAAAGGATTTACCACTGCAATCAGAAGTTGTTGTAATCAAACTATAGAGGATAATGATGATGGTAAGCTGCAGCTGTTGCTTATTATCGTTTCCATGATGGAACTCCTGAGTCAAAATCGAAATTCACATATAAAATGTAAGTTATGGATCCTATTTAAGTGGATACTTTATAAACACTTTTTGTTTTGCTTTGAGTGATATTTGATCAGACCTGCCAAAGCTGTTTTACGACCTCACGAGCTGGACATTTTATAAACTGATTCAGCTTATGTAGGTAACATATCCCTCAAAGGTTGCAATCACAAACAGTTAAAGAAAACAAATTTGTCTTCTCATGAGAAATGTATAGCGGGAAGTGCATATATCCCTAGTTAAAGTTGGACAAAGGACTGGATGTGAGAGTGATGTCATGAGTGATGATCTAATAATAATTTTCCTTAACTGTGTCACTAAGATTATTTAAATTGTCCTGCACTTTGCTGCACTTATTTAAATGATTGTTGATTATCAAAATGACTGTTTTATGTACAACTACTTTGTGATCTTCTATAAATAAGCCTGCTAAATGTAATATAATGATGTAACGTCCTTTCTTCCTGATAATAATCAACAGACCATTGACTGATGAAAATCAACATTATTTCTGAATTGTGGTTCAACTAAATCATTTCAAAGAAAACAAACTAATGACACTGGCGTTAAAAAATTAGTTGTTACCCCTAGAAATGATTTAGACAAAATCCATCCATTATCTATACCCGCTTACTCCATCTCGGGGTCACGGGGGTCTGTCGGAGCCTATCCCGACGCATAGTAGGCGAGAGGCAGAGGTCGCCGGTCCATTACAGGGTCACATACAAAGATGGACAACCAATCGAGCTCACATTCACACCTACGGGCAATTTGGAGTTATCAATAAACCTACCCTGCATGTTTTTGGACTGTGGGAGGAACCCGGAGTACCCGGAGAAAACCCACGCAAGCACGGGGAGAACACGCAAACTCCACACAGAAAGACCCACCGGGCCGGGAGATTTAGACAAAATAATTTCTAAATTAAATTCATTCTTATTTAAACTAAAATGCGGCCTGTTAATTTCACAAGTAACTTCAATCTTGCAGTGGGTCAGTCTGTCTATTTAAAAGGTGAAAATTCATTGCTGTGCTGTTTTGAACCATGGTGTTCACCATTCTGAACATGGACCAGGGAAAGCAAAGGAAAGAGTCGTCTGAGGAGATCAGAAAGACAATTATAGACAAATATGTTCCAAGTAAAGGCTAGAAGAGTTTAGTGCCTACGGGATTGTAGCCTGCCTCCCTGGACATGAAGTCCAAGGTCAAAGTACATCAGTGTCAGATCACCCATCACTGTTTGATCCAAAGTGGACAACCCGGGAAAACTCCACTGCTGACAGCAAATCATAAAAAAGCACAACAGGAATTTGTCAAAAATCCATACTGAGGAACCGCAAAGCTTCTGGGATCGATGAGAAAGAAACTGGAGCTTTCTGTTTAGTCACATCAGTCCATAATGGTCAAGCTCCTCCTTATATTTCTGACCTACTACAACCTTACATCCCGACTCGCCATCTTAGGTCAGCAGATCTGATGTTGCTTGTGTAAGTAACCCGTTTCAAGACGTGGGGGCGATCGCTGCTTGGCAGCAACGGCACCAAGGCGATGGGATACGCTGCCTAGGCTCTGTCGATGTTTTTAAAAAGCAGTTAAAGACTCTTCCTTTTCAACAGGCTTTTAGGTGACGGATGGTTTACTGATTATTGTCGTATCGGCCTTGTGAAGCCCTTTGTGACTCGTGTCTGCGAAAGGTGCTAATCAATAAAATTTATTTACTCAATTAGTCTACGTTTATAGAAAAATTAAGCTTTCCAAGAAAAGAAGACTGTAGCAAATTCTCAAAATGTTTGCGTATCCCTTCAACTGTAGCGCCGCAGACAAACCCGTTTTTTTGATCAATTAGAGACGCTGATAACAATTTCCCATGTGGTTCTATCAGTGTGTCATTTTTAAGTGTTTCATATTAACGCTTGCACTTTGGAGGCCCCACACGCATATTGGATTTCTGGATGTTGCCAAAAATCTTTACCCCAAAGTTTCTCTCCAGCAGGTTTACTTAAGTCTAACTCCCATAATTGAATACACGCACAGTCCAGCACACTAACTCAGAGGGAAACCTGTCTTTCCTTGGGAGCTCAGAGAGAAGCCGAAAGTGGAGAAGCCATGAGAAAAAATGAATGCGGGCATGTACGGAGGATAAAAAGCATTTTTTTTGTCAGTTCTGTGCGATCTACAGGATGACTCTGTGACACCATTGCAGCTGAATACGGTAAATTTTTCACCGTCTGTTTCCACTAGATCCTTCACTGAATGCATTGAGAGTTGAATGAAATAAATAAATTCATCACATCTCTCTGGAAGGACTGTTGTAGCATAAGTCCAAGTTTATATTTACTTGGGCAGTTTTAAATAATAACTCGGCAGGATCAAATTTTTAAGCCTTGTTGTGTCTCTGTGCCAAAGCCCATCTACCGTAGTCTTTTTTTTTCTCTAAACAATCCTGCTGTAATGCTCAGCGCTAAAACAAATCAGCATAAACACGGGGGTGAGGGTGATGGCTTTGTTATGTGTGTGCATACATCTGGATTTATTACTTATTTTACACTTTCTCTGAAAAGCAACTTGTTACATGACTCAGCTGCCCCCCCCTGGTGTATTTGCATCGTGTCTCTCTTTCAGAGTACAGTGAGGTTAATGAGCATGTGTGTGTTTTACAGTGAAAGACAGCCAACGGCAGGATACAGTGTAAAGATTTTATGGCTAAAGCTGGTTTCAGTCATTATCAAATGTCTCCCTCTCTCTCACATACACACTCGCACATGTGGTTCCTTCTTTCTCAGATCAAAGCCACATTTTAAAGGTAACTGCAAAGTGCAGAATGTGACATCTGTAAGAGTTATAGGTCTTTTTTGGTTCCCCTGGTACAAAATACACGCAGTAACTGTACTTCGGTTTCGGCTTGGAGCTGAGGTGCAGATGGTTCGAGGGGAGTGAGAGTGAGAGGTGATTTTTCATAGTTACAGTTCCTGACAAAATTCATAGCTGCAGGAAAAACATGTGGACCCGCGTTTCACTAATGGGCCCACGTCAAGATGCAAAACAACAGAAGATAAACATAGCTGCAAAAAACATGCATGTCATTTTATACTCACTGTTACAGATGCTGCCGAGGATAGGGCCTCTGTCTTTAACATCAAATTTCAAGCAGCAGTAGTTCGCCTCATGTTGCCTGTGTCTTGATTTTATGTTTTATGTTGAATATCATAATTCTGAAAGCATTATAACAAAGTCAGAACTCCCTCTTTCCTTTCACCTTTTTGTGTAAAACAGTAAAAATGATCCCATCTTTACAACTTGAGACAACCAATAACAATAATCTTCTTTCTTTGCTCAAATATTCATTTAACAAAACGTTTGGTGCTAATCACCTTCAGCCTTTGATGAAGTGATCATGAGCAGGTGTTTTATAAAAGCATTTTGCACTTTGCTGGAGGTGTGTTTTAATACAAAATGTCAAAAAGGAAAGACATAAGCAATGGTATTAGAGAAGCATTTGTTTTGGGGCATCAATCTGGATTTGGTTAAAAAAAAAAAAAACGCATTTACAAACACTTGCAAATCTTCCCAGGAGTGGACACCCCAGAAAATTTACCCCAGCGCTATGATCAGGAAAATAAAAAAACACGAAAGACCTATTTATCAGAACTTAAAGGCTTCTTGAACTTTACATTTTAAAGTACATGACTGCGGCTTTAGCAGAAGACTGAACAGGTGCTGTCTGTTTGGTTGGGTCGCCAGAGGAAATACACCAGTGTCTGAAAAGAACATGGAAGCATAACTGAGGCTGACAAAGTCACTTCTGAGCAATCGACAAGCATTTCAGCAAGGAGGTGATGATGTGGCGTTGTTTCACAGCTGCAAGACCTTGTCGGCTTTCAGTCACTAAGTTGACCATGAACTCTTGTGTATACCAGAATATTTTAGATTCAGATGTGAAGCCATCTGTCCAGCAGCTGCAGCTTGGTTGAAATTGGGTCATGCACCAGGAAAATGATGTAAACTCTAAGCACAAATAAGAACTGTGTAGAGTTTGCTGCGCTACGACTGACCACCTTCATGATGCTCTTTTTACGGCAAAGGCCAGTGACACTGACACTGACTTGATTTTGTTTTTCTGTTTGCTGCCCTGCTGGAGAAGCTATTTGATAGAAACTGTATAAATTGAAGCCATAAGGAAGAAAAAAGGCTCATCTGTGGACTGTGCTATGAAGGTTTGGTGGTTTAGTCCCTGGCTTTTGCTGTTCGAACGTCATCCTCAACACCAAATTGCTTCAGATGAGCAGGCCAACTTCCTTCAAAGAAGCTGCCATGCTGTTAGTGGGTGTGCACTTGGTTGAAAACAAGCCATAAAACAAGATCACTCTTTTTAATTGAATTAATACTAATAAGCTTTAACTGAACATAAAGACTCAAATGTTTTGAAAAACATAGGACATTTATTGATTGAATATATCATGAAATGTTAATTCATTTTCTCACTCTCCATTTATCCACTCAAGTTATGCAAAAATAAAAATTATATACAAAATACATTCTGTTTCAACTTTTCACAAGGAAAAAAAAAGCAATTTACAGTATAATACAAGACAAAGTAGTTCATGAAAGATTACAATGCATAAACATCTTCACACTTTAAGTAATTCAGTAAGTTTTGAAACAAAAGGTCTTATAAATGATAAAATCTTTTACACATTCAACAAAAATGTATAAAAAAAATAATGAATCTTTTCTAGTGTTTCTAGTTTGTAAAAGGACAAGTACAGCAGTTCTCAGTCACACAAGAAGATTAATTAATGGATTATTAATACATTACACAGATACTTCTGCCTGCAGTTGTAATTATGACATGGCTAATAATTGTACCTTTAAGACTGGAAGGGTTGGGAAAGCAGATGGTTTTTTTTGTATTAACTATTACTAAATACGAAAAGAATATCTTTGTTAAATGCAAGTTGCAGCACGTTTCCTGCCACAACCCAAGTAAACATCATCATCAGTGTAAGTGTGTGCATGGAATCAGTTCAGGAAATATTATAAAAAAAACAACAACAAAAAAAGACATAAACTTCAGTCTCTCACAGGATTTGGTTTTTCTCTTGAACTTGTCAAGCAGAGTTTATCGCAGCTTTGCTGTTTGTTATAGTCACAGAATGATGCAGAAAATAGTAGTCTTTGAAATATCAATGAAAACAGGAAAAAAGTAATTAACACAACTGTGAGTGGCTTCAGTTTTAGCTTTAAATTTATGAAAATAGTGTCGACATCCACACTGATAACGGTTAGGATGATGATGATAATGAAGAACTTCCTGTCATGAAGATTCTGAATCAGAAGATGAACTGAGCACCTCCTTGTGGCATCATCTCCGTCACGCCCCAGGCCACTTTGTTCCCATGATGCTGGCACCCCGTTCCCTCTCGCAAAGCCAGCTGGGAAATCTGCTCCTCTGACAGCACACTGTCCCACACATTCACCCCCGTCATCTTCCCTGGGAATGCCAGCTCTGGATCGTGACTTCCCTCAAGTGAAAAACTGTTTTCCTGTCCGAGCCAGAGTGCGCCTCCGTCAGGCAAGACATGCCCCTCGGCCACGCCAGGCGTGGACGCCACCTTTTTACCATCTGCCCACAGGGTTGCCAGGCCCTGCTCGGAGGACCAAGCTCCGCACAAGTGAATCCACTGTCCTGGTTTCACTGTGCCCCGCGCTTCCACCAGATGGGCTTCTCCTCCGACGGTGAAAAGGGTTGAGGTTTGGGAGAGCAGCAGCTGGATTTCATATGGGTTGCGGTGGTTTCCATAGGAAAACAGCACGGTTTTGTTAGAGACAGCAGTTGACTTCACCCACATGCACACAGTGAAGGAGGACAAGGAGAGAGACTCTTCCGGTATAACAATGGCGTAAATGTGGCGGGAACGTGCCGGGAAGAGGAGGGCCATCTCACAACCTATATGACAAGAAGATATGATTTATTCAGCTTTTAATATGCAGTTTTCCCTGTTTTTGTATTGTTTTTCTGAGAAAAGTCAAGAATGTGCATTATGTCAGACTTAACCGCAACATTAAAACTAATAAACTAGTAACAAGTAGATAACAAAGATTGTCATGTTACACCTGAATGCTGAGATTTGTGATGCTAAAATAATAAGAAAGATCCATCTGCTCAGCAAACATAAACAAATTTGAGTTTACTACATGTTTCTGATAAATCAAACATCAGGTCTTAATTGCACATACACTTGCTAAAGTGTATGTGCAACTAACTATTGGCATGGAAATGGTTTCTTAATCTGGGGGACCAAATATAAAACAACTTAAATGCCGGTCATGTGATCACATGTTGTGCTTTTCTGATTGATTGACAAAGAGTCACAACTCTTTTGAACCCTGCATTTCTTCAGATCTCAGTAGTAAAAACCTTATGAGCTTCTTCAGCAGTAAAATGATCAGAATTAGAGAAGAAATCCATCTGGCAGCAGCTGTGGGCGTTTCTTCAGCTTTAGAGACTTCCGTAGTCTCTGAACTGACTCTAGACTAATTCCTGTAGACCTTCCTGAGCTGATCTCAATCGTCTATAACGCTAAATCATCCACGTGTCTGTCAGACCCCATCCCAACCAGCTACTCAAAAATGTTTTCTCTCTTATTGGTCCGATAATTATGGACCAGATCAACTTATCCCTAAACTTAGCATGTGCCGCAGGTTTTTAAAATTGCAGTAATTAAACCATTACTTTAAAAAACCCTCTCTTGACCCAGACATTTTAGCTAATTATAGACCAATTTCCAACCTTACATTTATATCTAACATTTTGGAAAAAGTAGTTCTAAGCCACCTGTGTGACCATTTGTATATAAATGATCTACTTGAAATCTTTCAGTCAGGGTTCAGAATGCATCATAACACAGAAACAGCACTGGTTCGAATGACCTTCTTATGGCCTCAGATTATGGGTTAGTGTCCATACTGGTTCTGCTGCTTTTGATACTAGATACATCACAGCATGTTACTGCACAGGTTAGAGTATGTGGTTGGGATTAAAGGGACAGCTCTAGGTTGGTTTAAATCATATCTGTCTGATAGATTTCAGTTTGTTCATGTTCATGAGGTTTCTTCAGTACAGACGAGGGTCTGCTATGGTGTCCCACAGGGTTCAGTGCTAGGGCCAATCTTGTTCAGTTTAAACATGCAGCCCTTGGGTATTAGTATTGTCTGGAACCACAGCATTCATTTTCATTGATATGGTGATGATACGCAGCTGTATCTGTCTATGAAGCCAGATGAAACAGAACCATTAACTTCAGGCATGTATTAAGGACATCAAGGACTGGAGGTCCACAAACACCTTAGAAAGTACCAAACACCTTAGGAAGGGATTAGATGGTGTTGTGATGGCCTCCAGTACAACTGTGCGAAACCTTGGTGTTATTTTCGATCAGGATTTGTCGTTTAAACAGCATATCTATCAGCTTTGTTAGACAACCCATCCATCCATTATCTATACCCGCTTAATCCGTTTCCGGGTCACGGGGGTCCGTCGGAGCCTATCCTGACGCATATTAGGCGAAAGGCAGGGGTTCACCCTGGACAGGTGGCCAGTCTGTCGCAGGGCTGCTGTTAGACAACCTCCACCTTTAAACCAAACTAAAAACGTTTCTGTTTAATAAAGCATATATTTAGTACTTTAGTGTGTTAGGGCCAGTAGTCAGAGCTGCAGCTGCAGGACCAGACTAGAGCAGCTGGTCTTAAACACATCTTCATCCTAGATCTGCTGCTGTAGACCTGCTGCAGGGGGACACCAGCATGAGCCACCCCTCACCCCTTTTGCTCTCCTCTTCTTCTCTTTCCCTTTTTCAGCTCAATCCTCAGTTATTAATTAGAAGTGTCTCATAAGTATAATTGTGGTCCATTGTTCTTGTAGTTTGTTGTGCTGGTCTGTCTCCTCTTTTTCTCTTCTGTACATGTTTGCAGACCAGAGCCTCAGGAGCTGCATGCTCCACTGCAGTTCCCCCTCATGACCACCTCAGTGTCTGCTGTCTACACCTGTTTATATAGTCGTCTCTACTAACCATGTATCAGTCATATGAATTCTTAGTTCTCCAGCTAATGGATAATTAATACTAATATATCTTGTCTTTTGTACCTTTGACAGTATAGTTCCTCTCGCTGTTCTTCATTCTCTGTTTCTGATCTCTTTTTTCCTGCTGTACTTGGCTGGCCTTCAGCAGGAGGGTCCCCCCTTATGAGCCAGGTCCTGCTCAAGGTTTCTTAACTCTTAAAGGAGAGTTTTTCTCCCACTAGGGGAGTTTTTACCTGCGGTTGTTTATGTAATAATTCCTCGGGGGTCATGTTCTGGGTCTCTGGAAACACCTAGAGACAACTTGCGTTGTAATAGATGCTATATAAATAAGATTGAATTGAATTGAATTGAGAAAAGATGTGAAGTTGGGTGTTCCCAAGTCGACAAAGACAAAAAAATGGTATTTAAACAAATGGATAAAATGAGAGAATAACCAGATGAATCACCAGGGACAAAGGGTTGGCATTTTATGTTTACAGAAATCAAGGACACATGTCATTTCCACATGTTCCAGCCATGAATCTGTTAAATGTTTCTCTGGCATGCTCTCTCATCGTTTCTCCCTGTGATAGGAACGTTCTTGGAATTAAAAGGCTATATTTTAACATGTGGCTTAACCTTAATCAGGTAGCTTTGGTGCTGGGTGATAAAGCAGGTTATTTTTAAAGAAAAAAAAAAGCGTCACTGTTCCATTTTTTCACCTATGCAGGACGTGGCAGGTGCTCCTGTTGGTGCTCAGCAGAGATGTCAGAGAGACTTCAGGGTGTTAAGGAAGTGTGCAATTAACAGTTACCACATCTTTCAATGCTCCTGTAACAGCTAAAAACTTACAGTTACAGCAGTTTGCACACTTGCTCCTACAGCGAATGCTGGTTTGAAATACAGGGGACAGCATTACAGTGTGACTGAAGGAGGGATGGTCCAAGTCCAGTTTACTGTCAGGTGATGAGATCATGAATTTATTTTTTTGTTTTCTCTTTACACCACCGCACCTCTCTGATATCATCTCGCTCATTCTTTTTCACTGCTTTACTAATTTTTCTCATGTTTTCAAACTGTTTGCATTGGTAATCTCACTTTTTGGTTCAGTTTTGTATACATGAGTGTGTTTTAGTGAATGAGGTCTTTCTTGGATAATTATAACTTTTTCCACATTACATAATGTAGTTTGAATGTGCTGAATTTTTCTTTTGATGGACTAGTAGACTAGAGGGCATGTGTATATTCAACCGTGTATTTAATTCACATTGCTGAAAGCTGATGGGTTTTCTTTTGGAACATTTTGCCTCCCTTATCGCTCATTTCTTTTCACGCTTTGATATTTCATTTTTCATCTTCCTTCTCTTCTTGTCTCTGTTATTCTTTTTTTCACATCCCTCCTGCATGCTTCATCTCTCTCTGACGCAGTTTGTGGACACACTCCCAGCCAACTAAAAGCAATGTGTCCCAAATATTGATGTTACATTTGTCTCAGGTTTCTGCCACTCATAACGTAATGCTGAACAAAAGACCTTATAGATATGCTTGTGTGCTGATGTGTGTGTGTGTGTGTGTGTTCATGGGGTTTCCCATCTGGTTTTTCTTTCCCAGGCCACTTTGGTGTGGTTTTGTGGCAACTGGGTAATAATAACTCCTCCCTGTGCTCTAATAGGAGGCCTGGCTAAGATTTCTGGGCATTAAAGAAGCTGGCAGTGCATGAGATGAGTAATAGAGCTCTCTTTTTTGATGGGAAACTTCTCAAAATGGGTTAATACAGCTGACCCAAAGCTGTCAGCCCATCTTCCTTGACATAACTGTATCATCGGAGACTTATGATGTCAGTAAGAGGGAAAGTTGCTGCTCAAGAAGGACAACACGCCTGGAGTCAAAGGAAGTGGGAAAAGAATTTAGGACAAATGCAAGCTGTATGTTTGGGTTTACGCAGAAACAGGAGTGCGGGGGCCTCATTCTTGAAGCATGACCTGAATGTGTCATAGCAGAGTAGGAAAAAACCAAAAACACCTGGAACAGGAAAGCTGTTTGGATGGCCCATGAAACAGCAGGTGGAGACACGACGTGCTCATGGTGAGATGAACGTCTTACCTGCAGGCAGGTGTCTTTGTCTCGCTGACTTCATCACTTCTTTCAGCTCAGCCCTCACCCCTTGCAACGCGACCAGCACCTCGTCTAAAGCAGCCCCTTGAGACGTCACCTCTTGATTGTGCTGCTCAACCGCTCCGGTCTTGGTATTCATGCCCAGCCCAGCCCCCGTGCTGCTCAGGCAGCTGCTCTCCAGCTTGGCCAGTCGGGATGCCTGTGTTCGGGATGCAGAGAGGAGTTGCTGTAGCATTGCCTCCAGGTGATTGGAATTCCCAGCAGAATTCCCAGCAGCAGAGGTCAGATCTCTGAGTTTGAGGCGCTCCAGAGTTTCTCCTAGACGACCCTCCAGCTGCAGAGCTATCCGTCTTCCTGCTGTCTCCACTGCCGCCCCGCAAGACTCACCATACTGGGCTACAAACCTGACAGAGTGCAAAACATTTATTTAAACCTTTCCAGCTGAAGAACGGCAATCTTCTGCAGTGGGAGCAGAATATTTAGCAGAGGTGCCACACCTGAAATCACTGATAAGCCATTTTGAAATTTAATTGACTGTTAACTGTTCTAGCGATTGACACAAAATTAAACAGCAGCTATATGACAGTCAAGTTAATAGTTCAACTGTTTTTAATCACTAAATAAAGCAAAGCAAATCCATTGATCCCTGCTAATCAGATGTGAGCATCATTTTTCTTATACTGTAGCCTAGAAGTCTAGGCGTACCGCGTTTAAATTTGCTTCATAAAGAGTCTGGGTGATGACGGCAAAATTGGAAATGAAAGCAACAAAATCTGAATGTAAACAGTGTAGACGGTTGAAGCTGAGGACTAACAAACGTTTGATTTGGCTTTGGCATTGACAGTCAGAGATTTTTCTTTTTCTTCGAAAATTGAATAGAAGACGTGACTCAAAACGTTCCTTTTGCAAAGCGGACGTATTTGCTATTTTGTGGACAGGCAGCGGGAGAAGTTTATTTTCCTCTTCTACACAACTCGCTCTCCCGTTGACTCGTTTCCGTCGCTCTGAGTACGTCACCTTGTTCGTTGCTCTGAGTGGTCGTAGTGCGAACCATCTACGCTTTTATAAGCAACTGTTGGTGCAACCCTTGGATCGGGAGGTCCAGTGGATTGTATTTCAGACCCTACATCTTCCTAGATGTTGGTCTGGTCTTTCAGGCTTGTTATACCATCTCTAAGTAGATGATTTTCAGATTTTACCTCATATACTTGACCATTCAGTCAGGCTTTTAGACCACATGCCAAACGCTGTAGGAGCTGAAGTTCACACATGGGAGATGTCTCAGAAACTGGCATGATCAAATTAAACTTTGGAAGACAAAGAAAGTTGATCTTGTTGTGGTATTTCTGGCATGACATGATCATTGTGGAGGCCAAACTGGGCTTAGAATTGGCCCTACAGTCAACTAATATGTAGCCACACTAACTAATCATTGAAAATGAATGATAAACATTTAGTACTGGACGCTTTACATGTCAGAAAGATAAACCATTCGAGCACTGGTTGGAGTAACGTTTGAACAGTATTTTTGGTTTTAGTCTTTTCAAAAGATTTATGGACAAAAAAAAGAAATTCAATTTAAAAGGATTTGTTTCAGCTAATAAACTAATTGTCCATTTAATACTGTTCAGGATCTTGATGGTTTTGCGGTTCGTCTCAGCTGTGAGCAAGTGAGCAATGGGATACAGCCTGGACAGGTCACCAGTCCATCACAGGACCACACAGAGACAAAGGACACAAACACACAATTTAGTCACCAATCAACTTCACATGCATATATCTGGACTGAGGGGAAGCCAGAGCAACGAGAAAACTTGAAAATGACCTGATGATGAAAATAATGATTGGTAAGAGCTAAAATGTACAAATGTATCAATGACAATGACACAATAAATTTGTTGTGAAATTGCATAAAATCATAAAAAGCTAAGGAATATTTACATTTAGTCTCAATCCTTCCAAATCAATTGATTAATTTGGCTTTATTCCATCATGTAGAGTCATTCCAGACTATGCATTTAATATAATTTCTAACAATCCAGAATTGATCTGTTTTCAAATCCAACCAACCTTAGCATTTCACTGCGAAGCGATCCCATCTCCACTTTGACAATATCATCGGCATACTGAAGCAGCATGTTCTCCCTCATCTGGCTACTCTCCATCATGGAGAAGATTTTGTCCCACTTGGTCAGGTCTGGAGAACTGCAGGGGGCTGAACTGGGCGTGGCTGCGGAGAAGGATCATCAAAAAGGTAGTAAGAATAAAAGACCTGAAATAGTTTAGTGAGAATAACATGAACCTCCCCTTAAGAGAAGGCTTGACTGGATAAGTGTATTACACAGATTTAGGTGTAATTTAGCTGTAGAGAGTCCATGCAGGCTGCACGTAGTGGATGATCCTAAAAAAAGAACATGTAAAGTTTCGCCCTGGCTGCTTTTCCTGTGAGAATATCTGGCTTTGTGCTGCCAATGTGGAAAGAGACGGAAGGAAAAAGATCTGGAGGACCTGCTGAGAGAGGGGAAGAGACAACATGACAAGTGAGAAAGAAAGGAAAGTGGGAGGATAAAGCAAAGCATGGGAGGGTAAAACAACCCGAGAGTGAGAATGTATGTCACACATGCTGTTCTGGTTAGCGCTGGAGCCTTTCATACTATGTTCATACCTACAAACTTATTCCACAGGGGAATTACCGTCTGCACTCGACTGCACAGTTTGTGTTGTCAGACAGCGGGTTCATGGACTCTACTACCTCTGCTTTATACTTTAACAAGGAGGAGACAGTGGTTTAGTGCAAGACGGCTATTGATGGGTGATTGAGAAAGAAGAGTAGAAAACAGACACATCATTTCATTTTATGTGCTAATTTTAATCAATTTTTCCTCACACCACTGATTCAGTCGACTTTGTCGATTAAAAAAGGACTACCTTGGGACTGATACAACCCCGTAAACCTCAGAGAGACTGGTTATATTGTGGATGGGTGTTGGTTCTTGACGCAGAGCTGTCCTGGGTTTTACTGTTGTCCAGCTTATGCTTATGTCCTGTTCTTGCTTGAATTGTTCTGTGACTCTAATCTGTGAATTATTTTTATTCAGTCATTGTTGACAAAGTGGAGATCCTCTGCCCGTCTTTGCTCCTCGAAGGCTGCTTTTTGTTTTTTACCAAATCCTAATTACCTTTACTATTATCTGTCGACATCACTTTTTTATAATAACGTTTCTTCCATTTCCTTACTAGCACTTATTGTCTTTTTTTCAACTTCTTTTGAAATGTGTTGCAAAACCTTAAATATCAAAAAAGTGATTCATATTAACAAACAAAATGAATTCGATGAGATAAACCTCAGTGTAAGAATCCTGTTTTTTATATTAAAGTTTGCTTAAAGGAGTAGACGTACAATTTAGACCTCAATGAAAGAATGCAGCCTCCGACTTGACATCTCTTCTCCTGCCTGCCAGCTGTCATTTCTTCAGCTTTCAATTGAAAACGAACTGTGTCGTGACCTCTCTCATGTAGCCCATTAATTCAGATTCCACCCAGAGATTCAGAGGTTTGAAGAGGTCAGACGCAGTGACCCGCGTCTCCCTCCAGCCTTTGACCTCTCCTTTCCTCTCACACCTGCAAACAAACTTTGTTCAGCTCACGTGATTGGATCTTTCCTCCCTCTTCCAACGAGCTCATTATGAATTGTGTGTCTCTTTGGCCCTTTTCCCCACCTCTGCCTTAATTTATGAATGCTTTTTACAACTTGGGCTTGTGCCGCTCCAATTATTGCCCGCTATCGTGCTCAATCACATGACTGACGGCATTCCCCATTTTCCTGCCTGTTAACCGCTGGCTTTGCGGTCATACCTCCTGCTGGATTTGAAACAACAAACAAATGCAAAATATGAGCTGTGAAAGGGCCTGACACACACGCGGGCACTCACACGGTCTTTTCTCTCACACATTCACCTTCTCTTGCAGCAGATGAAAACGGCAGGAGCGCAAACAAAAGATGATTGTGTTTGTTCAGCTGTCATAATCATCTGTGACAGAAACGCAGCACTTGAAGGTACTGCTCTCTCTACTTTGGGCTCAGATGAAATCAACATTTAATCGTCATATACAGTGTTGTACTTACTGTTCACATCCACATACCTAACAGACAATGTAGACACACTATTCTTTTGGACTTCTGTTTTGATGCAATAACAGTAAAGACTATATAAAAGTACAGTGATAAAGTTAAATCTAATCTAATTACATACAACTGAGTCACTGAATCAGCAGGCACATTTGCTGAACGCATCATGTTTAGTCTTTTAATTGCACATAATTGTAATTGTTGTCTTTGTTTGGGGTTTTTTGTTGTTGTTTTTTTTTGGTCTTTGTTGTTTCATGATGACCGTGTCACTCAGTCATATTGAGAAACACTGCACAACTTTCTTTGTGCTTCCTGATTGTTTTTGATTTATTTTGATACCCACGAGGGCATTCCCATGCTCAGATGAGACTGATGTAGACTCCTGATCTTACCTTTCACCAAAGATCCCCAATCCCCCTCCCCACCCAAAAAGAACAATCAGTTTGTTGCTCCGTTAACCTCATTTAATAATCTTCATATAACATGCTTAAAGAGTAAAGGGTTTAACACTCACGTTCTCCAGTCTCGTTCTCTGTGATTTCATTGTAGTAGATATCTGCATAGTTGACATCGATATCATCCTTGTAGTCGAGGGCCAGACACACCGTCAACACACACACTGCCTGGGGGAACCTCCACAGAAACATGCTGCTGGCCGCCTGATAGCACGCGAGAGAGAAATGTTACGTGTGAAGGTGCACGAGTGTGTCTGCTCAGCTTCAGGTTGGCCACCCGCTTGCCTGCCTGCCTGTCTGTCTGTCTGTGTGTGTGTGTGTGTGTGTGAGTGAGTGAAAGTTAGAGTCAGGTTAGAGTCTGTGTTTTCTTTGCTGCTGCTCTGTCTGTCTCAGTTTCTCCAGAGCTGCAGGTCCACCTCTCTTTTTCAAATCCTCACGTTCTCATTCTGTATTTGTCCCTCCTCCTTCCTAATGACTCTCCTCCTCCTTTTCCCGTCTGTAGTCTTTCTTTTTCTTTTTCTTCCTGCTAAATGCTGAGCAATCCTATGGCAGGAAGCCCAGAGGTTTACAAGACTCCTGCCTGAGAAGGAGGAGCTGCCTGCACTCATACATGCACATCTTTATTTCTTTTTTATTTCTTTATTTCTTTTTTTCATTATAATATAGTTATTTATGAACTTTTAGCTATGAACCTACATTCTTATCTGTAAATACCTATTCTAAAAAAGTATAGACATCTTCGACATCATTTCTGCCAGTAATAATTACTAATCAGGGTAATGATGGTTTTCCAATGGGGAATAGTAGGAAGTGGGCACATGCTTTTATGATGACTGCTGTAACCATCAGTATGTCTCGATGTCCCAGAGTTTTTTATACATTGAGACCCATGGGATAGGTTACAGTGGGCAAGAGCTTTCTGCATCCTGATCCATTTCCTGACCTTTTGTCGTTTGTCTTCTGAACACTCGAATCATTGTGCAAACACCAATTTCCACCCTCGGACCATTTTCAAATGATCAACTCCTACATTTAGCATGTGGTTGCACCTAATTTCCCATGTGTGCTTAGTTGACAAAGTGGGGTTTGGATACCGGCTGAGCAACTGAGTCGCTTTCAGACAATGTAATGTGCGACCCCCCCCAGTAGCCCATCAGCCAGGCAGTGAAAGGATGTTTCCTGATTACAAGACAGTGAGTCATGTAGTCTAAACAGCACAACAATCTGACTACAAAAGTCGTGTGAGGAGAAATGGCCTAAAAACCAATCAGTACCTCCCAACCAACCAGACGCTGACTTTTCTGAAACAACAGGGTTGTATTTTACCAAAGAAAAAAAATCACAGAGCCATAAAACAAGATTCCACCTCCCTTGACAGTTTTAAATAAATAAATTATTTTTTTAAAAAAGTAGAAACTCAAAAACAAATTGTATTTTCCTTCACAGCTGATGAAAAGAAGTTCAAATCTGTCTCATCAAGTGACTTATTGCGATTCTTGGCTCCTCCACCCATTTCACCAAATTGCACATCTAACCACTTGTAACAAGGGATCTTTTTTTCCATGAATTGAGACTTTTTTAATAATCTTACCAAACAGTCAGGCCCCAGTTTTTAACTTTTGCTGAGACAGGCAATTTATTATTAATAGCAAAAATAGGAAGTCAGCCAGCTACAGAAATTATATTTGGACTGCAAGAAAATGATAATTCATCAAAACTAAACTAAAACTAGAACTTATATTATCCTCAATTCTATTCCCAAACTTACTTTTAGTTGCTTTTGTTCTATCAGAATAATCATTTAAAGTTAAAAGCTAAAAACTCTGTAACTTTTAGTCCCTAGTTACTAAGCACCAGCATACATCAAACATCGCACAAAAAGTCCAGTGAGAATATGAAGAACTTTTTCTCTGAATTTCCATCCTTGTGAAAACATTTAGCTTTCAGAAGAACTGAAATGTAAAAGCAGCGCCTCGGCCCATGAATGAGGCCATGAGTCATGCGTCGTTGGAGGTAGCCTGCATGTCGTAATCAGATATAACTGCAGCTCCTGCGACTCACAGAGAGAAACAAAAAGGGAGGAAAGCGGTAATGGAAGACAGGAGAGGGGGAGGAAGCTGAACACACACTTTTTAGATTTTTGTGCCCCATGTGGAGATGGCGCTTGCATGTGTGACCATGTGTGAAGGAAGTTCAGACATTATGCAGGAGCTTTTAAATGCTTTTATTGTTTTCCTCTCTCTCAAATACCTACTGAAACACACACTTGTTCGCTTGTTATCTCCCTGAAAAAAAGTCTTTTCATTCAGACAGCTGCGCTGACAGACAGAGGAAGTTGCGTGGGACATAATGGAACAATAGAAAAAAAATGGAAAAAATCTGTTCCCAAGAAAATCTCCCAGATTTTCTTACTCAACAGCAAAACCTGTGATGAAGTGTAAACTCGTCACAGTGTGACTCAGTGTTGGCTGTAGTCTAACTGATTCCAGATAGAGTTTGAGCGTGTCCTTTAATTGATCCTGCACTGAAACGTGCAACTGACTGCCTTAAACAGTACTCCTTGAATGTTTGAAACATCTTTGAAAAAAATTCAACAATCTTGTTCCTCAGAGGGGCAATCATCTATGATCCGTGGCATAGTCTTGGTGTTTCATGACACAAAGGAACTCAAAAGAGAAAAGCTGATATGCATGGAAAATCGGGCAGAAGTGGGAGGGGAAAAATGTGTGAACGATGTCAGTATTTACACAATGTGATTTAATAGAAGTCTCAGCTAGTGGACTGGAGGTGGACATACCTGAACCGAAGGGTATGAGAAGGAAGTAGACCAAGAGGCAGACATATTTCATGCTTAAATTCAGAAGAGAAATGTCCTTCTGTGCAAAAGTCGGAGGCCTGTGTGTCTGCATGAGTGGAAGTAATCTAGCTGGAAACCATCAGACAGAGCAAAACTGTACTGTGTTCACATTTATGTTTGTGAAAAAGTGAATGAAAAAGTGTTTGATTTGGACCTCGAGTCCTTTTTTAAGAACTGAGTTTAAGTGAACACACACAGTACCTTTTAAAAGTTGTGACTTCAGCTGAGAAAATGCATCAAGTCGTCGAAATGATTTATAATAGTTTGTTCTTGACTTTGCATCACAGTTTTACGTCAAGGGACCATAAGCTATCAAATGTGCTGTCAGGAAGTGCTGAGTCAGCAGAAAGAAACGCTGAGTGTTGTATGCATGCGACTTGTCACGATCTGGAAGCTCCGCTGGTCAAACCCATGTTTGGTTGTGATGATATGGAACAGAGACAGCTCAGAACGGACCGGACGCGATGCGAGATGTCGGTGAAAGGGGAGGGTGGCCACTGTCTTCAGACTTCATGACAGACTGGATGTAGAATTTCCAACCGTATCGGCCCTGGACATGTGTCCCGTTGCCATGACGCATACTATGATTCTCGTAACAGTTTTCCCATTCACTCTGGTATTTGGCTGACTTCCAGTGAGCGGTGCAGTCATGTTTCATTCGGGTTGAACATTTTATGGCATTTTTATGCAGTTGCAGGGGGGAATTCTTTCATCCTAAAAAAACGCGCAGAATCTCAAAGATACAGTCTTTCTGGGAGAGTCATCTGTTTCTTGAATATTATTACATATGACTCTTAGGATATGAGAAAGAGTGTTGGAAGTAACAGAGAAGCACATTTAAATCCTAAAGCGCTCCAAAACATTCCTTTGGAAATCCCTCGGGCCGAACTTTGCAGTTTTGTCATATACAGTAACCTCCATTGCACAATAGTTCAATTATAGATCCAATAACAACTACGAAGATGCTGAAAACACTGTTAGCGTTGTTTTTCCTATCTTTGTTCAAAGTATAATATCATTTTTGTAATCCAGCAAGCAAAAAAGAAAGTCTTAGAAAGTATTTGTATTCGGTTAATGGCTAAAACAACTTCTCTAGCAAAGTTGTAGTTTTTGTCTTTTTTGTCTCATCACACATTTGCAGGACTTCTCAGATCGACTGTTTCTTTAGCTCCTTAACGTTTAGTCTTGAAGAGTCTTAGTGGAAAAAGTCAGACTTGTCCAAAGTGTGCTGACGGCTTTTATCTGTAGATATCTGGGACATGGTCCAGCAGAACCCCGTGAACTGGAATGCGGCTGAAGTGAATATGGATGGATGAACTGATTTTTATCATTTCAGGTTTTTTTATAAAGTTTCACTTGTGGTCCTTTTATTCACTTACTTTTTTAAAGCTCCTATGTCGTGTTTAGTTAATGCTTTGCTGCATCTCATATTGAAATGCTTTAGAAATGGTTCTCTTCATTTCACTCCAGATAAAGTAACTTTGTTCTCTGCCTTGTTTCACATTTGGCCTGTTTGTTGCCATCGCCTGTTGTTCATTTGTGATTCCTTCCCTCAGTAAATATACCTCCCAGGTTTCTTAACTCTTACTGGGAACCTTGCCTTTATCCCCGACAGCAATGTTGGGGATAAAGGCAAGACTGTTGTTGCTTCTAAGCTTCTCTGCTCTTCTTCTCCTGCCCAAGTTCTTTTACCTTTGTTTGGATTAATCTGGTTTAAATTTATGTTGGGATTTCTGGACTTGCTGCTCAACAGCGCTTTATTTTCTGAGCTTTTTAAAGTTGATTTCCTTTGTCCTGCACCTTCCAGCTTTCAGAACTGCACAATGCCTCTTCTGCTTCTTCACAAGTCAGTTTGCAGATTTCTTTCATTTAAAACAAAATATTTGTGGAGGCTCTTAGAATATTCGACTTTGTGTAATTAAACCCCCCCCAAACAAACAGAAAACAAAAACAGAAGGTCAATACGGTATATGAAATTCGTACGTCATCATGGTGACGTGGGTGGTTGGAATGTAGGTATGAAGGTCAGATATTGTTTGCAGACATGCAGACACACACACACACACACACACACACACACACACACACACACACACACACACACACACACACACACACACACACAGTTTGTGGAGATGCAGAGGGAGTCAAAACAGCCTCTTTGATATCAGATTAAATCATAGCATATATTGAAAGCATTAACATAAGTGATTGAGTCCAGAACAAGGTCAGGTGACTCACATTGCTATGCACCACGATGCAGTATGAAGGCTATAAATTCATTTTTAGCTATTTAACTGCAGACTCTTGTCTCCACCTGCCTTTTAACATACCTCTAAACAGACCTCTAAGTGCTTTAACCTCAACTCTTAAGGTTGTTACCATCTCCCTTTTTCATTAGATTTACCATAACTTTCAGTCTTATGGTGATTTGTGTTTAAAGACAGCCTGTGTAATGTTTTACAGTATAAACTGTGTTTAAGGCCTAAGATTTTATCTTCCCTCCTTTACCTTTTGCACACAACACTACAGAATAGTCAGTAACTGAACTTCATGAGTGAATAACCTGCAATTATTTTTTTTCTTTGGTGGTTTTTGGAGAAAAAATGTAGCCCAAGAAGACCCTTCCACTACTTCTTTATATCAGTACATCTTAACTTCCCGAAACACCATGAATGCCCTCTAATACGAGAGGAGGATGCTCTAACCAGTCAAGCAACCAATTACAACAGACAACACACAAGGAGTGGCACGCAAAGACACTATATACACAATATTCGGTTTTTGGAGCTTCTGGTGGGATCGGATGTATTTTCACATGTAACGAGCACATTATTATTCTAAAGATTGATATTTTGTCTGGTATAGAAAAAGATATGATGATATGTATATTATGGTTAGTGGTTGGCACTGTTTCCTCACAGCAAGAAGGTTCCTGGTTCAATTCCTGGGCAGGAGTCTTTCCGTGTGGAGTTTGCATGTTCTCATTGTGCTTCCCTCCGGTTACTCCAGCTTCCTCCCACAGTCCACAAACATGTATGTCCAAGTTGTACGTTCTAAATTGCCCGTAGGTGTAAGTGTGAGCGTCTTGTGTGTGGCCCTGTGATAGAGAAGCCTCACCTTATGTTCATCACAATCACAGATGAAAGCATCCAGGATTAACACTGTTCATGTATTGCAGGGTCAAATTAAATTAATTTTCATTTAAAGAATTTAATTTGAAAAGGCATAACTTTAGATCTACTGTGCTAAAAGCTTCATACCTAGTTCTACACAGCAAATAGTAGTTCTGAGGTTACAGTGCAATATGACATCATAGCTACATTTAGCTATTAAGCACTGGATCTAAAGTTATAACTTTGTGTTTAGTGTTTGGTAGCTTTATCACAAATGTAGACATCTTTGTTGATCTTCTGGATGTTATGTTGGCAGCTCATTCAAAAGCAGACATTTAGCTTTGTTGTTTGAATTAAGGAAAAGGAACATAATAAACTATTGCCCATCTCAGGATACCTGGAATCCTTAAGTTGTCCTGACTCATCATTTTAACATTTTTTGGCTTAAAGTCATTAAACACATCAGAGTTTAGTATCTAAAGCTACAGCCTGGGAGCCGAGCTCTCCGAGCTGTCCGAGCTCTCCGAGCTGTCACACCATACCATCATGTGGTATGTTCTCCGATGGTTGCTCGCTGGTTTTTAATTTTTCCTGTCAGTAAATAATCCTATTAATTATTTATAATTTCTCCACCAGTCTGAAAAGACTTGCACAGCTTTTCCACAAAAGCTGCATAAACACAGTAATGTCAACATATTGATACCACAACACAGTAATACAGGTAATACCTATAATAACACACTAAAATCAATAGATTTCCAAGGTGCTGTATTGTTGCTGTAGATGTTTGTTTATTATCTTTATATTTATTACAGATGGGTGTTCAATCAATACTCTTCATGGATTCCACAGCAGATGTATGCTGTTTATCTTCAGTGATGTGGTGTCTCGAGGCTATAATCTTGAAAGAGAGTTTGCTCATGCTCAGAAATTTTTGATCACAGTCTCTTTTTCTGCTTCCTTTGCTTTTTTCTTCAATTTGCTTTTTACTTCTATACAGTTTTATCATTTTCTGGATCCAACCCATGTTGTTTAAGCAGCCTCAGTTCAGTTGTTTGAGACAAGCATAGATGGTTTTAAATTAATCGTGTTTACTTTAGTTCAACACTCATTGGTCTAGTTATTAATTCAATTCAATTCAATTTTATTTATATAGCGTCTATTACAACACAAGTTGTCTCTAGGCGCTTTCCAGAGACCCAGAACATGACCCCCGAGCAATTATTACATAAACAGCGGCAGGTAAAAACTCCCCTAGTGGAAGAAAAACCTTAAGCCAAACAGTGGCAAGGAAAAACTCCCCTTTAAGAGGGAAGAAACCTTGAGCAGGACCTGGCTCATGAGGGGGGACCCTCCTGCCGAAGGCCAGCCGGGTAGAGCAAGAAATAAGAAAGAATAGAGACATAGAGACACCGTCAAAGGTACAAGATAGGATACATTAGTAACTGTCCTTGGTAGTCCAATTAGACTTCTGTGAATATGGGTGATATATAGATAGACGGTGATAGAAGGGGATGAGGACTGCAGGTCGGGGTGTCAGCAAGCATCCAAAAGACATCCACACAGACAGGTGAAGGCAGACACTGGGATGGTCAGAGGTGGAACTGCAGGTCAGCAAGCAGCTCCCGAGGCTCTGGTCCGCAGGACATGCAAAGAAGAGGAAAAGAAGGGCCAGACAAGCACAAAAAACTACCAGAACAATGGACCACAATTAAGTTTATGGGATATTGTTAATAAATGAGGGTTGAGGTGAAGAAGAGACAGAGACGGCAAAGAGAAACAGAGAAGGTGAAAGGCACCACTCAGTGGATCATGTTGGTGCCCCCCTGCAGCATAGGCCTATAACAGCATATCTACACCGAAGCTATGTTTAAAATAAGCTGCTCTAATCTGGTCCTGTAGCTGCAGCTTTGACTACTGGCCCTGACACATTAAGATACTAAATGTACACTAACTATATGCTTTATTAAACAGAAATGTTTTAAGTTTAGTTTTAAAGGTGGAGGTGGTATCAGCCTCCTTAACCCAAACTGGAAGTTGGTTCCAGAGTGATGGTGCCTGATAACAGAAAGCCCGTCCTCCAAATCTACATTTCGATACTCTAGGAACTACGAGTAAACCTGCACCCTGAGAACGGAGAGCTCTATTAGGAACGTACGGTTCTATAAGGTCTTGCAAATATCGCGGCGCTAGGCCATTTTGGACTTTATATGCCAGTAATAAAATTTTGAATTGGATTCTAAATTTTACAGGGAGCCAATGGAGGGAAGCTAAAACTGGAGAGACGTGGTCTCTCTTGTTGATTCCTGTCAGCACTCGCGCTGCTGCATTTTGGATCAGCTGGAGGCTTTTAAGAGAATTACTTGGACATCCAGCCAACAACACGTTACAGTAATCTAGTCTAGAAGATACGAACGCATGAATTAGTTTTTCGGCATCACTCTGCGAGAGGATGCTCCTGATCTTTGCGATATTACGGAGGTGGAAAAACGCAGTTTTACAAACCTGATTAATATGCTGTTTAAATGACAAATCCTGATCGAATATAACGCCAAGGTTTCGCACAGTTTTACTGGAGGCCATCGCAAGACCATCTAATCCCTTCCTAAGCTGTTTGGGACCACAAACAACAACTTCTGTTTTATCAGAATTTAGTAGCAAAAAATTTCTGGACATCCAGTCCTTGATGTCCTTAAGACACATCTGAAGTTTGTCTAATGGTTCTGTTTCATCTGGCTTCATAGACAGATACAGCTGCGTATCATCAGCATAACAATGAAAATTAATGCCGTGGTTCCGGATAATACTTCCCAAGGGCTGCATGTATAAACTGAACAGGATTGGCCCTAGCACTGAACCCTGCGGGACACCATAGCAGACCCTCGTCTGTACGGAAGAAACCTCATGAACATGAACAAACTGGAATCTATCAGACAGATATGATTTAAACCAATCTAGAGCTGTCCCTTTAATCCCAACAACATACTCTAGCCTCTGCAGTAAAATGCTGTGATCTATAGTATCAAAAGCAGCGCTGAGGTCCAGCAGAACCAGTATGGACACTAACCCATTATCTGAGGCCATAAGAAGGTCATTCGAGACTCGAACCAGTGCTGTTTCTGTGCTATGATGCATTCTGAACCCTGACTGAAAAATTTCAAATAGATCATTTCTATACAAATGCTCACACAGCTGGCTTGCAACTACCCTTTCCAGAATTTTAGAGATAAATGGAAGGTTGGAAATTGGTCTATAGTTAGCTAAAATGTCTGGGTCAAGAGAGGGTTTTTTAAGTAATGGTTTGATTACTGCGACTTTAAAAGCCTGTGGTACATATCCTAAGACTAGGGACAAGTTGATCTGTTTCAGTACCGTCAGTCCAATCAGAGAGAAAACATTTTTGAGTAGTCGAGTAGGGATTGGGTCTAACAGACACGTGGATGATTTAGATCCATTGACGACTGAGGTCAGCTCAGAGAGGTCAACAGGAACAAAACAGTCTAGAGTCAGGTCGGAGCATAAGGGAGTCGCCGAGGTTGAAGAAATTCCCACAGCCACTGCCGGGAGGGCCTGGCCGATTTCCTCTCTAATTCTGACAATTTTATTGCTAAAGAAGCTCATAAAGTCTTCACTACTGAGAGCTGCAGGGATGCACGGCTCAACAGAGTTGTGGCTCTTTGTCAGCCTGGCTACAGTGCTGAACAGAAAACGTGGGTTATTTTTATTATCCTCTATTAACACTGAATAATAGGCTGTTCTAGCTTTGCGAAGCGCTTTTTTATACACTATTAGACTATCTTTCCATGCATAATAAATATCTACAGACCTACTAGAGTACCACTTTCTTTCCATTTTACGCACTTTCTGTTTTAACATACGAATATGTGAGTTAAACCAGGGAGTTAAGCTCCTACGGTTAGAGAACCTCTTTCTCAAAGGAGCAACTACATCTAAAGCTGTATGCAACACATCTGCAGTGCTACCAACAAGGAAATCAACGTCTGCAGAGGTAGAACCGAGGTCACAGCCCTCAACTGCTTCACTATGTTCCTCTGTAAGAAGATGAAGAGCAACAGCCTCCCTAAATTTAGTGATAGCTTTATCGGATAGACACCTGCTAAAGTAATTCCTCCTATTATGCGTAACGTTGACAATGTTGAATTCAAACGTTATTAAATAGTGGTCGGATAGGAGGGAGTTAACATGTGACACTAACAGATTATCAAGTTCTACACCGTAGACGAGGACCAGATCAAGAGTATGATTAAGACAATGCGTTGGTTCGTTAACTTTTTGTAAAATCCCCATCGATTCTAGAAGAGAATCAAAAGCCAACTTAAGATTGTCGTTGTCAACATCCATATGAATGTTAAAGTCGCCCACTATGATGACTTTATCTGTACTGATCAATAAACTAGATAAGAAATCTGAGAACTCAGACAGAAACTCCAGATAAGCTCCAGCAGGAGGCCGGTAAACTACCACCAACAAGACTGGCTTCTCTGATTTCCAGCTCTGCAGTTTTAAACTGAGCGTGAGGCTTTCAAACGTATTATAATCGCATTTAGGTTTGGATTTTATTGTAAGACTGGAGTCGTAGATCGCCGCTACTCCTCCACCTCGACCTGTGATTCGAGGAATATGATAATTAACGTAAGTGGACGGCGTCGATTCATTTAAACTAACAAACTCTTCCTCTTGGAGCCACGTTTCTGTTAGGCAGAAAATGTCACTCCGGGTCTCAGTAATTAGATCGTTTACTAATAGAGACTTGGAGCTTAAAGATCGTATATTTAGTAATCCGCATCTAATTGTTTGGTCCTTAGTTCGCACTAAATGCGTATTTGTTTTTATTTTTACGAGGTTATTTTGGTTAACGCCTCTATTACGTCGCGCTTGGTGAAGATTTGGAGGACGGGGAATCGATACTAAATCTATTTTACTTGGCACCTCGTTAGAATCTCCAATTACATCATTTACTTCTACCTTTTTATTGGCAGGCGATAGTCCTCGAGAAGCAGCAGAGAAGCGTGTAAGACTGCAGCTCTGCACCCCGGCCTGGACCCTGGATTGTCAGGGGGAGGATCTAATAATATCAGCCAGATTTCTAGAGATAAGAGCTGCACCATCCCGGGTGGGATGAATGCCGTCTCTTCTAAGCAGACCAGGCTTTCCCCAAAACGTCTTCCAATTGTCAATAAAGGCCACGTCGTTTTCTGAACACCACCGAGACAACCAGCGACGGAGCGACAACATGCGGCTAAACATGTCATCACCGGTCAGATTGGGGAGGGGACCAGAGAAAACTACGGAGTCCGACATGGTTTTGGCGTAGTTACACACCGAGACAATATTGATTTTAGTGACCTCCGACTGGCGTAGCCGGGTGTCATTAGCGCCGACATGGATGATAACTTTACTGTATTTACGATTACCCTTTGCCAGCAGCTTCAAGTTTGCTTCGACGTCGCCCGCTCTGGCCCCCGGGATGCACCTAACTATGGTCGCTGGAGTCGGCCTCACATGCCTCAAAATAGAGTCGCCAATCACCAAGGTCGGTTTCTCAGCGGGTGTGTCGCTGAGTGGGGAAAAACGGTTAGACACGTGAAGCGAGTGGTGGTGTTCCGTGCGCCTTTTGGGACTACGCTTCCTCCGAACCGTCACCCAGCCGCCCTGACTGCCCGGCTGCTCGGGTGCTGCAGGGGGGCGGCTACCAGCAGCTACACCTGGCCGGTCCGCCGCTACTTCAGCCTGACGAGCTACAAAGTCAACCGGACTATGGTCTATTTGGCGGAACCGGACCTCTAACTCACTGAGCCTCGCCTCCAAGGCTACAAACAAACTACATTTTATACACTTACCGTCTTCACTAAAGGAGGCAGAGGAATAACTAAACATTTCACACACTGAGCAGTAAGAAGGAGAAACGGTGGGAGAGGAGGCCATGCTGAGAGGACAGGAGACGGTACCTGTACCGGTGACTGGTGGAAATGAAAGTTAAATAAGAGAAAAGGTACAAGTGCTCGATTCAAAGAGAAGTTTACAAGATGTAGTGTTTTATTATCAAAACAAACTAAAATCAGAGTATAAGGATTCGAAGAATCAGAGCCCGTAACGCCGTGCAGACAGACACAGACAGCGAACAACAAACAGGAAGTGACGCAATGCGTTACCCACCTTTAATTAATTTAAAGTAACCTTTAATTAATCTGAGTTTCAGAAAACTAATTTATGAAGCTGAAATTAACTTTTCTAGATGAGTGTTTCCAAATCTAAATCCACATCAGCTTAATGACTCATTAATTTAAGACAGGTGTGATGGAGCTGGAAGGCATCTAAAGCATACAGGGCAGTGGGTCCCAAGAACCAGGGCTGGGAAACACTATTATAGATAAAGCTCTATTCCCAGCTTAATTTAACACCTGTTTGTGAAACAACCTCTAAATGTACAAATGTGCTCTTGTAGTCTAATGTTGGGCTTTTTTTTTTCTTTTTCTTTTTTAAGGTGCTAGAGTTGTATAATATCCTGCAAGTCCCGAGCGGTCGACCTGCAATTATTTTAATGTAGTTCAATCTAGGGAATCACTGAAAATGTTTTAAAATTCAGTAATACGCTGTTGGGTAATGTTGGGTTGTGTGGTGATTTGCAGATGCCTTCATGTCCAGACATCCAACAACCCTTCATCTTTTTCTTGAACACCATTGAAAGAAAAGTTACAACAAGTGAGGGAGACTGTAGCTTCTAAATGATGATGATGATGTAAATGTGATATCATTGCTGGACATCCTGTGATGATAACAGTTCCATCACATGCTGTGATGTTACACCTACAACGCAGATAACTTGTTTCTTATTCTAGTTTTAACCTCATTTGGTTGTTGTAAAACTATGGTCACTGAGTTGATTGTTGAACTCTGTGAAATCACAGACATGGATAATGGAAAATGGAGCATAAAAGACCAACTCTAAGCCAAACTAAAGCTTTTAATCCAAGTTTTCTGCAGCCAACGCATTAATACCCAAATAAAAGCTCCTTAATCAGTAGTTACTGATGTATAAAAAAGCAATATTACAACTGTCAAGTCACAAGTCCTGCTCTGGTTTTTTACAGGTTTCCTCTCTAATGGTGTATAATAGTTTCCTCATTTATGGAATTTGTGTAAAAAACAAAACAACAAAAACACACATGTGGACTCAAATATGGAGATGCTGATTCTCATCCCTGCCACTTCACACATGGTTCTAAACTTCTACAGTGAGAGCAAAAGCTCATGGCTCAATGACCCTAACAGAAACACATAAAAGCTGACATGTAATCCTTAGCCTACCAAAACTGACCCCATTCACCTGTTGGCTGGCCTTAGAAATCTGGTGAAGCAGTCCATGAATGTTACAAACAGAATCAATGAAAAAAGGGCAGCCCTGACAGGGTCCAGCTGCCACCTGGGATGAAATTGACTTACTACTAGCAGACCAAAGTCTTGCTCCATTTGTATAGGGAAGTAATAGTCCATAGTAACCAGCTCAGTAACGTATACTCCTGGAGCACACCCCCATTGAAAACTCCAAGGGACACGGTTGAATGACATCAAGTCCAGAAAGCACACATGGACAGATTGGGCAAACTTGCATTCCCCATCCAGGGCTCTAGTGAGGGTATAGAGCGCCAAGATTTGATTATCAACCAGACTCTCCTCTCTAACACATAGACCTCACCAGGAAGGCAGAGAAATGTAATTTTCCTATAATTTTCACACACACTCTGGTCCTCCTTCTGAAGAAGGGGAACCATTACCTCAGTCTGTCAATCCATAGGCACTGTCCCAGATGTATCAGATTGTTGCAGAAGTGTGTTAATAAAGACAGCTCTGCAACATCCAGAACTTTGAGGAACTCAGTGTGGACATCATCCACCCATGCCAGGCCCAGAGTCCACAGACTTCCTAGTGGGAGCCATGTTAGTAGAAAGCTACGTATTCCTTCTTCTGCTTGATCACATCCCCAGTAAAGGGCAGCTTTTGATGGCCTTTTAATACCCAGGTTTTGTGCTTCAAAAACCACCAAAGCTGCATCCTGCATGGCCTGCTGGTACTTATCGGTTGCCTCTTGAGTTCTGCAAGCTATCCAAGTGTATCTAGTCTCTACTGCACAAACTCATGTTCATTCCCCAGCAGACGTGACGTTACATGTCCATATAGCCACTTTCTCTGAGGGGTCAGAACACCAAGACCCATGCCATCACCCAACATATACTGCCCCTCCTTACAGTGGTAAGGCCAAAGAAGGGCAAACCCACATAATTTATTCAGACGTTTTGATGTTTGGTATAACTCTTCAGTATGAATCTATTTGTCTGGCCCTCAGGAGCACTGGCCACTCTACCAGGAACAGTATCACTCCTAGGATAATTGGAGCACACAAAAATCTCCACCATGATGAGATGGCAATTCAAGGAAGGGATATCTTATGATTGAAAGCATAAATAGATTGCATGTTACATGTATACTACCTTATATGCAGATCTTTGTTTTTCTCTGTCTGATAGGTAACCACATGCTACTACGAGTGCTGCCCTCAGTCTACCCCAAACAACCGGATACCATCCACCATCACCTGGGCAACCTAACGGCAATGATGTCACAACTCGAATCTCCAGAGAAGCAGCACCTGATCAGACTCATTCAAATGGTTGCTGAGCAACATCCACTTGTTAGTTATATTTTTTCTTTGTTTTATATATATATATAATTTATTTTTCTGGACATGGTTTTGAGCAAGTAAGAAGTACGCTTCTGGAGTAAGTTTATTTCCAGGTTGACATTGGCTGACTCTGACATGTCTACATTTTCTTCTTATTTGTCAAACTTAATCGCATCATTTATTACTCAGTTTTTTCGAATACTTAGTGAAAACCACTAGAATATATATAGAACTGAAGAAACAGAGCACAGTTCTCCTCAGGAATTCCCTTAACCCTGCATATTTTGGAGCAGAGCCACTTTTGTTCAATGTGAGGGGGGGAAGTACCACATACCAGCAAACAGAGATCTTGGTGGTAAAACATGGATAGTCTCAGTCAGTTGCGAAACAAAACAGTCCATCTCATTTTTATTCAAATCTGGAACTCCCTCCATCTTTAGACACACACACTAACAACATAATTGTCCTTTTATTGTAGCTGCGTCACAGCATTTGCGAAATGTTCTGCATCTTAATGTTGCTTGCTGGAAGTGATGCAGTATTGAAAAGATTAAAAATAGCATTAACATGAAACTATTTTTCCTGAAAATCTGAGGCAGAATTATCAAGAACAAGTGACTTAAATAATTACAAATACATAATAACAATATAAACTTAGAACATGTACATAAACATCACAAAAACAATGTCATCAAAGAATCCCTGTATAAAGGCCTAATATTACCGTTCATTTCAGACGTTTAAAGGTTTCTAAGGTCGTGCCTGTGGTGATCAGTCATAACATCTGCAGCCAGAAGCATTTAAAGAGTAACCAGTAAGCAGTGTTGGTGCACACTGACAAAAATAATTGATAATATGTTAGTTTGATCATTTTCCTTTCATTGTCGCCATCCCCTTTCATTCATGCAGATGTTGAGTGCTCACGTGCCTGCGCTGGTCAGTTACCTGAGTGACCACTCTCTGACCGAGGCTCTCCTGGGCACTCTTGTGGACGTGTCACAGGCCAGCCCCTCCTCGCTGGTCAGCTTTTTACCCACTTTGAGGATGGTGGGACAACAGTCTACTGCATTCCTGGGCCATGTGGCCAAAATCCATGGTGCTGTGGGCATCATCGGCGAGGTAACAAAGAAAATACACAAAATTATTGATGAACATATTTTTCCAGCACAGATTTGCAATTTAATAGACCCATACAACATCTGTGAGAAAGATGTTAATGTTGCCCAGTGTAAATTATCATAAGGGTCTACCCAAAGAAGAAAAGTTGAGTTAAAGAGCTGAGTATGGGAACAGTCATGTTTGTATGGAGGTAAACTGTCCCGCAACTTAGACGAGGTCAAAGACTCAATGACCTCCTGTTTAATATGGAACATCTAAGAGGCACTGGACAGGACGATCACAGAGTTCTCACGGGGATGTGGATATGTAAAAGATATGATCAGTCCTTTTAAAACTTTAAAAGTCAGCAATACAATCTTTAAATCTATTTAAAAAAACAGATGCGTTTGCATTTTCTACCATCTGTAAACAAACAAGTGAAGCACTTTAAATGACGGGACAAATCTTTTACACTTTATTCAGGTAAGTTAACTCATTTAAAAGTACCTGCAATGTGAACAATGTGAATTTCAATGACATAGTAATCATAGAAAGAAGTACAACGCCAGATTACTTGCTCAGCAATATTACAACTGCTGACTTTATTTTAAATAAGACAATATTGCAGTTGTGGTGTTTCCATAAATGGTCTATACCCTATATGCCATTTATGGAAACACCACAACTGCAATAATGCATACCATTCATATTCCTGTTTACATTTTAAAGAAATGTTTGGAATAAAGACTGAGGTTCAGATGTCTCTCCTCAATACTGTTCTAATGTTTGTGCCCGTCAAAACTCTTCATTATGGTGTTCATTGGGTTTCACTCTCGATCAAAACGTGTGATCATGTTTTATCCCATAGACATTCGTTTTTGCACTGGAGGCTCTGGCACGTAGTCATGTAGCACACAACTGTATGATAAAGGTACATGCAGTGCCATTAAACTCCTTAACATGAGTGGGTAAAATATCCAGGGTTAGATAATAAGGAAATATTGTTCAGATGGTAATGTCTTTTTCAAGGTAACATCTTAATCAGGAAATATTGCCCTGCATACAACCTGTTCAGTATCTGAGTTCTGTCACTTAAGCTGACTGTAAAATGATGGAACTTATTGTTACTTTCTTCCCAGTAAATGCATGCGTTGCTGGTTCATTCGCTGTTTGTCTCAAAGAAAGACAGAGAACAAGGACATGCAATTACAAAATTGTATAAAATGCATGGAAATTATGCTTGTGATGTTGGCCGGGCTGTTGGCTTCACACACACATACATGCTCACTTGTAATTGGGGCATTGCATCGACGGCCCAGCCCAAACCCTAATGTTAACCATAAACAGCTTCTTATGAAAGTATTGACTCTCATAAATCATTTCAACTTGTGGAGTGTATTTTTGTTCCCCACAAAGCTGTCCTCATAGCCAGAAAGTATAGCTGGTCCTGGTCTGTGCACACAACGAATACAGTAACACAACCAACACACAAATACACATACAAAACAGGCGCGAGGGATTATTTTAATGAGCAAAGGAGAATGGGCTGCATGCTCATGTGACTTGTTCTCTGTTGTTCTGCCAAGGATAAACCAAAGAAATTTCACACCGGACATGCCGGGGAGGTCCGGACGTTTTGACCGCTGTCTAACACCTACATCCGTGTTTGCTGGAAGCATCTGTCTCAAACACAAACACAGACACAGATACCAGGTAAAGCTGAGACAGGTCAAAAACTGCTGTACTAGATAAATGAATGAACAGTGTAGTACGTGGTAGCTTAATGTTGGAAATATAACTCACTTTAAAGTAACATTAACCTGCAGGTGAGGCAGTTGATTCTATAAGGGCTACAAAAGACAGAATAAACTAAATTCCTTTAAAAAAAACAAAAAATAAATAAAGATGCTGTACAAAATGCGTATGTGTGACAGACATGCCTATGCATATCTGTGTTACATTGTTTTTGCACAACTCTGTTGAAAAAGAGTTTATGTTGGCTTAAAGTACCACTAATACATTGTGCCAACTCCCCATAATAAATTCATTCTTTGTACAGGATTCAAAAGACATAAATTTGCCCCATGTGCTTTATTTTTATCAACTCACATGTTAAACAATTAACTTCTCATTTGCCACTAATAGCCCCTCTCCTGAGGTAAAAAATGGTGCTGTAGCCATTTTTGACAGTAATTACAGATGTCAGCTAAAACTATTGGCGGCAGGATAATTAACAAAGAAAATGGAGCAAACTGCAAGTTGGCAGAGTGCTGACTGATAGTTTTGATGAGAGGGAGGTGGTAGTCTGACTCAGACACCATTACACACACTCTGAAAGTCATGGAGTCTTTATCAAAACAGGGCTGAGCCCTCATTTGTAGTCACTCGAGCAGCATGGTTCCAGTAATATCTGTCAGTCGGCTCAGCTTTGAAACTGGGATCCAGATTGTCATGGCATGTGTCTATCATATCCTCATCGCACCATTGTGAGATGCACAAAGAAGATCTTTCTATAAACCTTGTTCAAGTTTTATTTTCCTCCAGAGTACGTATTTTGATGACTGTATCAATCTTTAAATTCTCCTTCACGGATCCATATTTTAGTAGATCAGACATAGTAGGTATTTAGTGATGAGTAGTGAGCACGTGTACTTGCCAATTTTGTTTTTTCTTGTTTTTGTCAGTGACTTGCTTACTTGCAAATCCGACCTAAAATCCTGTAGTGTGAAGGGAACTTCAGGCACTTTTTGAACATACAGTTCTCAGGTCTCTGTGAAGAAGGACAACATACCCTCAACTGTTTGTCTTTGGGTTGCTCTCTCTTTAGACAGAAAATTACATTTAACTGCATTTACGCTACAGGCTTTCTCAAGATTTATATTTAAGTGTTCAACGCATGCATAAATGTGACAGCAGCAGACAAGTGAGGGCTCCTTCCTTCACTTCTCCTTTGGTCTTTTTCAAGCAGGGGAAAACATATCAGTCTCAAGATTGACTGTTTTCTTTCCACACATTCTCGTCATTAGACGTATACACAAATAAACACAGACACCGATAGAGTCGAGCTGGGAACTATAATGAAGTGTTTTGTGACTCTAGGACAGTGTTTTCTCCAAAAGCTGTTTCTTCCTCAATTTTCTTGTCTAAAAACCTTCCAAACACAAACACACACACACACACACACACACACAAACACACACACACACACACACACACACACACACACACACACAGACACAGAGAGAGAGTTTGTGAGACCTCAATGTGCTGTCTTTCTTCACATTGGAACCATTTGGAAAATAACCCTTGTTTTTCTTAAAAATGCCCCTGCAGAGGCCTCCTGGTGATGGCAGTGGAGAGTACCTCCTGTGGGTTTGCCTTTGTGCCACACACACCAAACACACATTTACACATTGTCATGCTGAGATGCATTTGTACTCGATTGCTTAACTCGTTTTTTGGCTTCATTTAACTCCTTATGGGAGGTGGTCCATATTGTGTATCTGGACCTGTTGCTCGCTGCAGCAGAATATATCACCAGTGAAAGAAACACCGCGCTTTGCAGATAAAGTCCTAGAGTCCAATAGTGATGAATGCACAAGCTGACAATAGTAATAAATCCACTGTGCTGTTGAGATCTATTGCAAGTAGCGTTGATTCGACTCCGTGGCTGTTTTTGAATGTTCCATAACTATTGTAATGTTTTCACATTGCATCCAGACCTTAATTGAGTTATTTTAGCCATAAAAATTCTTTATTTTCCTGAAATGGACTGGGAATCTGTCACCCCATGATGGGATAATTTAATCTTGATTATTTGTAGACTTTCTGACATAGATCATGATGACTTGTGACAAACTGAGCAGCAAACTGGAGAGTAGTGAACTCGTACATGCTATATCTGACCCGTAGGGAAAGCTATAAGTGCAATTCAGTATTTGTAAGGACACTTTTTAAACATTGCTCATTATTTTTGGAGAATATTTAAGGTTTTACCTGTGCTTTGTAAAAGTGGTTGCAACTTCACGAATTCCTTTTTTTGTTTTTGGGATATTTCTGTTATTTGATTTTCATCAGAGAAGGAACATTATCAGGAATTTGAAGTGAAAAGGCCTGGTTATATTGACATGTAATGACCAAAACATGTTAAAAAAACCTTTTTAATCCTAAGATAACACATTTTAAAACATAACAAATAACTGTTCATTGCTTATCGGGTTTTAAAATAAGGTAAATGCAACCTCAGATGTACAGCGTTATGTTATGTCTTTATTGACAAAAACTACTCAAAAATGTTTACAGAGAAGTTGATTCAATGACTGCAAAGTGCCCAAATTCTGTAACAACAAAACAAGCCCAATATCATAGTCCCTCCACCACCATGCTTGACACTTGCTGTGAAGTCCTTGTGCCAATGTATGTTTTTTTCTTGTTTAATTTCTGCCAAATGCTGTGCTGTATTTTCTGGTTAACCGTGTCCACTTTGGTCCCATCTGTGAGGTAACGTCCTTTGCACAAACAGCTCCAGAGGCTCCAGATCAGCCTTCTTTATCGCTTGTTCAGTTTCTTTAACCCTGTAATGTCAGATGTACCATATTTCATATATGAAGAGACCTCTGAACCAAAAAAGGAAAAAAAAAAGTTTTATACAAACCAAACCATCCTCCTTGATCATCCAATGATCCTAGGAGCTCAGTTATCCGGGGCTTTATGCCCCTGGTAGGGTCACCCAAGACACACAGGTCCTAGGTGAGGAGGCAGACAAAGCGCGGCCTAAAAAAAAAAAACCCAAATGAAGACTAAAAAAAAGGATCCTTGCCCGGACACGGGTCACCAAGATGGAGAACCTATATGTCTTAATCCTGGCTCTCCTAAAATCTGCCATCATCTCCTTTGTCTTGTTCACATTCAAGATGAGATAAATGTCATTAGACCAACTCTTTAGTGTCCATTACAGTAAACGCTTTACACTAATAAGCCTCTTAAATTTGTCCATCGATCCCCTGCTATTTAGTTCTTTGGAACTTGAGAACTCATAATTAAAAGCAGATAAAACTTCACCCATTTTTAAAAGTCAGAATTTAGCCATTGCTTAAACTCAAACAACTGCTAAACAAGTGTTTTTTCCAAATAATTAGAAAGCATTTTATGAATCGTGTGATGTTGGAGATAGTATCATGAAACCTGTCAGGTGTGTTATTGTAAAACATTGCACTTACAAAATGTAAATGATGTGAATTGTGCTCATATTTTAATATTTAGAAGTATTGCACTAAGTCATAAGAACTAAGATGTGATCCAAGCAAAAGCCCAGCTTTTACTTTGCTTTAGCTTTAGTTTTAGGATCAACACAGAAAAGTGTTACCCTACAGAGAGCCGTGCAGAAACTGCATTCTTCTGCCGACATTTCAAGGCGTGTTTGACAACCATACGCAGAGTTTGGCTCGTGTTTGTCTATCCTCCCTCCATCTGTAAGTTCTGCTGTGGTGAGAGAGCCTGCTTTAATATTGTAGTGAGTTTTTTAAACCTTAGAGATTAAACTCAAAGAGGAAAGTAGTTGGTAAAATTATATTTTTGTCCACAGATGGAGATGTTCAGATTTGATTCTGTTCTGAATCACTTCCAGAGAGCTCTTATTGAATGTGAGACCTTTGTTCATGTGTTATTACAACGTCCCTGCGTTGACTGTTTTATAGGTTGTTGTGAAATAAGTGAGGAGAAAATCTTGCAATATAAATAGCTGATGTCACTTTCACTGGACTACCTTGACGAATTTGAGGCTTGAACCTGTGCAGAACCTGCACGAACCGCTCTTTGAAAATGTTTTGTTTAAATTTCTGTTGGTGGTTGTTTATGGGCTGGATCGGGGTTACACAAAAGCCGACTTGGAATGATGAAATGTGGGTAATATTACAAAGACCAGTGAGAGAGAGATGACATTTGGGAAAAGAAGCTTATATTTCTGATCTTTGCTGTGAGCCAAATTCAGAAGTTCGAATTTCTTATTGTTTGTATAAGATTTGGAAACAAGTAATTTGAACCAGTCATTAATTTAACATATGACTGTGGAAAAGAGCTACACTTGTGAAACTCTTTAGTAACGCCCCCGCCCCTGTCTCCCCCCGCCCCCGTCTCCCCTCGCCGCCGTCTCCCCCCGCCCCCGTCTCCCCTTGCCGCCCACTCCCTCTCCAGACTCATGCTCACAGCTCACTGGTGTACCTGGTGTCCCTCCTGGGGTGCATGGAGCACAGCTTTCACCACATCCTGCTGCTGGAGATCAGAGCTCTGACTGACCGCTACCCATCTTTACTGGGGGGCTGTGGTAAAGACATCTACAGGATGAGCAACTCCTTCACTGCTATAGCCAGACTCCTGGGAAGACGGCTAGAGGAGCGAACAGCCTCAGACTGCAGGTTCACAAACACACACTCGAAGCACTCACAAACACTTCATTTTAGTGTATGAATCCTCTAAAGGCCAGTTCATTGGACAGTTCAGACTTTGTTCAGTATTGATCCACTGATCAGTCGACAATCGATTCTCCACCCGTTGACCCAAGGCCACCCCCTTTATCTCCACAGCACACCCCTTTCACTGCACAGCCTACAGAGAGCAGCAGCAGGTTTTCTTGGGGGACATAAGCTTTTTAAAGAAGTTGTCAAATTCTTCTTTAATACTTTTCTATGTTCTTTAAATAAATGGGTTTTTTAATGCATAGAAATCTTTATTTCTTTGGATGTCTGTTATTTCTGTCTGTTTTTTTTTTCAGATGTGATTTAAGAGGCTTTTATACATAGGTGTCACATGTTTAGGGGAAAACTAGGAACCTACTAAATGAGAAAAGAATTTAAAATGGTAATATAAATGGATCTGCCAATGACAATTAAACCTCTGTTTTGACAGTGTCTTCATTGTCCAGATCCCTTTAGTTTGTGAGTCCTGGTACGCGAGTACTGCTGCCCTGCTCCTGATGGTGACACTGATGGTGATCCATTCATGTGGATCAATTTATAACTAGGTTACATTCACTAAACCCGTGGTCTAGTCCAGTGTTTCCCAATCCTGGTCCTCGGGACCCACTGTCCTGGATTTTTTAGATGTTTCCCTGCATCAACACACGCTGAAGCAGGGCAGCATCTCAAAGCTTTTTCTTTATGTTGCTTTAAGTCATTTTTGCTCAGAGACAATGAAACCAGCATCATTCACATTGTTTCAGGGTCTTGAAGAACTTGTTGCAGCTTAACCAAATTCAGTTATGATATCACTCTTTAAAATACATTTACAGTCAGTGGAGGCCATGAAAAGTGTTAGAAAAGCCAGCAAACATGTGAGGACATCATCATGTGATTGTGAGTGTGTGTGTGTGTGGGGGTGTGCATAGGTTTGCATGTTGATAGGCCTGCTGATATTCATCTGGCTCCAGAGAGGCAATGACATGCTCCCTTCTGTCTTAAATAAGAACAGCATGTGCAGGATCGGAGGCTTCCAAGGGCTTTGCTTGAGGTCTTCTGTAGCAAGAGGCTGAAAGAGACCGGGTGGTTTATTAGTAAAAGAACAAGAGGGCGAAGAAAAACAAAACAACAAAAATGGCCCAGTTAGAAGCCCTCTTTGATATAAAAAAACTGGAATATTTGAAATGTATTTTTGAAATAAGAAAGACAGAGGGTTGAGTGGAAATTGAGAAACACCGATATGGTGTCATTCATTATGACAGGGCAAGAAACACACAAAACATGTCCAAAAAAAGAAACGGCAAGTTTGGCTTCATTCCACGCTCACAACAGTGTGATATAATTGATTGATTGTCGTGTTTGTGTCCGTGTGTCAGGGTTGATGAGGCTTCTCTTCAAGCTGCTAGAGTGGGAGGGGCATCGGAGCAGCGATTACAGGTGAAGATCCAGAACGTCGAGGAGAAAATGGGGGCAGTGGGTGAAGAGGAGGAGGAGGTGGTGGAGGACTCGCCTTCTCCTCAGCGACGCTACAGCCTGAGCCAAGCCGTCAAGGACGAGAGACAAGAGATCAGATTTAACAGGTCAGTTAGGATGTCGCAGTAACATGATATGCATTGTTGACCGTTTATCATCAAAAACACACACATTCCTGAAACCACTTGGATAATTCATGTGGTGGTTGCATCTGGTTGCTTGTTTGTTGAAAAATAAAAAGTTTTCTTAGAGATCTTGTTGTCTAACTCACTCTCCATTGTTAAAGTCCAAGGATCACAGCACACGTCTGAGAACGAGGATGACAGAGTCATATGAGGCAGTATTGTCTGTTAGAACAGTGGTTCTCACCCGGTCTGGCCGTGGGAACCACCATAACCCCTTGATGATAACCAAAGGCAGATTCCAATATTGTTGCTCTTAATAACTATATTTAAGTGCATCTTAGTGAAAGGTGTGGGCCACATTGCCAAAATGTTTAAAAGGGCCCGTTGCAGAAGCAGTAGTGTCACTTTCTTTTGTCAAGCCACTTTTATAATGTCACTGATTGACAGGATTGCATCCAAAAAAGACAAAACTAGAGTAGTCTAGAAACCCTGACCTGAGGTACTGTATACTGGAGGAAAGGCGAGACATTCAGCCTTGCGCTGGGCACCAAATTTTAATCATGCTGGTAGGAATATCGTGCTCTGCTTCTCTTTTAATAGTAGATGAAGAGGTATCCCTCAGTGGATAGTTAGACTCAGGTATTTTCAGCGTAACTTAAAATACTCAGCTGGAAGGTTGAGACTGACACACAATTGGAGTTTGAAGGAGACGATCTCCTCCAACAAAGGTCAGAGCTGAATGAACAAAACAGGCTAATATTTACCTTTTTGGAATGGCCTTTCAAAAGAGCAAAGCCTGAAAGTTGAGGAGAGCAGACAAATATCCACTCAAATGTTTGGTTTAAACTTGTTAGTCACTACCAGAATAATCTGATGAGGGCAGCTTGTTAAAGCTTGGTCACAAAATATGATCTGTTCTATGTCATTTTTGAGCTCATGTGATTAAATTTGACCACCTCTTAATTTACCGTAAATTGTAAATCATTGTTATTGTTGTATATGACACTTTTAGGACTTGCAGAGCAGGACATTCCTTAAATACACAACATTTACATAGGAACATAATCTTTCACAGACAGATCTGATGACCCATTCAAAGTATGTGGTGGTGAATTTATTTTTTACAAACTTTGTCCATTGTGTGCAAAGTCTTTTTTCAATTCTTATTTTGCTATTTTCAGGATGTTCTTAAGTTGTAGTATTTGTGCAATGGGTATGTAAACCCCAACAAATGAGTCTGTGTTTTAGAATAAAACCACTGTCACACAATGGGCAAACCAGACTTAAGTTTATTTAGACTGGCATTCATACATTTTCTTAAGCAAAATATTTCTTTCAAACTAAATTCTTATACCATGCACTGAAATTTAGTTTTAGTCAAAGTTTTGCTAAATTAATCAGTCATAATTGGATTGATCTGTTTCTGCTGAAAAAAATAAAATCCAATCAATCAAACTTTGGAAACATGGTCTGTTTAAAAAAAAAAGGGATGATATTGAGGAACCATAACAAACACAACTAATTTGGATTCACGACTCTGCTTAACTGCGTCTTTATTTCATGGTCTCTATAGGTCAAAGAGCCTGGCTCTCCATGCTGTGCGTTCTCGCTCCATCAACTCAGACACTGGGGAGGACGGTGAAGAGGTTGAGCTCAGCACAGACAACGCGCCTAACAGTACTTTGCCTAATCAACACTCAGAGAACCACGAAGAATCCCATACTGAGAGGAAGCTGACAGGTGACGGCTCCTTGGCAGTCACCGCTCCACTGAAAAAAGCGGACAAAGAGGCTGAGAACTGTCAAAACAGAGAGACAGACAGGACGAAAGGAGAGCAGGTGGAAGACGACAGACTCTTCACTCATTTAAGGGACAACATGGAGAAGATCAGAGAGTTCTGTAAAGACATGGAGCAGCAGATCCCCATACCGGAGCAGTGTGTGATAGATGGTAATGTGGACATGACTGTATGCTTTTTTTTCCAGTACCAGAGTTTGAGAAGGTTGCAGTGTTACTTATGTTCACTAACATGTTAATACATTGGTACGTAAAGATGAACCATGAAGAGAGACGGCTGAGAAACGTTAATTTAATCTCCTGAACTTTAGTGAGATTATTATCAGACGTGGAGACTGGGCTCAACTAATGGTGTGGTCTAAATTTCTTTTCCCATCTCACTCCAAGCCACTTTGTCTCTCTCTCTCTCCCTCTCTCTCTCTCACACACACACATCTCCACAGGGATGCTGCCTTGTCCAGCATTCAGGTGAAAGTTGATTTCATGCACTCAAGCCCCAAATGGACAGTAGTTTATTTATAAAAGGGGGGTAGTTTGATTTCAGTATTGTATCTGCTGATTCATTGCTGATTAATTATTCAAATATGGTCCAGATGTTTTATCGTCCCAGGCTTATATCCTGACATGTCGGACCCCTGACAGTGCACTGTGTGTTGTTTCTCCAACTACTTTGCTGCTAAGAGGTGTTTCCACTCAGTGAGTATCACCAGCTCAGATGCTGATGAGATTCATGTGATGTTTCTGTGGAATCTGTGTGGTTTGAGCCAGTCCTGCAGATTTTCAGCGCCTAAAACAAAACAATACAAAACTGTGCAGTTATAGTAAAATTATTTAATCTCTGATATGCCCAATTATCCACCCTGAATGAGAATATTTGACGGGTCACTGGCTTCAAATTAACGTGCAGATGAATACACATAATGGCTTCATTTGATCTCTATTTTTAGATGCCTATTTATGCATATTCCTTAACAGATAACCAATAATTTACCTTTTCACGGCTAATATGCCACTTATAAATGAGAAGTTCAGCTTTTTATTCTTAATATAATCATATATATATATATATATATATATATGCATATATATGCATGCTTTCGCTCCCAGATGAATAAACTAGTACTGTAGTAGTTCTGGTCAAACTATGAGAGCAAAAAACAGTCCTGCTTCTTCAATAATTTATTTTTTAATGTAAGGAAGAAACCACACAATTAATAAACAATAAACAAGTTAGGATACATGTTAGATGGTTCATATCAAACCTGTTTCAGTGGTTGAAACAAAGATTTTCTGTCATTGCAGAGTGAATTTGTATGGACCCAGTGTATTAGACTTTACAAATCTTGAACTTGATGTTTGTGCTCAGTTACATTAACAAAAAAAAACAAAACAACTAAAGACACACTCGTAATTTAAACATTTTACCTATGAAATCATGTAAATCAAAATGTAGTCAATCAAATATTCAGTAAATCAAATGCACCAATATGTCAAATCACACAATTTAAACAAAAAGTGCATCCTTCAAAACAAGGGTTTAACAGAACTATGGTTTATCTGAAAATGGCAAAAATCATATTCAAGGAAGAAGAAAGAAAGAAATAGAAGAAGAAAGAAATATGTCTATTCAACTTTCAGTGCATGAGGATAACAGATATTTGTATAGTTTAAGTCAGTTTTTTTTAAGTATAATAAAGGCTTTGACTATAAATTCATTAATTTATTGTTTATGGCTTTAGGATATGATGTTTAATTTTTTTATTTTTCCATTACCATTCTTGTCAGTATGGACATCGTGCACACGATGTATGTACAATGCACACCGAAGTTGGACCTCTGCTTTTAACCCAATCAACAAGTTTCACTAGTGAGCAGTGGGCTGCCAGCATCAGCGTCCGGGGAGCAATTGGGAGTTAAGGGCCTTGCTCAGGGGCCCCCAGTGATTTACCATTGTGGCCAGCCCTGGGCTTGAACCTGGGTCCTCCACGCCTAAGCCCACCACTGTAACCACTAGGCCACCACTCCCCTACTGTTTCCGAAAACTGTTTTAGCAGTTTTCAAATGTGTACTGGTGTGTACTAAACTCAGCTTTGCCATGACAATGGCCTTTCACGTGAGATACCAAAGACACAAATAACCGGACGACATGAATAACCGGACGACATGAATAACCGGATGAAACGAATAACCGGACGAGACCAATAACCGGACGAGACCAATAATCGGGACCTCACGAATAACCGGACGACACGAATAACCGGACAACACGAGTAACCGGACGAGACCAATAACCGGACGAGACCAATAACCCGACAACACGAGTAACCGGACGAGACCAATAACCGGACGAGACCAATAACCCGACAACACGAATAACCGGACGACACGGGTAACCGGACGAGAGGAATAACACCGGATGAGAGGAATAACACCGGACGACACGGGTAACCGGACGAGAGGAATAACACCGGATGAGAGGAATAACACCGGACGACACGAGTAACCAGACGAGACCAATAACCGGACGAGACCAATAACCGGACCAAACGAGTAACCGGACCACACGAGTAACCGGACGAGACCAATAACCGGACAAGACCAATAACCGGACGAGACCAATAACCGGACGAGACCAATAACCAGATGAGACGAATAACTGGACCAGATAAATAACCGGACAAGATAAATAACTGTACGAGATAAATAACCGGACTAGTCTTTTAGCTCCAGTGTTGTTCTATTAGTGCTCATTTCCTCTCAGGCAGACATGGGCCGTGCCGGGGTCCTGCCCGTAAGGCATGGCAGATGGTTTGATGATTCATTAATATTCATTAATTTATCAGAGTTATTTATCAGGTTTCATTTATTCATTGGACTGATAAAAATAACTTAATTTTACTTTCAGGTTTACTAATAATTTATCTGCTTGATAGATTTTTATTGTGCACTTATGACAAATGTTTCCATAATTTTAGTTATGTAATACATGCAGGAGTTTAGAGAGTGTTGTTCAACTCCGGTTCTTGAGGTGCCACTGACCATCAATGTTTGTTTCCCTGCTTCAACACACCTGATTCAAATGATTGTGTCATTAATAGACTTGTGCAGATCTTGATGAAAAGCTAATGGAGACCTGACACCTAAAACATGCAGGACAGCGGCCTGGAGGCGCTGGATCAGATGGTGTGATCACTATGAACTGACATTCAAACTAAGGCTTTCAAACTCACTGCAGTTTTCCTTCTGGACCAGTCTCCATGCACTCCACTTACTTTAAACAGGAACTTTATCACCTGTAAAATATCCATGGACTGTGTGCATCTTATAACACACAAAAAAATTTTCCCTCCAGAGTTTTGCACTCGTAGCTGCTTTGTTCACTGATGCTGCAAAACTGAACACAGATAGAGTTTTGTAAAGACATGCTGAACGTAAAAAGGAGCAGGACTTTACTGGGATTTATTCTTTTCAGTATTTTTGCTTTTTCCAGTGGGTGAGAAGGTTTTTTTTTTTTTTATGAGTCCTCTATACAAGTTTGCATTTACATTGCTCTAAGAATGTAGCCACAACGTGTCCTGGTGTGTCTCTTCTGAATTGGGTGTGAGTGATTGGATTTCACTGTGTCCATTACTGGCTCCTGTGTGGGTTATCTGCCAGGGTGCATGCTGAGACCAGGTGTATATGTGACAATTTGGAAATAGGGGCTTACCAGTGGTAGGAACGTAGGAGAGTTGATTTGAAAAAGGGAAGTGGGTAAGCAGAGAGGCAGAGGAGGTCAGGTGGGAGTGGGTGGATCTGAAAGGACATGTGGAAAAACAAACATCCAGGAAGAAAAAAAAAATGAGTGACATGAGAAAAACCCCTGACACTAAGTTAAAACAGATGAATGCAATGTGTATATAATATGCATGTGAGGAGCACTGGAATATATGGAAGCAGTTTTGCAGGTCTGGATACTCCAGTGGGAGCAGACTAGAAACAAGAGTTCAGGGAGTTCGTGTGAAGAAAACAATAAAATGAGAAACTGCTTATATCTCAAACTAACCTTGTCCATTTCCTAAAACCTTCTAATTCATTGTCAGCATTTCCCATTCCTCCTTCTCTTCTTACTAAACAGAATCTGATATTTTGTTATTATTCATATAATCTTCACTGGCATCTGTTAGCTATGCTTTTAATCACCTTTTTTTTTTATTTTGAGTTACATTTTTTATTTAGTTTCTACACACAGGCATAAATTCAACTTTATGCATCAGTGCAAATACACTTACAGGTGCAGTTAGTCATTACATTCTTCTGAGTAGTAGCGGTGGGCAATAGGATCAAGCTTTAATTCTTTGAATATATCAAGGATATCATAAACCCTCTTTTGCATGCGGACACAGACACAGAAAACCTACATGAGGTGATGGCATCTTGATTGACAGGCGAGACTGTTGTTTTACATTTTGCATAAAAGTCCTTTTATCACAAGCACACGTGCGCTACTTCTCACCCCATGAAGTTGCTCTCTTAGTATTAAGTCTCCCAATGAGAATCCAATCCCAGGACTCGCAGCGCATGATGTCACAGGTGGTCTTGGTTGAATGATGTCACCAGGCTGCTGGCTGACCTTCTGATGAGCTGCTGACCCTCCATCTCAGTACGAGAATGCTCTGTCCAAACAACCACACACAAACACGTGCAGAGGCAGACAGAGAGAAAACGCAGCATCCATGTGCTTCTCGTTGATGCTGCACCAACAGGGACTCTCTTGTTTCATTGTTGGACTCGCTGCGTTCTTTTTGCATTGGGCTTTAGTGTTGTCAGTGCTATGCATCCTGATTTACTAAGAGAAAGCAGAAGCTGATGAGCCTTCTTGTGATCATTCTGTAAGCCTGACTGGAAAACAGAAGTGTCATCATTGGAGTATTGGTTTGATTTTGTTGGAAATGTTACTCAAATCCTAGAAAAGTCATTTAATCACTTACAGTCCATTGCCTGTCTTTGTCTTTGTGCAGCAGAGTCAAATCGAGGATGTGTGGCCAAGCTTTCGTTCTCTTGCCCTCTGAAGGGCCACTACTGTCTGTACGCCAAGTCCTGTTTCAACCTGACGAGCCGACAACCTCATCTTTGGATTCACATCATGCTGCTGCATTTACAGGTGCACACAAATACCCAACTGAAGAGCTTTTACAACCCCCAACGACACATCTTAGTATCGTTCTCTGTACTGCATAACACGCAGCTTGGTTTCATTCATGTCTTTGACTGGGGGTTGGATGTATTGGGAAGCTACTTTCATTTTTGTTTACTTTATGGGATGTGTCACAAATAGTGTGAGGCTCCCTCTTACGGTACTGAATACCTTGAAAAATCGCCGTAACTGTAAGGCTGAAATATCTTCCTTTATATGCCTAGGGGCTGGACAGCAACGTGATGCCAGAACAGCCTCAGTACTCAGTTTGTGTAGCTCTCTTGATCAAAGGTCATTCTTTCAAAGGGTATTTCCTCATTAGGTGTTTTGATGTCGGTAGAAGAGAGAGGTGTGTTTAAAGGCTCCGATACACTGTACAATTTCTACACTCTCTTCTATAAGCTGATTACATTTCACAATGTGTGACATGCATCTGGTTACTCTTGGGTACAACATCGGGGATGATGTGGCGTGACAAAGTAATGACGGGACGTTTTGAACTGTAGACTACGACAAATGTGGAATTCCGTCATCATTATGGTATTCGGCGCAGTTTTCTTGTCAGTATGATGACGAGCCCTCTGGGGATTGTTATCCTCCACCTGGGTGCATCGTTTAGATGCTGGTAGACACAGAGCTGCCTCACAAACTTTGGGAGGTGCAGAACCAGGGGTGGATGAAAGACGTTGTAAATCTATTCAAAAAATGAGTATGTAGGAGGAAGAACTCAAAATGGAGCTAAAGAAAGCATAAATAAAAAATAACTATATTCTGATGATGATCTAGAAGTGAAACATTAGAAATGGATTGTGATCCAGGATCTGACTGCTCCCAGTGGGACAGAAATGTTTCATGTTATACTTCACGCTGATCCCATCTGTGGGATTCACAGATTTATGTTTTTGTCTTTAATTTGCCACCCATGTGTATCTTAGTGGGCCAGATGTTTAGTCTCCATCTTTCCTTTGCATTTCCCTTGTCTTTATCCCAACCTTATCTCTGTCCAGACTTCTTCTCTATTGTTTTTCTGCTTTGCTTTGCCTGACTTTGTCTCTGACTTGACCAGAGTAACTCCAGCGTCCCGCTGCGCTCCAGAGACGAGTGCGTCCAGAGACTGGCATCTCTTTGGGAGAAGACGCAGCTGAAAGGATCCCACAGTTTTTCGATGGCCATGACTCAGCACACCACCCCACACAGGAAGGTACAGGACCTTGTGTGTGTGTGTGTGTGTGTGTGTGTGTGTGTGTGTGTGTGTGTGTGTGTGTGTGTGTGTGTGTGTGTGTGTGTGTGTGTGTGTGTGTGTGTGTGTGCGCTCATGCTGCTTCCTCCAAGCAGAAAGAATTAAGTCACTGCTTGCGTGAGAAAACAAATGGAAAAAAAAAGAGAAATAAAGTGGGGTGCTGTCATTATACACTTGTGTTTAGATATACACGGCACCAAATGGATATTTCTTTATACAAGGCCTCTACTCACCCGGACTCCTCTTTATCATATCTGTTTATGTGAGTTTTGTGTGTCTATGTTTGGGTTAAAGATTGAGTTACAAGGAAAAAAAAAAGGTTTAACAGAATGGCAGGAAAACGGTGTGTAACTACACGTACATGCTTCGGCGTGTTGTTTTAAATAGGGTGGTGCTCCTCGTGTTGGTCCTTCAAAATGTGACAGGCTCAAAGGGTCATTAGGGAAAAATAAGACCATAAAAGAGAATACATCAGTCCGTTGTCTCACTCTAAATGTGCTTTAAGGGTGCAGCCAGCTGTGGTTTCCATATGGAACTCACCAACATACACACTTTTACACAAAAATGTTTTAAGGACAATACGGTTGCTGTTCCCTAAACCGGTTCACGAGGAGTTCTTATGCTCTCAGTGTTTTTTTTATTTTTTTAATATACAAACACACAGTGTGTTTCCATCACTTCAAAGCGTATTAACAGTGTGGAGATTTAGACTAATCATAGCCATAACTACTACATGTGTAAACCCGACCTCATCTTAACCTTATTTAATTTGGCACCAGCTCAAGCACCTCTATGTTGAACATACATGTTACTGCTCCTGTCTTGTAAGGCAGGAACCTGCAGCAAGAAAGACGGTAAAATGTTACTGAAAAAAATCAAAACAACATGCCGTACAATGTTTTTGCTTAAGGTGTACACAGGAATGCACTCTAATCCACGAGCATCAATGATTACTGCTTCGTAAGATTACCTGCGTTTTAGACAAATACATTTTCTGCACTGGGTTTTCTTTCTGTTTTTTCATGGCCCATTGTGAGCAGCAGCAACTCAGACTAAGTAAACACAGCTAAGACCAAAAGTGAACCCTTGCACTCAAACAGCGATTGCAAGCATTTTTACATGAGAACCTCGAATGATTTTAATCTGGTTTTAAATCTCGTCGTAGTGCTGAGTCAGCACCGCTTTGAGTCCACGGTGGCGTTTGCCCTGCGGTGGGCTATCCCGTAGACGCTGGGAAACCTGCCGTGTTTGTTCGGTGGAGAATATCCACCTGCCGCTGCCGCCCCGGCCAGTCTAAACCAAGATTGACTTCATACCAGCGTTCTGGTGCATCCGTTGCCTCTTCCTTGGCGATCTGGCAAAAGCAGCAGTGCCTCTGGTGTTTTTCACACACACAGTTGTGTTCAATCAGCGACTGACATCGTTCAAAATGTTAATACATTAAGGTTTGGTGGTCGTAACTCGAGAACAGCTGCATATAACTGATGAATTAAAAAGAAAATAAACGTTATTGCTAAGTTCCATTTTTTTGACGTCTGCAACCACACATTGAACTTAGCGTGAAAGGTGTTTCGTTGTCGATGAAGGCAGTGTGAACCAAGCCCGAGACCTGCACGTCATGCAGCCCGTGTGTACGCTCTAATCTGTTAACACCGAAGCAGAAATGAAAACCAGCAAATGAAAACCACATGCCACGCAGCTGGTGTGAAGCCAGCTTAGGTAGAAAATATGAGGTTCCCAGAGGGAGAGAGGCTGCACGTTCTGGTAAAGACATGTATCACTAGATGGCTTAGGTTTGCCATAGGTCTAAAAACGTCCTAGTGGCTGGTTTGTAGGTATCCAGATTTGTTTTCATAGGCGGAAAAAATGTCAGCACTGTCTCTCGGTGATGACTGTGAGCGTCACTTGCAGTAATGTTTCAGTGACATTTACAGATTACAAACTCCTTCCCCATCACATTTCTTCCAAGAAAGGATCAGCCCACATATTAACTATTCAATTTTCGTCATGCACGTGTGGGCCGCGCTTGTTCAGTCTTACATACTTGTTTGGTGAGTCATACCACACAGCTCTGACTGACAGAGAATACCTATCAATACAGACAAGCTTCAAATGTTAATTGTAATCTTCTGCCAAAACTCCGGAGCCCGTAAAAATCGTATTCGGGCCAGCTGCCCGACGGGTTTGGCTCATGTCAAAGAGAGAATGAGCAGCTGTGACGTCTAAAGTGAAGATGTTTTGAAAAGATTTCATCAAAATGAAAGAACGACAGTTTTAGTTAGCGTCATCATTTTTGGATTAATTAGAGTTGGGCAGCATCGGTTCCTACCAGCATTGCTCATGCAGTAACACTAAAAAAGAAGCTTCAAAAGCACTTTGGTCCACGTCTGCAGATACAGTCTGTGCTTATATGCCATCATTTGTGACCAATCACCTGACTAATCAAAACAGACTGAACCTTTTTGGGGGTGGCCTTAGAGAGACAAGAGCCGAAATGAAGTTTTTCAGACAGAAACTTACAAGAGTTGTCGCAAAAATGCAAGATATGAGGAAGACCATTTGTTTATTTATTGAGAACATTGACACATAGCATGTAGACCTCTTCTACTAGACTTCCAAGGAAATTAGGAGCTTGTAAATAAGCAAAATAAATGCCCTTTAAAATGTATCCCCAGTGCAGCAAAAACAAAACTGTGCTTACTAGCAGCTTTTCACAAATCTGCTCCAAACTTCCACAAAGTGACTACATCATTTAACTTAAACGCTTTCGTTTTTACCTTTGATAAGGTGTTGACAAACTGTAAAGTGCACAGAACCAAGATAATAATCAAGTTTTCCTGCCAATGTTTTCTTTAAAGTCAGTGTGGTCTTCTTTTTCTGGGGTAGGGGGGAGAAATAAAAAAAAAAAACAGTAAAAGATTAGATTTAACAGGAGAGGAGGGAAGAAGGTCACAACCTTTTTTTTTTTCATCCATATGTATTGCATTTCCTCTGAGCTTTCTTTTCTTCCCAATCAGACCCACAGCCTTACTTCTGCCTCCAGAGTCAATTTGAAACACATGTAGTTGACATATATGAGACAGAAATGGTTACCAATCAACTCTGTACCAACAGGGAGATTTAAAGAGAGACTGTTTGGTTTTATGAGGCTTCCATGATTTAAGAGGGACTGACATTTGGCTTCTGACAACTCACTTCTGGAGTTTTACGACACAGAGACAATAGAAAGCTGGTTTGAGAGAAAATGAGACAGATGGAAGGAGGTAGGGACAACAAAAAAATGGAGTTAGTGATCGATCAAAAAGGGGTTAGTACGAGACACAAAAGACAAAACGTATGAGAAACATAAGGCAATAATAAGGAGAATTGGGTTAAAAAGATCTCTGTCACAGGGTTTAAATGCAAATAAAAGTGAAAGATATCACTGTTTATGACGATAACCCGATACGTTTTAGGTAGAAATGTTGAACAGTGGGTGAATTATTCAAGAAAAAAATAAGAACAAATCTGCATGCATGAAAAAGATCAAGCATGAAGGAAACGTAACAAGGAAAAAAAAGATGTAAAAAAAAAAAGATGTTGCGGTTTCAGGTCAGAGACGTTTAAGATCTAAACTAACCAAAGTATTGTGGAAATAGTACAAAGGTTTCTTTGCAAACTGAAGGACAAATGTAAGTGCAAGGACTTTATAGAAGAAAAAAGTGAAGTAATTATGTTTGGGAAAAGATAAGAGATGGAGGAAAAGAAGGAAATAGTTGACTGAATGCAAGCGGAGATACGTCGCAGGCATTGTTTCACCTTTTTACTGACATTCCCCTCTGTGGGGTTTTGTTGATACAACTGTGATGGGGGAGAAGAGGGAGGAAAGTGGGGTCTAAAGAGATAAGGATGGAGCTGAGGCTGATTAGATAAAGATGTTCAAAACTGTGACTTGTTATCCATGTCTGGGCCGGCTTAAAATGGCTTTTAATGTCAGGACCCCGACTTGCTCTTATGTGTATCTCTAAACAGGCATAAGGAGGAATTTAAACAGAAGCCAAAATGAACCCTGTTTGTGTTTATTGCCATAATCCATCTTGGCTCCATAGCCGCTTTTCATCCATTCACCTTTCCTGACTGATTTGGCCACATTGCTCTCCCTTCTGCATCTCCATAGCAATGTCAAATCAGCTTATGATATCTGATCAATTCAAATTAATATACATAGACTATTACAAAACCCCCCAAAAAGCCCAAATCAGAAGGTTTGTGACAACACAGTTTTACATGGCATGGCAGAATACAGTCCTGCCAAGGTGGAGCAAACTGGTTGTGTAAATTTGGGCTTTTGGAGCATGGGTGGCGCAAATATAGGTGGATGATTTTCGTATTTACCAAACAAATGGCAGAGAAAAGCATCAAACTATTTAAAGCATTTAAAACCAATGCTCCTTATTAAAAAGACAGGAGGAGCATCCGTGCAGAAAAGTACACTGACGCGTAACATATGCTGCCTTCAGGACGACATCTGTTTTCTTTCCTTTTTGTCCTTAGGACCTGGACAACCTTCAGATCCAGCTGGAGGAGGTGCGTTTCTTCGACCTGTTCGGGTACAGTGAGGACGAGGGAAGTTGGCTGTGCTTCATGTGTAACAACCCCGAGAAGGCCACAGGTGAACACAAATGCTTGCACGCAGAGAGGAAGGAAGGATGTAAGAGATAACCAGATAAGCAGTTATTGTGTGAAATTTGACCAAGTCGACCTTTAAAACTACTTTGCTCTTGCATGTCAAAAAAAAGTAAAAAATGTCCCACTTTTTCTTAAACGTGCCGTTCCATCGTGTGCTCTAAACAAAAGGTAAAGTGTGATTTTCAAAGATGCTTTCTCATTATTTGTCATCTCAGCAGCTCCCGTGGGCATAGATGTGTTTCTGGAGTTCTCTGGGATGTTTTCATTCAAAATTCCTTCAAGGACAATAATCTTTTCCCAGAACAGTTACAGAAACTGGAGCAGACCTGATTTCAGTGTTGAGAAGGGTCACTGAAAGCAGTCAGTCTCTGCCATCATATACCCTACTGGTGGTGGTTCTTGTTCTTGTTGCTGCTGCTGGCGGTGGCGGTGGTTGTGGTTGTTGGTGGTGGTGGTTGTTGTTGGTGGTGGTTGTTGTTGGTGGTGGTTGTTGGCGGTGGTGGTGGTTGTTGGTGGTGGTTGTTGGTGGTGGAGGTGGCGGTGTGGTGGTGGTTGTGGTTGTTGGTGGTGGTGGTGGTTGTTGGTGTGGTGGTTGTTGGTGTGGTGGTGGTGGTTGTTGTTGGTGGTGGTGGTTGTTGGTGGTGGTGGTGGTGGTTGTTGGTGGTGGGTGGTGGTTGTTGGTGGTGGTCGTTGTTGGTGGTGGTGGTGGTTGTGGTGGTGGTGGTTGTTGGTGGTGGTGGTGGTGGTTGTTGTTGGTGGTGGTGGTTGTTGTTGGTGGTGGTGGTGGTGGTTGTTGGCTGTGGTGGTTGTTGGTAGCGGTGGTGGTGGTGGTTGTTGGTGGCAGGTGGTGGTTGTTGGCTGTGGTGGTTGTTGGCTGTGGTGGTTGTTGGTAGCGGTGGTGGTGGTGGTGTTGGTGGCGGTGGTGGTTGTTGTTCTTGTTGCTGTTGGTGGTGGTGGTTGTTGGCTGTGGTGGTTGTTGGTAGCGGTGGTGGTGGTTGTGGTTGTGGTTGTTGGCGGTGGTGGTGGTGGTTGTTGTTGGTGGTGGTGGTTGTTGTTCTTGTTGCTGTTGGTGGTGGTGGTTGGAGGGGATCTAAAATACAGTAGACAAGGGAAGTAGGAGTAATAATAATACTGACCTTTTATTTTTGACAAAGAAATGAGGAACAAAGAGCAGATGAGCACTTACTCCTGAAAAAAAAAATGAAACAAACTCAAACAAAATCAGCATAGAAACAAGAAGAGCAGGAGAAGAAAGACCAGATAAATGCATGACAGGAATATAACTGATGAACCAGCGAAGAGGAAAACACCGTCCCCATCTCCTCCTTGATTCTCCCGCTACTGCTCGAGAACAGTTACTGTTTGTACAGGTGTCTTAAGACGTCATAAGATGTTCATTAGACGTCAATAAATGACCTTTCATTTACTTGAAGCGTGCAGTCACAGCACAATAGCAGCACAGAAAATATGGGGACAACTCTACCGACTTTCTGGTTTGTTCTTAGTTCTGATCAGATACAAGGCTGATACAAGGGTCTCTTTTTTTAAATTTATAAACGATGCAAAACGACAACTTTCTATTAAACATGCAGCATCATTACACATCATGTCCACTTCTGTACTCTGCCCAAACCTCAGGGTTGGAAATAAAATCCGACACTTGCCAAATGCAGGTTATTTTGTGTTTGTTAAACCTACCAGCTACTGTAGCCAGTGCATAAAACAAATAATAAATTGGATAATAACTAAGGAACTCTTGGAGTATCAGACAGAAATTACATCCATTTGCTCCACCCAGACATTTTACTTGAGACAACAGGTCACCACCGGGTTGCCATGGCAACAAAGAACTTCTTTTGTGCTCCAAATTAAAAGAAACAGAAAACCTTGAATATTTAAAGGTTTTTAGTGTGTTTTAGAGTCGCTGGTTGACCTTGAAATGGAACTGATTACATATAATGGCTTATTAACTTAAATTGTATCAATTTAATCAATACATTCCTTACGATCGATAGATAGATAGATAGATAGATAGATAGATAGATAGATAGATAGATAGATAGATAGATAGATAGATAGATAGATAGATAGATAGATAGATAGATAGATAGATAGATAGATAGATAGATAGATAGATAGATAGATAGATAGATAGATAGATAGATAGATAGATAGATAGATAGATAGATAGATAGATAGATGACTAAATCCTGATATTTTTAAATACATAATTGCACAATCTGATCTGGAAATGTGATTGACAAGTCCAGAGTTTAGAGCAAGGAAAAATGTGTGTGCATTCAGAATTTTGGAAGACCATAGTTATCTTCTCTGATCAGATCAGAGTTTTGTAATTTTAAAACTCAGTTGAGAGAGACCTATCTGTCCTGGGGTCTCTTGGAACATCAGTCCATCTTGTTAGAGCCCTGAACCCATACTCTTCTAATGTTGGCTGTGATCTCCTCCAAGTGTTGATCAACTTCCATCCATATCCTTTGGAAGTTCATACTCTGCTTGAGAGCTCTGCTGAACCAAAAAAACCCTGTTGAGCACCACATTCATGGTCCTCAGTCAGAAAAGGGGAATTCTCAACCCACTTAGGTTTGAGAATAAGTTACTGCTCCAAGAAATGAGTTTAAGTATCCTGGGGTCTTGTTGACAAGAAGGTGTAAAAAGAAGTGGGGCATTAATCTGGGCAGCTGTACACTTCTGATGTGGTGAGGCTCAAGCTGAGCCAATATGAAAAGCTCTTAATTTACCAGTCCTCCAATCTCCACCTGTGGTCATGAACTGTGGGTATTGACAAGAAGAATGAGTTTGTGAACGCTTATTGCTGCAATGAGTCGTCTCTGAAGGGTGGCTGGCCTCACCGTTAATGATATGGTGAAGAGCTCAGAGGATTCAGACTAGAGTCACTGCTGCTCCACATTGAAAGGAACCAGCTGATGTGGTCCGAGGCATCTGGTTTAAACGCCTGCCAGACAGCTTCCAGGGCAGGTATTTCTGACATGTCCCATCGGCAGGAGGCTCGTCTTAGACCAAGGACTCGCTGCAGAAATGATATTTTTCGCTGGCATGGGATCCGCGCTGCCCGCCACCCCTCAGCCCCCCCTGGTAGAGCCTGAGGGAGGTCTGGGGATCTCTGCTCAGACTGTTTCCATCATGACAAAGTCCCAAAAAAGCAGCAGAAAATGGAAAAATTGTTTTTCTACATTTTTTTCTTATTCTTTGACAGATTTATTCTTTTTTTTCCTGTCAGTTCCTGTCATTGCATAAGATTAAGCTTTACCAAAATAACAAATGAAAAAAAAGCACAGTACAGAGTTGGTATGTCTCATTTACAGAAGCATACCATATAATCTGTACAACATATGGCGGCAGCGTGATGGCATGGGTATGCGTGGCCTCCTGTGGCACTGGGTCACTAGTGTTTATTGATGATGTGGCAGAAGACAGACAAGGGCATAAAGATAAACTGTTCTCAAATTTGGGTAAATACAGCACAGTGGATTGAACATTACTTCACAGTGCAGATGACCATTGACCCGAAACCTTCCCTGAGGAGTTTCTGAATGCAAGTAGGAGAGATATTGCAAAGGGCAAGTTATTCAGAACCGACCCTGGTCAGTGTGCATTGAACTTACTTAAGTTAAAGACAAAAGCAGAGACACCCACAAAGAAAAAGCACCACTTTAGGACAGCTGCGGTAAAGGCCGGGTGAATCACCACAGAGCAGGAAAAGAGCTGACTGTGGATGTCCGTGTACTCCAGACATCAGCGGGTTGTTTGGTCTTAACAAGGTATTAAAGTTGATTTTTTTGAAATCAAGATTATCCATTAACATCTGAGTCTATGAAAAAAGAGCATTTTGAATTACTTAGTTCCTAAATGCGTCCACTATTTTAGATGTGAGTAGTTGTGCTCCTTGCAGAACGCATTTATTATTAACCGATCTCCACCGAGCTCTTCACCATTCAGACGTTCCTGCAGAGGATCGATATCCCCCGCTGAGCTTTTCTCTCGTGTTCCCCGTCCCCCTCACTTGCTTCTCCCCTGTGAAAAGCAGAGAGCTCATTGTGAGTAGGTGAGTGATGGGATAGTAAAAATTATAGCGCCTTTAAATTTACGAGTTTGGCCTCTGGACAGAATACAGGGGAGCAAATGTGGGGTTTTAAATCTGCAAGTATCTCTTTGTCAACCCAAATGGAAGCAGTTATTAGTTACGTAGTAACGCAGAAAGAAGACGGCAGTTTGTCACTGATGTTCAGGAAGAATTATGGAGGGAGTAGAGAGGAGGGAAAAGGTAAACACTATAGTGGGAAGAACTCTGGAGAAAGAAATGACATGTCACTAATAAGTAGCTGTAAATATCCCTCCCTTATGTGGCCGTGGGGTTTGCAAGCTCTGATGTTTAATGGCATCTAATAAGAAGCCAGCAAGTATTTTCCAGACATGTGAAGCCAAAGGCAAGACGCTGTTTGCTGAAGCGGCCGGACACAAGAATGTCTCCAGTGAAAATTACCTTCATATGGTTGCATTTTATTTATCTCCGTTATGGTACTTGGTTGATGATGAGGTGGAGATCAGTGAGTTAATGTCTCCGACGGTGTGGCGTGCTTCATGTAGAGGAGGTGGGTGATGACTGTCCCACTTTGGAACCAGTATCGATGGAGATGCTGTGTGACGGTCTGGCTGAGGGGGTTCAGGCCTCTGCAGAGCAGCGGTGATATGCCGCACGTCATCGAGACTGCAGAGAGCGTTAATGTGGTCTCTACTACTGTCTTCCACAGACCTAAAGAGTCTTTGGTGAAGGTTTTTAGTGTCCTATTGATATTTTAAGGGTCCAGAGCAGTTGTTTTGTGTAGTGGTAGGTGTCACTCTTTGGGAAAAAAAGAAAAATATTTTGCATCCTGGCCTTATACCTCCTTCAAACATTTTCCTTTTCCGAACCCATAACATTCATCAGAATTTTCCATGCAGATCAGCATTTCCAATATACGATGACTTCAGCCGCTTAATCGGCTGCATCTGCAGCTTTGTACTTTCTCTTCTGTCCACGTCGTTATCTCACCATCATCAGTTTTATCAAATGCACAGACGTAAACACGCATCATTCCTCTGATCAAAACTGTTCAAAAGTTAAATGATCACTGTCATTCACCTCTGCTGCTCAGAACAAAGCAGTGTAATCACAAAAGATCTGCGTGTCTGCAAGGAATGAATGATCAGCTCTCAGATTCCTCCCTGTCCCTTCATCTCAGGAGGATTTAGAAAGGAAATATTGATTCCTGTGGGAGCGTTTTATTGGAAGTCTATGTCCATGTGGCTGTTTTCAGCCTTGGATGGCTCCAGCGCGTTGCTCTGCATGTCTGTCCGATTCATCATTTTATAGTAAAACTTCAATTAACTTTGCTGTTACCGGGACATATAAATCATCTCTGCAGGACTGCATATTAATCGTTCCTGACATTCAAACAGCCCTCTGTGTTACATAAGTGACCCCTTATTGACATTTACCACCCGAGGCTTGACATTTTTGTGTCAGTCACACCTCACACTGAAATGAAGTGTGTCCATGGTGGTGGTTTCCAATCTGGGCTCCCTGCCGCTAAAGCGACCCCCCAAAGATCACAAAGGTCGTGGAAGGTTGTTGCTGCACAGAGGTTTGCAAAATCATATTTGCACATTTACATAGACAATAAGTGGACACATGCATGTGAAATTCAGAAGAGAAAACAATAGAAAGGGATGGTAAAAACAAACGTGTACCACGATCTTAGGTCAACTTTGATTTGTTATCTGCAAACCTCAGAAGAAAGAAGAGCTTTTGAAATATTAACTCATTAGTTCTTTTAGTGGATGTTCTTAAATAGTTCAGGTCAAGGCTCAGCTCACTTTAACACCTTAACACGTTCTGGACAACAGCTGCTTCAAAATTGAGAAATGGAAGAAGGAAAAAAAAAACACACAGTCCTCTACCGGCAATTCATGAAGTGATGTTAAAGTCATTCAGTTCTCTCCAGTATATCCTGGTAAATTACAGTCGATGACAGCAGTGACTCATCCCATCTGACTCAAACAAACATAATGAATTAAGAGTCAGATTTACTGCAATCTAGCTTTAAAATTCATCAACATTTTGTTTTTCACCATAAATGTCCCACATACCAGTTTTCACATCAACTATGTATGCCTGCTCTTTATATTAAAGGCTGCCTCAGCCAAGATTTTATTTTCTAATTCTTCATAATGTGCAGGATAACAAAAAGTTGCTGACTTGGACTGAATGACTCAGAGGTTGCACACGTGCTCACGCTGCTCTCATGCTTTAATGGAAAAATAAAAAACAGAGAAAGGTGAAATGTTTTCCATCGCGAAGGCCAAAGTGGAGCCAGCAGTTGCTGCAGCTCCACCGTGCTTTATGATGTACCGCTGCGTTTAAGCACTGGAATGTCTTTGAAGTGTCTGTTAATGACCAGGTTAGTGTACGCGTGTGTTCGTGCAGGTCTATGTGAAAATTGTGGGCTCAGGTACGCGGGTGTGCGGGGCATGTAAGCGCTCTCATTTTCTCCTGGGGTATTAAGTGTTTTCACTTGGGCCGTGACAGCATGCTTTTACCCAGCTGGCGCACTTGAAATGTTGTAATTTACAGTAAATGGGGAGGTGGTGAGGTGGTTGCCGATGGGTTTCAGGCTGGTTGTTGGACAGCTTGAACCTTTGCTGAGTGGAGCGGTGTGAGAAATGATAATGACTTCACATCGCTACTGACTGGCGTCTTGAGGGTTTATCATCAAAACATGGAAGTACTCAAACAAATCCAGGACACTATCAGTTAAAGCCCGAATTCATTATCTCACTGCTGGAATCACTTCCCTGTCAATCACATTGTGTTATGCTGAGTATATATTATTTAACAGCTTCATTTTCAACAATTATTCTAAACCATTTAGTTTGTAAAATGTTAAAATATACCATTATAACCCATACAATGTTCAGAAGTCTTGAAATGAGGCCTTTATTATGCAATCAAATGTGTTTTGGTCAACTCTCAAGAAACAGAAACTTAGTTGGCTTGAAATGACGTAAAACAGGGAGCAGCGGAGAAGCATTACTTTGTTTTTCCACTTTTGATTTTGTTTCAAGCTGACCTTTATCATTTGTTTTGTTTGGTTTCAGGCTCTACTGTGAATCATCGCCACAGCACGCTCACACATGCTGATAGGATTACTGTAACCTGTTTGCTGCCTTACTCAGCCTAGTGGAAACAAAAAGTGGCTTTGTTTGTTGTTAGTATGAGGAGCCTGATGAGAGGAGCCCTCCCAGTATTTAATATCACACAGAGAGATCATTTGTAGCCCTGCAGATTCCTGTCAGTTACTATTGATGGAAAAATGAAGGCATGTGGAAGGGCTGAGTATCAAAGCCCGACCCTCTGACTGGAAGACGACCACCCGACCACCCGACCACCCGACCTACCACCCGTTTAATCCACCCTGCCCTGTTTGATTAAAGCATCTCGTTAACACTAATGACAGTGGATACGCTCACATATGTTTGTTTGGCACAAGCTTTGCTCAGTGTTCAGAGCGTATAACTAAAAGGTAAAGACACAATAAAACCTATGGTGGAGGTCGAAAAAGGTCAAATCTATTTATGTAGCGCGTTTAAAAACAGCAAATTTGACCCAAATGGTTTACAATCAAGTTAAAAATAATCATAATTTAAAAAAAAAACAACTATGGGTCAATCTTCAAACATAAAAACATAACAAATAAGAATAAAGGACCAGTAAAATAGAAAACCAATGTCTGTTCATCATGCTCTAGTCAAACTTGAAGACCAGGGAAATGAAGTGAGAGTTTAAGCAGTACATTGAATTAGATATGTGGAAGGTCTAATAAATAAGATAGCTTCAATCTACTGAAAAATGTTAAAGTTAACATTTAACTCTTAAAATCCGTACCTGGACTGGAAAGGGAGCCAGTGGAGGGATGCCTAGACCAGAGTTACATGATCTAACATTTTTTTGTCAGTTAACCCTTCAAACTCTAATGTATGAAATACAAAAAGAAAATCCCTGTGTTTATTATATATTGAAATTAATCTGTTCAAATCCAGTTTGAAAGAGTTATAAAATATTGGACGCAGTTTTCTGACAGAGTGAGAGCAGAGCTGCCAAGCAGACCAAGTCGTTCCAGACCAAATGACTTGTGTCCTATTCTCATCAGGTCAAGTAACTTGAGCTCCATCTGGTTTTCAAGATCACTGACAGTTGTAGTAGATTTTTGCTGTCTAACTTAATGGCCAAACAAACCTGTATATAATCAGATAATAGTTCAGATCAAATCAGATCATAATTCAAAGAATAGAAGAAAATGTGTTTCCTGAAAAACAGACAGCAGAGGCAATATATACAGTGAAAAGGGCCCTTTTCATTGTATATATTGCCAGAGTTCCAGAAAAGGAACAATCGCCTCTGTGTACAGAAAACATATGACATAAACCATTTTAAAGCCAGTACAATAAAATATTCAGCATTGGGCTCGCCCAAACACACTAACTAACCTCAACCTTCTGATTAGATGACCCCCCCTCCCATCTGACCTACCTGAACTCTCTGTTTAAGCATCTTATTTACATTGATGACAGTGGATAAGCATCTCAAAGTACTTAATAAGTATAAAGAATAAGTGAGGACAGATCGCTTAATGTGACAACTAAAAATGAACATGTTATAGTCATACAATATAAAATACAAATGTTTTATGTCTCTTGCAACATATGTAAGCCTGGGAATGTGTTTTTCATAACTAGCAGGCATTCACATTTCTGAAAACCTTAGGGATCAGATACTTTTAAAGGTCATAAACTAGAACAAATATTCCTGCAGTAGTGTAGTCAGTCCCTTTGTGGTGTTCACTTTAAAGTTAGGTATCTTATTTTTTTACATACTCAAAACACAAAATGAGCACATAAGCTGGTTAAAATTTCAGATGTGAAGCTGTACTGCAGCAGAACTTCCAGCAGCAAAGCCGTTGTTCTGCGCTTCTCTTTCTTTGAATGCATCTTTCTCCCTTTCTGTCTGTTGTCCTGTGTTTGTGTGACCCTCTAGTTGTGAACCAGGAGGGACAGCCTCTAATTGAAGGGAAGCTAAAGGAGAAGCAGGTCCGCTGGAAGTTCATTAAGCGCTGGAAAACCCGTTACTTCACCTTGGCAGGAAATCAGCTGCTCTTCCGCAGGGGCAAATCGGTATGTTGCCGGTGAAAATGGGGCCTCCTTCCACGTCAACACGCCCACAAACATGTACACAGAAACACTTGCTGTCCCTGGCTTCTCGCTGTAAAAGTTGTCATTAATATATCCTTGTTCTTCAGTACTTGAGTCGTAGGGAAACTCACTGTGATTCAACTAATGAAACAGTGGAAATTCCACCTCTTGAATCGCTCAACTGTCTCCGTGGGGCATGTGGTGATTCCAACTGTTGCAAACCTTGGCCCCGTTAAGGACTCTCGGGAGGGTCCCAAGGCCAAAGTGGGATGCTGCAACAGCATGAGTCACTCTTACACTCTACAACAGAGCGCAAATATCATTACGCGCAAACGGCAAATGTGGAGTAAAACAACGTACAACACAGCATGCATAAATGTGAGAAAGTGGGTCATTTTCCCCGCAGCCTGCAGGAACATCACTTTTCCTTCAAGTTACTTTGTGTAACCTAAAAAAAGGGAGAAGACATAATGGAAATCTTTTTAGTTGACTCATTGACAGTGTGTGCATCCATACTCAAACCAACGAGGGTTCGAGTTTCCTATTCATCCTGTCTTCTGGAAGTCATATCGGCACAACATCACAGACGTAAACATCTGGAAACATGAGGACGTACAGTGGCTGAAATGCAGAAACAACGTGGAGCTATTTCTTTCCCCGGTTGTGCCGTGTAGCACACGCTGATGGATTCTGCCGTTCTGTTTTCTCAAAGTGCATTAAAGTTTGGATACTGCGTCACCAACTGCGTTCGCAGTACAACTAACAGAGGCGTCTACGTGTTATTCTGACGCCGCATAAACCAGGATTTCTCTTGGCTGCATTTGCTTTGCCAGTCATTGATCACATTTTTAAAAACCATCTTTAAAAATCCACATAAATCTGCCAAGATTTAACAAAGCAACTGCACACCTGCATGTACAAAGCATCATGTAAACAATAGACCGACTTGTTTATTCGTTTGGTAAAAGGTTGTGATATATCTGTGTACACCCCCCCATAAATAGTTAGAATGATGAAAATGCAAATGAAAAAGAAACACAGGAATTCTTTAATTTACTTTGACTTGTATTTCTTTGCAGACAGTATGACCCCGATATACTTTGTATTTCGATATGTTAATTTTTATTTCATTTGTTGCTGTCATTCCTTCTTATTCCTTGAGGGTGGAGTGTTCCGATTCACTTCAGTGCGATTCCCTTTCCTTTTTTTCTCATTTCAAATCTCATTTCAAGCCTTAAAATATCCCTCTGTGGAATTGTTTTTGTGCTGTTGGCATGAAAATTCAGGAATGGATGTTTATTTACAAATGAAATTATGTGTAAGGGAAAGAAAACGCCAGATATCCTAGTTTTATATAGGTTGCAATGAAATTAAAGTAACAGCATTTTTTAATTTGGGTTTCTGTTAACATGCTGCTGATGTTCATAAAAATGATCAGTTGAATAAGTAGTAAAAATCTATATATTGGATCAGTGTCAAGTATCTGAGTTCATTTGTGTTTAGAGACTAATGGAAATGTGATAGAGATGTATTAAACATCAAAACAACAACAAAAAAAGGAGCTTTTTGCCCTCTGTTGTAGGTTATAACCAAGCCTCAGTGTGTCCCCTGTTGAATATTGCATTTTGTCCTTAATTGGGACCAGATGAAGTCTGGTGCCAAACTCCATGCAGGCCTCGACTATAGTTTGGCAGATCTTTGTGTTCAGGGAAAGACGTAGAGATCATTAGAATATTATTACAAATGCCGTGCTCATTCTGTCTAATATTCTGCATCTGCACAGAGTTAAACTGCATAAATCAGCTGGCACATGTGGACATTAGAGCATGTATGTGCTTCACCTAGTTTACTTGATACCAACTTTTTTTTTTCAGTTAGGTTTTGATCGCCGCGTTTCTGGTGAGAAGAAGTAAAAACAAGCACCTCTGCTCCGGGCAGCCGTTAGTCGTCATTTTGTTGACTCTCCTTCTTTTACCATGGAAACTCTGAACATGCAGGCTGCTTAGATATGCCATCTTCACTCGCTCCGACAACCTGACAGCATGTTGTCTTTTACAAGTTGATTTGTCACAAAGTCTGAGGAGAAAATACACAGGAAAAGACACACAAGCAAGCATGCGCATCATTACAAAACTGACAAAATCAAGTAATCATATGTTTGCAAAAACGATTATGAGCCACAAAAAGACATAAATAAGTGCTTTGTGTTTCAAATAATAATATCTATACCAGAGCTTCTAGATAACAAAATGGCCTTTGTAGTGAACGGACCTTCAGCAGAGTTGCATTATTCATAAAACTCTAATTAACCGCTTTAGACATGAGGGAACAGCAACTTCACATGCTGAATCAGCTCTTAATGGAATGTGTTTTCTGTTAGTAAATGCTTTTCATCAAACACACACACACACACACACACACACACACACACACACACACACACACACACACACACACACACACCCTACCCACTCACAAACACAAGCAAGGATGACATAATTAAATTTTCTTTGACTGAAAAACAACAGAACTCCATAGCGTCATCGCTCATCCTCTATACGGTTTGTTCTGAGGAAGGACATCCTGGAAACGACAGTAAGCAGACACGGTGGCAGCAAAGGGTCACTGATGGTTCATAAAGAGATTTTTTTTTTAAATCATGTAAGATATTCGAGGGAATCGTAGTTTTCATTTCAATGTCTTTGTCACTTCCACAGAAGGATGAGCTGGATGACATCCCTATTGAGCTGAGCAAGGTACAGAGTGTCAAGGTGACTGTCATCATCTCTCACAACCCCTCTACCCTTCAGGAGTTTATAAAAAAAAAAACACTTTTCCAATTTTAATCGCTGTCCTCATGACTATGGTTTTATTCTTTCATGACTGATGCGTGTCATCTGCTCATATTAAAGTATAACCCCAATTCTATAGAGAAGCTGGAAATCAATCATTTACAAATCTCAAAAACAGATATTTTATTCACAATAGAACATAAGAAAACAGGTTTAGACTGAATAAACCTTAAGGAAGAAAAAAAAAGCGAGCTTAATTGTGTTCAGTGTAACAGGTTTGTGTTTTTTTGTTGTTTTTTTTTTTACTGTGTAACAATATTCAACATTGATATCAATACATTTATCAAAAAATGCTTCTCTGTCCAAAATGTGTTTAAAAACACGAACAACTCCCCGTCAAACGAGCCCTGTCAAAAACCTGTCCATTCTGCCAGCAGTGTCCCAGCATTCATTATTTCATTCATCCCTTCGGGGTTCACGGACTGCTGTTTTGGTATGTTTGTTATACATTTAACACAGAATCCCAAACTTTTTAAAACTGGGGTTGTGTACTGCGAGGCCTAAATCCACCCCAGCCAGATATTAACTGGCCTAATTGGCAAATCATATCTTCAAATGCAATAAATTAAGCTACCAAAAAAACCCAGATGAGGTTGATATCAAAATTGATAAGCGCACATGTCATTTTTCTCTATGCACTGTCTTCATCTTCGTACTTTGCTCATAGGTGGTGGCCAAGAAGCGCAGGGATCGAGGTCTGCCACGCGCCTTTGAGATCTTCACCGACAGTAAGACATATGTGCTGAAAGCCCAGGATGAGAAACACGCCGAGGAGTGGCTGCAGTGCATCAACGTGGCTGTGGCTCAGGCCAGAGAGAGGGAGAACAGAGAGGCCACCACCTACCTGTGAGACCAGCACCGACACCAACATGGGCGCAGACGTGAAGCCAGTCATACACCGAGTTGCGTTCACTGCGTTTCTTTTATAAACATTTGTGCACAACCACGATGGCAGACAGGAAGAAGCAGCAATCAGAGTTTCCCCGTGACGAAGGAAAATGCCCACTACACCCGGTGCCTGGAGCACTTCATTAGCACTGGAAGTTTATGTCTGTAGTCTGCTGTGATGATCCGCAGCGCTGATGATGATGGAGCGTTGTTGTTTTAAAACGTGCAACAATCAGGAAGAGTTGTTCTGAAGTATTTTTTTTTTTTTTTTAAATCAAAATGTGAAACCAGCAAAGAAACTGACTTTTTAACGTGCGTATCCTGCAAGAACAACGGGTCCGTTGTTCAAACGTCGACTCCCTAATCTATTGTTACATTAAACCACTGCAAGATGATAAAAAAAACAACATATGCATGAAGAACATGCATCTCTGGAATGGGAATATTCAAGTTAGACCTGTAGCCTGACTTTGCCGAACAAACGGTCCCTCAGCTTTGGGTTATTTTTCCAAAGACCAACCAAACCAGCAACTTTGGAAACCCAGGGTTTCTGAATGAAACGGTAGTCACGAAAGAGATGTTTCAGAGCAGCAATAAACAACAGAAGCACAGACCTCAGTTACACTCGTAGCAATAATGGACTGAAGAGCACCTCTTAGAAGCAAAAAAAATGAAGAAGAGTCTAATGGAAGAGAAGATACGGGAACGGTGTGTGTTTGAGGGAGAGTCGGAACGTGAAAACATGTGTCAGGACATACCTTTGTTGTTATGAGTCTTAAAGGGGAGGAATTATGAAAAAAAAGAAATGTTAAGAAACATGTGTTTGGGGGTTTGAAGCGATAAACCCCCCAAAAATACTAAACCGTGTCACTTTTAGTCTGAAAATATGTCATTGAGATTTGCACAGTACAGTGAGGTCACAGACCCAGACCAGAACAGGATAACCAGCTTCCCCGCCCGCTCCCGTTGCATTTGCTGTACTTCCTAAGTAGGTACAGATTTCAAAAGAGCCACACCCTGCAAAAGAGGGATTCTGGCTATATTATATTATATTTTGACTAACATATGATGCAGACATTTCAGTAAGACATGTAAAGTTGTGTAAACATTTGGTGAAAACTGATGAAAGAACCATAGAGTATATCGTTCTCATTAAAGAAAAGTGTTGAATACAGGGGCGTGGAGCTCCAGATGTGCTGCAGCACCCCCCGATACTAATGACTGTGTCATTAACGTACTTGTGCAGACCTTGATGACCAGCTGATGAAAACCGTTAGTTAGAATCAGCCGTGTTAAAGTAGGAAAACATGCAGCACTGGAGCTCCACACCTGTGGACTAGAAGGTTTTATCCTTTATTACATTTTTCTTAGCCTTCCCAGCCTAATTATTCCACTGCAAGACCAACAAAAGAACAATGCTGCGTTGACTTTTTAAGCTGCCTTCAAAATATGGAAATCCCCCACGATGGGAATGCAGCTGCAGCTGCTGCATTTCTTTGGCATGAATGCATCACTTCTGCTAACAGCAGCCAGGCGCACAGAGACTCCTTCATATTCATGTACCAGATGACAGCTAACACATTGAGTCATTTAAACTTTAAACTACATGCACCAGTTCGGCCGTGGAAAATCACTTATTTGACATTAAGTCTAATTATGATGTTTATCGGAATACATAAGAGAGTGTATGCTGGAAACCTTTTTTTAAGGACGCTTAAGTGGTCTAATTTGATCCACAAGCAGCCTCTTCGGTCATGCTTTACTCCAAAACTCTTTCAGCTGTGCACGCAGCCATAACACAGGATCATACTGAGGAGAACATGCAAACTCCACACAGGAAGACTCCTGCCAGGCCTGGGAGCTGAACCAGGAACCTGCTTGCTTCTTGTGAGGCCACCGTGCTGCCAGATCCCGGATGGATTTGGGTGAAATCTGGAACGTTTGATACTCGTCAGGAGTTTCCTCTGGTGCGTTACAGAAGGTGCATATGTATAGATTTAGGTGAAATTAATAAACTATTCATGCCTCCAAATTAGGTACCGACAGTCATTTTGGGCTGAACAAATGGGGCTCCATTTGACGGCAAAATGTTAAACATGTAAGAGTTATACTGTATGAATTATTCTCAATGCAGTGCTCATTTAACATTCCTTTTGTTTTAATGGCAAACAAACCCATTTAAATATTAAATATTTCCATTGTAATCCATATTGCAAGAAGCAAATGTTGGGTCTGCTGCTTTCTCTGTGAAGCTCAGGTCCTTCTGTCTGCTGGATTCTCTGATGCAGGTCCGCCGTGTCCGCCGGGTTTCCGGGCCTCTGGAGCTGGTGTTTTTCATAGAAAAAAACTGCTGTAAGGTGCTTTCCTCATATGAAATATAATTGTTGGCAGCTCTGCACGTAGTCTAGAGAATATGTAGCGTAGCGTCTCTCCATTTCAGTTGAGCAGTTGCCGTCCATGTTGCAAAGCACAACATAAACACACGTGAAACTGCTGCCGATTTCAACACTGTGGCAATAATCAGCACAAGTACTGAGGTGTCACAGTAGATCAAATCTGATCCGTCCGCCTTGTGTAAAGAATCAAAGAAGTATCTTTTTTTTTGTATTGTTTGATTTCGATATATGATCAGTATTTAATACAGATGTTACAAAGCAGTGATCGTGTCTGAAAAACTACTGAAACAAAAACAATTTTATGTTGACTGACTTACCGTATTTTTCCGTTTTGCATAACTGACAATTCAATTCTGCAAACAATTGGTAAATTATATTAACAATTAAGCCGATCTCGTTCTGAACTGTAAGACTCGTCTGTTTCACCTCTTAGCGTGTTTGCCTTCTTGTATTTTTTTCTTTTCAAGAATAATTAAATATGTACAATCAATGACTTTAAGGTTTCTCTTGTCATTCTTGTACACAGAAACACTTTCTAGTGGCATGAATTGACAAAAAAGCTGGTGTGAAACCTTAAAATGTATCAGAGCACATCTGGGTCCTGGATAATCAGATTTGTTTTTAACTAATAGACCATTAATGTTAATCAGATACTTTATTGCTGTTATTTAAATTTTCATGGACAAAATGAAAGTATATTTTCTTACATGTGCTTACGTACAATACGTTTTAAAAGTAACATGAAATACTTGAGCCACAGCCTATCTCTGCTTTTTGAAGTTATAAATCTAACGCTGCTGTTAAAACCGAGTCAGGTTTAGAACGAACCAGAACCGGTCTCACGGTTCCAACCTGTGCAAAATTAGAATCATACCTGACAGAAATGCATGAAATAAAAAGATGTTTACTTCATATCAAACAGCCTGCTGCTCCGGCCTGTTTGCAGATCTACATCTTCTACTGTCTCAATAAACTGGTTAAACTCAGATCTTTAGTACATTCCTTGTGTACATCAGAGTGAAAATCGATGCACTTTTCTCATCTCATTGTCCCATAAGTTACACTGCCGCTATACCACTTAACTGGGATGACCAAGCTTCATGTCTCCTCAATGGGTTCAAAACCACAAGAGCAGTAACCGAGTAAAACCCATCTGGTAACATAGATGTGATGCTCATTAATGCTGGGGGATAATTATTTCACTTACCTACCAATAGAGAAAAAGGTCTTGACAGTGAGTTTTCAAGATCGTGAGGTTTTTTCCTTCTCCCCCACCTCACTCCAGTAAATAACCTCACACCTAAGTTTGCTGCACAGGCAGCTTGGTACAAACACTAAAGACCGACAGCGCCCTCTGGTGAAAGCAATGTTAATTTCACAATTTCCCTTTTTCTTAGGTCAGAACTCTCATTTGACTAAATCAGCAGGGAATAAAGGTGAAAACCTTTAAAAAAACCAAAACGTGGAGATGCCTCAAGCTCACAGGAGCTCAGCCCGGTTCTTGTTCTTCAGGCTGAAACCATTACTGTTCAGAAGGACTCATTTTTAGAAGCTGGTAGCAGAAAATCAACGGAGCACACATCAGTGGCATAACTCATTTATTTATGAATAAAATTTGGACATGACGTGCAGACTAAAAACCAGTGTAACAAATTGCCAACCCTAAAACAGTTTTGAATTAAGCCTGCTTTCCCTGCTGGAAATAAAAAAAAAAAAAAAAAAAAAAAAAGCATTATCAATTTACTGATGTAAGCAACAAATCTGTCCAATAAAAAAAGAAACAAAAAACACCTGTCAGCCTGTAATGTGCAAACATATTGATCTTCTCTGAATGATTTTTTTAAACATTTACTCATTCAATCTTTCCACTTAACAATTCGCTTTTATAAATCAAAGCATTTACATTGTCAGTGGATATCAATCCTTTACACTGTAAATATGTTTTTTTCCTTTCAAAAAGTTTGTAACCTTACACATTAAACCAAGAACACAAGAGTAGGCTAGATGTTCATAGGTGTATGTGTTGAGGAGTGGGGATATATCACATGAAAAGACGACGACAGACCCGGGGCTGTTATTACACTTCCTTATCTTACAAGTTTGGAGTCACCTCAGCAGGTGAACCGGCAGACCTCTTCATCATAGTAATCACTACTGCAGGGTGGGTCTCTCAGATGCACCGCCACGAGCGACAGATATTCAATCACCAACATATTGATGCATGCAGAAGCTACGTACAGGAGTCGAACATTTCAAGTGTTTTCCCAGTTTAACAGTTTTGTTGCTGATCTTGTATTAACTTGGAAGAGCATCACCAACTAAATGAAGTAGTAATTATCTTTTCCTAACTCACGTAAAAATGCACCTGAGAAACCCAGTACCCAACTCTGCAGAAGTGACACCATAAATTCACCAAAAAACAAAACGTGTCCTCTCTGGACGCGTTTTCTCAGTCGAGGCAGAAGTGCTTTTTGGCTGCAGTCAGTGCTTGGTATGTTGATGTTTTCTGCTAATTCTTGACAGTGTGGTATGACAAACATTTTGCTCGCTTCTAAATTCTTAGTTGAGTACTTTTGCTCGTTTTCATCTGCTAACATGACTCCAGTCATACTTCACTGATTATCTGCCCCATAGCTCACCTGCAGGTGTCTCAGCGCCGGTGGCGGCTGTGTCCTGAGTGCCCACTGCTGCTGTGGTGCTTGCTCTTGTGGCTACGCTCCCTGTCTCTGTCTCTTTCCCTGTCCCTGTCGTAGGACCGAGACCTCTCCCTTCTGTCTCGATGTCCGACTCCCCGCTCATGTTTGTGTTTCTTTGAAGACAGATCAAAGGAGCTGCGGTCTCTGTCTCTCTCCCTTTCCCTCTCTCTGTCCCTGTCCACTTTGACAGGACTGCGGGAGCGTGACCGAGAGCGCGAGCGCTTCCTCTTGTGACCTGAACCTCCACCTCCACCTCCACTGTTGCTGTGACGTCCACTAAGCTTCGACTCGCTATTGCCGTGGTGGCTGGACTTTGACTTGAGGTGGGGAAGGAGCGGCGAGGGCGGATGCCGCCGAGGCGATGGGCTGCGACTGTGAGAGCGAGAGCGTGAACGAGAGCTGTAAGTCCCTGAGCGACTGCGTCTGCTGTTATAACTGAGAAAAAGACAAGAATAAGGAATATAAGAGGCCAGTTGAAGCTCATTATCAATTAAAAGTTGCTGATTTAGTTAAGTCAGACCATCGCTACTTAACAAGTATAAACTTCTGTACATAAAGGAAGCTTACTGTCTGCGAGGGGAGCGCGATCTAGACCGCGACCGTGTTCTTGATCGAGAACGACTTCCACTCCTACTGTTCCTTCCAATCTTAACCTCTTTCCTTAGCCTGCAGAAAGTAAGTGAACTTCAGACACAATATACCAGCGCCTTTGGAAACAAGAATCTGAATCAAAATTACACAAAGATTTCATTTGTGAAAATGAGCAAGATTCTCACCCATTATGTGGACTCTTGTTGACCTGAGTCCGCGTGTCTGGCTCCTTCTTAACTGGTTTAATGGTCTGGGGATTCGGGGTCTTCTCTTCTGCTTTGACCACATTTGGAGAGGAAGGCTTGGAGGCAGGAGAGAAGCCACCCAGTGTGGAAAGTGCAGGAGTACCATCAGGGTTCAGGCCCTTGGCTTTCAGCTTGGCCTCTGCTAAGAAAACCTTTCGCCGCTCCACCTCCTTCTCCAGCTGATCATAATTAGGCTGGGTACGAAAGATAAAAAGTTAATTACGTTCTATTAATCAACGTAATATATTCCTTGCAGCAATCACATCAATCCATCTTAACCTAACAGAACAATCCCAATCATAAATGACAAATAGTCTGTCCATTTACCCGCTGACCAACATGGTGATCAGAAAGTAGAGTAATGCTTCTTGAATGGGGACTAATGTTTAATATCTATATTTAGAGTAAATTACAAGCTCGTCTAATATTCCTGTAAGACCACAACCCCACCCTGAATACTTACTTTCTTCCTGGTGTACAGTTTAAGGGTGGTGATGCAGATCTCTTTAAGCTCCTCCTCACTTGCTCCAAAAAGCAGGTACCAATGAGGTCTGGATGGCAGAGGTATCTGGGAAAAACAAAATCATGGATTTAATCTTTGGGAGTTTTCGTCATGAACTAACACCACAAACTTTGACTACATGAAACATAAAGCATGCCTTTATGAAAAGATCTATTTATAACAATGTCATGTGGTGATGCTTAGTGTCTCCTGGTACCTGCAGAGCTCGGGCAGCCAGGTATATACAGGCACAGGCGATGGTCTCTGCTTGGAACCTCACGAACACGTTTGTCCTCAAGCTGTCGTTCATGTAGTTCCTAAGAGAGCAAAAAAAAAAAAGGAAAAAGGAAAAAAAACATAGCATCTTCTCCATCTCTCATTCATACTTTTGGATTATTTGCACATCACACTTTAAAGCAAATTAATCTGACCTAACCAGCATTTTTTTCTCTTTAAATTTGAAACTATGTCCAACGGATTTGCATCAGATAGTGGTTAAAACATTTGAGGCTGTGTCAAGTTTAACTTTGTCCATTTCTCTCTGGGGCATCCATGGGATTGCTGCATGTCACACAAAGCATGAAGCCACAAACTGCATTAAAAGAAAAAAACAAAACAAAAACTGATGACCCAAAATGTGATTAATTAACGAAGACTTAAAGAGCATCTGGATTAGGCTTGATGAAGACAATGGTGCATGCCTTAGAAAATGGGGGACATGCAGACACACAAACATCTTTCTAAAAAGCTGCTGCTACTTTAAAACTGTCATGTCTGGAAGAAAGGAAACAGCGTGTATGGTGGCAAGCAAAACATACTTTTAAGGGGCTACAGATGCGACAAGTGAGCCTCTCCAGGATTTGACAGAACTAGACTACACAGACTACATCCACATCAATGAGTTTCAAACCATCAAACCTTTGTTATGGTTATGTCAAGAATCCACACCATTTTGGTTAATCAAACCTCAGAAACATAAAAACGTTTTTGTAATCTTCAGTGTGAGGTTTAATGATGGTCTCCCAACAAAAACATAGTTGCACCAGTTCACTTCATGATTTCTCCTCCTGGATCACTATGCAACACTCCCTGATTTGCCAACCTCGTTTTATTTGATCACCAAAAAAACGAATGATGCATCTTCAGAACAGTATAAAAAGCAGCACAGACACGAAGCAGCTGGCGCTACTCACTTTGTTGTCCCCGGTATTGGCTGTCATGCTGACAGTCTGTATTAAAAAAACACTACAGCAGCCTACACGTGCAGGGGAAAAGCCATTCCAGTAACCTGCAACAAAGCTCATTTTAGGCAGTTTTTGAAGCCCGTTTTTACTAGTACATGCACTCCCAGCGAGCATCGATGGCCAACACATATGGCCATATGGGAGTAAATCGGTTCTAATGCAAATTTAAAAAGCCAGTGTGGACACAAATTATCTTGGCAACGGCCTTTTGGAACGAATGCAGACTAGTACCAAAATAATTATGAATTGCTGGTAGACTGCAGTCATAGTAAAGCAAATGTTCACCATCCAAATTTCCAACCCAAAGACTTTTAAGATACTGAAATACTGTATATTACTTTCCCACAAGTTATACTGACCTGATGTGCATAAGATAGTCTGGCTATTGTGTGATTAAGAAAAACGCACCGACAAATTGCATGTGACGAAGGAAAATTGATGCAATGTAACGTTAATGCAACTTTTGAGCAAACTTGAAGAATTTATGCAGAGGTGTTACACAAGATGGTGACAACTTGCTCCACTAAGGACTTCACTTGATGTAGCTGTTAGTCCAGTTTCCCATCAAACCCATTCCCATTCTGCAGTAACGTGACCACACTGTGATGGCAAGATACCCATTATTTCACAAAACTACACTTAAGAAAAAGAAATACCCCAAAGTAAATTCTTTCACGTCACCAACTAAAACAAACCCACAGAAAAACCACTGGATGTGGTCACCTGTTTAACTTTTGGCACTAATGCTTCAGAAAGACATGAACTAACGTGTTACACATTGCAACTACATTAGGTATTTACAACCCAAAGACATATTGATGCTGTAGCAGGAACACTATGCCAAAAGCTACACGGTACACTCGTGCACCTCTCAACAAATGTTACTGTACCTTAATTTAACTTGGCCCAAAACGGATGTGATTGGTCAACACAAACTACACAATGGACAAGCATAAATGCCGACAATGGTGTAAGTTATATACATAGGCTGTATGTGTCTTTGCTACGTCGAAGCACACACCAGGCTTAAGATATTAAGCATTAGGGGAGAAGATTGCAGGCTGTGGATCAAATAAACAACGTGGAGTGATCATCTATGCTCTTGAGAAACATAGAAGTCAAAAGACATGAACGTGTGATGAAAAAGAGAATGGCAAAAACCCCGTGATAATATAACTACTGTAAACTACACCCAGAAGAAAATACTACAGCTAATCTACAGCCAGTCAAAACTTCACATGTATATCATTATTACTTCCTATATTCATTATATTGTGTACATATGTATACTGTTCATGTGGAAGCTTTCTGCAACTGCCTTTAAAAAAATGTAATCAAAGACAACTAAAGAGCTTGTCATTGAGAAAATGCTACTACAGATGGCCTTTGGGTTTTGATAGCTGCATGGGTGAAACAGGTCCTTGGAGGCAAAACCTGAGAACTGGATCAGTCCTGTAAGACAGACACATGTCTGGAAACTATGTCAATTGGGAAAAAGACACCATCCTACTAATGTAAAAATAGGTAGATAAACTGTGAAAAAAAAAACTAAGAATATTCTTATCTGGTTAAGTTTACTTCATTGCTAAATGCAAGTAAACTACAACAAGACAGAATATCAATCTATAGCTATTTTGCAAAAAAGAATTACAGTTGAGATCTTTTGTAACAAGACCAAAAAAAAAAAAAAAAAAAAAAAAAAAAAAAAAAAAAAAAATACAAATCCTTTTTGACACCCAAGAGAAAACAAGATGATGCTGGCGGTTGGGAAAGGCTCGCCCGCCCCCTTCAGTGAACCTCGGCATTGGGTTTGGCTGTCAGGAGAGGCAGCCAGCCAATGAGGGGAGCTTCCTGAGGTCATGTGGTTGGAGGAGGCAGAGTTCAGAGGTTCTTTATGTGACTTACCAGCATGGACTACCCTTTAATCAAAGAGTAGAGAGAAAGGACAAAGTTAAACCAAGTTCCCTGGGCACCTCAAATCAAACAGACTTTACAGCAAGCTATGCAAGGGCAGACTGGTAACACGTTTGTGACACAACACACTGCCCTGATCCAATTAAAAAAGAGAAAGAACTGGGGGGGTCAAATAGAATAAGGGAATGTCATTGTCAGACCTGAACAAAATTGTTGTTGAAAAAGTTTAAATATTGTATTTTCTAATATGAGCACATGAATATAAACTGACTACCAGCTTTAAATTCCATAAGTTATGCCATCCAGCATGTACATGAAGGTGCCCATCAAAAATCAAAAACATTTAAAACTTGTTCAACTCCATTAAGTCCAGGTTTGGCGGCACTTCTTGCAGACACAACAGAGGTTGCAGTTGCAGTGAGGGTGATCGGTGAAGAATTACAAAGGAACTTACCAGGCCGTCTGTACAAGAGTCTGGTTCTTTTCACATTCCAGGACTTGAAGATACATCACAATGATCTAGGATAATACATTGGCTACATGTTAGTAAAGAAACAGATGGACAAGTGTCATTGTACAAACTCAAATCTGATGAATAAATACTGTAGCTTGTTTGTTCCTGTGCAGTTGCATCAGAAAGCCTAAAAAGGCCCAGGTTTGCTATCAAAACAAATATGAAAAGAAGTGTAGTTTTAACTCACCTTGTGTGGATGCTTGACATGCACACAGAAGCCCAGCTCCTTCAAGATCCGCCGCTCCGCTTTGATGACTTGGTTTTTGGTATTAATGTAGTTCTGATCAAGTATCAATGGACTTGGAGTCCTATTTTATAAAGGAATCAAAATAAAACAATGTTTCCCCTTTTCGTAGTAAACGTAAAAAGAATAAAGTGCCCTTTTGAATCCTTGCACTTTTTTTCTCCCCATTGTTCCAACCAACTTAAAGCAACAAGTTACACTGTTTGCATGCCTGACGGTATGCTGGGGTTTGGTGACTCCCGTGGTTCAAGTAAAAGCTTTAGAGATCTGTTGATTGCCCCTGATCTCAATCACCTTGTGCCATAGCTTTAATAGAAATATCATTTTAACCCATAATTGCTACACAAAAGGGTACTGAAACACCTCAAACATTTAATCTCAGCTAAAAAAAACCTACATATAAAAAACACAGCACAGCGCATGTAAATGAAAACAGAGGTAGGCCCAATAAATGTCACCTGTACATGTGTGCCAAGTAGGACGCAGTACAACATTAATTACTCAAAACAGTTCTTGGAAAAAAACATACACTCGTGTACACCACTAGTAAAGGATTTGACTGGTGTGCATGTGACAAACCAAACACACACACACACAAAAACATTTCTGAACTAAACCCAACTAAAATAGAAACACCTGACAACATCCACTGAGATCTAAACTTGTTTATCAAACCTTTTTAATCTGTCAGTCCGTTTATTAGGAATGATCGAACTCCTCAGTTATGCCCTACCACCGGATCCTAACAAGACATAATCTGAGACATCAACACTTGCATTACTCGCAAGAACCAGAACAACATTTACACTCAACAGTAGCAACATCCATTCAAATGATGCATACTGAGTATCTAGGTGTCTTTGTGAAAATATATGGAAAAAAGGGCATGCTGAATTCCAAGTGACTTCACAATCAAAATATCAATTTCAATCTAAGACCTTACAAAAAAAAAAAAAAAAAAAATTTAAACACTGGCTCAAGTGTATCTCAACTACCAACAAACGTTTAAAGCACACAGTACAACGCTTCTAAAGCTGCGGTGCATGCATATCAATATCAATCCCATATCAAAATCCTTACCAAGACCCCACATGACTAATTAATAACTCCAACAAAAAAGTGATATTTCTTTTAAAGCCATGAGTTACAGTGGGTGGATGGATGTTTGCTTTTAATGCAATATTGGAATGCATGGTGAGGAGCAATCAGAGAAGAAAGCTACGTTACCCGCAGACTGACGGACAGATACCCAAAGCTTAAGACTGAACCACAGGAGTCCTCAAGGTGCCCCACGGGCCAAGGACCTTCGGCCAACCTGTCATCCCCGATCCCAGTGCCCCGCGGTGGCTCAGACCACGGGAGTCTCCCACAGGAGGGGCTGGGGTGGGCCTGGGGGGCGACAGAGACCCCCTCGCATCTTGGTTGTCATGCCGACTGCTTCATCTTACGTACCATTCCACATCACCCAGGCTTTGGTAAATGTAGCTGGTCGCTGTTAGTTGGTTGCAAGGGGAAAAAAGAAGCCAAGTTAATGTCAAGCACTACAATTTTGACATTAAGACAAGAGGCACACACAAAGTAGATGTGCCTCGTCTTTTATTTTGACATGAATCGTTCTTTTAAAAGTCATTTTTTTGCGTAATGAATTTTGGTGATATTTCAAACAGATGTTACATGTAGACAATTATACTTCTGAAACTACGAGTGAAGCCGGAACTGAAAAGTTTTAAAATGGTTTAGAGTGCATGGATAAACAGAAGAGCACTTTCACAGCAGAGGAGATCAGCAACATACATGTTACAATAAAAAGAAATCATATACAACATGTGTCATGTCACAAATATTAAGCCTTGATATAAATTCTAAATTTAATCTTTAAAGTTACTTACTTTTTGCCTCTTATCTGTCTCAAGTGATGGAAAACATTGATGACATCTCGTATTCGCCTTGGAGCTTCTTCAATCTTGGAAGCCAGGTTAATGCAGGCCATAGCAACAATCTAAAGAGACAACATTAAAACAAATAGTTCATTTAAGTAACGCAGCATGTAGTGAAGTCGGGCAGTATTACAACTATGCAACAAGGTTTGACAAGAATGTTTGCCCCTTAGTTGGTATGTCAAAGCTCTATTTACAAAAAGGTGCATGTGGTACAAAAATGTAGAAAAACAAAAAGATCAAACAACAAGCTATGATTGTGCAATACAGTTTAAAGGAACTGAACAACTTTTCCACAACGAAGTGTATTTTGTGTAGGTATCGACATCTTACACGACGCCTGTATTTGGTTAAGGTGTCTCGCCTGCTTCACTTAACATACAGATCTATTGGAGACAGTGTCAGAGAAGGGAGATTTTTTCACGAAAAGCTAAAACAGCATTGTGGTTGTTGTCAAAGGGCCAGTTGTACAGCCACAACAAGGGTAAAAGTATAAACTGTATAAAAGTAAAACTATATTACACAACTGTCTGTTCATTTAGCCACAATAAATATAAATAATTTACTATCGCAAAAAAACAAAAAACAAAAACGGACTCATTCCCATTAGGGAGAAACGTGCTTCTCTTCTATCTTTAAATGATCTTCTTTCTTGACACGTTTTCTCTTCTCGTTTCAAATCCGCAATTTAGCCACAAAACCATGGTGGAATATTGCTGAATGTGACGTTCTGCCGTCCAGCGAGTAGAGCCAAGATCTTTTGTGGGATTGTCACAATAGTCAAGAAAACAAATCCCATTCTATGAAAAGACAAGTGTCAACGTTTTCCTACAGACAGACTTGGGGAATTGTAACCCCACATGCGGAATATCAACTCCGTACCAACTGACCTACAAACATCAGACAGGCCACTGTTTTATGGAAAGAAACACATTTCCCGCTGTAATCCAGTACCTTTTGCATTCAGGTAGATTTGACCCCTAACGACGTGTTACATTTTCAACCAGCAGCAGACCTTAGGTTAACCGATCCCCGCAACGTTTGCTTTATCATCTTTAACGCCATTAGTGCGCCATTAGATCCGGTGACGGGACGTTAGTTTTTGAAGTCGGCTCCCACAATGCCTTGCATCGTTACGTCAACGATAGATTTTCGTTAAACTCAGATAATCCGATTTAGCGGTTCGTGAACAATAATAATAATAACTATTATGTCTCAATACAGGTCTGTGTGCCCTCGCATGCAGCCACTTTAGACTTAGACGCCGGGTGTCCCTCCGCGAGGCCGAACACAACGCTGGAACAACATGGCTGCCGTGAACGCAACAATAACGTTCGGCGCCGACGAGCCTCCGGAAGCAGCAACTTACCTCGAAGCTGTGCTTCACGAACGACTTGGAGTAGAAGAAGCGGTGGAAAAGAACCTGCCCCGTCGCCATGGCCACCTGTCAAAGCAGACACAGGACACGTTGATTGAGCCGGCTCTTACATAAGCCGGCCCGAGCCCACAATGGACCGCCGCCATTTTGACTCCACCACGCCGACGTCCCCAGCAGCGACTAGGCCGCTGCGGGCTCCGGCCGGGAAAACACCCGGTTGTTCTTACTGCTGCGGACACGGCAACAGCCGGGCTAAACGACACGTTCACTCAGACTACTCAAAGCGGGCGTACCTGCGGCAGACGCAGTAGAATACCGGCAGACTGAATCAGTTCACAGCCGAGGATGCGAAGGTCGGTCTCCGTGTTCAGGTCGAGGCCGTCGAGCATCGACGGCGTCGGGGACAGCCGTTCCTCTGGTATGAGCGAGTTGTCGATAGTGAGGAAGACTTCCGAGTAGACCTTGTCGCCGATGAGAATGCCATCGTTGTTGGTGGACGCATTAGAAGACACAGAAAGAGGATCCGCGGCCATGTTTAGCACTCGCGAAGCTTTCGGTAGCCACAGCTCAGCCAACCTAGACGGAGCGACGGCGGAGCGGTGTGGCTGACAAAGCGCGTGACGTCACCGCACCGGTGACGCGTATTCTCATCCGCGGCGGTAAAATAGTTCCTCAACGTTAGATTGCTACAAAATCTGTTGTGGTTTTCTTTTAACAGACTCAACATGTGTCAAGTTTGCATTTTTGTCTCATCTTTATAGAATTTGAACTAGTCAGAGCCTAAAGTATATTACGTATTGGATATTTGATTTGCACATATACGGTTTATAAACAAATCACATAATCAGATCGAGTCAAACCTGAATGTTTCTATTTTGAAATGTTACGTCTTTTTCCAGCCACAAAAACAAAAAAACTAACTGACAAACACGTGAGCGCCAATAAAATAGCTGTAGATGAAATGTTCTTCTTATTATAATAAAATACCATAAATTGCTTTAAATTGTTTAAGTATGTATGTAGGCATACTTAATAAGACATTTCTAACAATTACAATACTACTTGAAGCTCAAATTTCATTATTTATTATGGGATGGTTTACATAGACTACATTTCTTTGGTTATTTTTTCGCATATCCCATGCATGTAAACCCTGGGTGTAAACACACCATAAGCAATTTTGTCCTTGTCAGTATATATTTTATTTAAATATAGCGCAAAGGCAGAAGGAGGAAACTGCGGGAAACTACTCACTACCAACAGTTTCTGTGACGTCTGTTACTGGAAAGTCGGGACTTCTTACGCTTAGTTCAGGTACATATCCCTCCGCAAAGTCTTAAAAAAAACATTACAGTTGAAATCTAAATATACAACACAGAGGATTAAAGATTAGTTGTTACGAGTAGTAGAAATGCATGGCTTGTTAGGAAAACGCTGTTTAGAGCTGTATAATACCCACTGTACAGGAACATTTTCATTAATGGGTAAAACACCTCAGTAGAAATCAGAGCATAATTGTTTTATTATTACTGTGATCTCAATTGTATGTTTTAAATTAAAAAAAAAAATTGTATGTTAAGGAAGGAACGTGTCCACGGGAACAGTTTGTCCGGGAACTGTTCGCTCACATCTTCACTCCCTCCCGCAGCCTGAAGCCCTGCAGTGGCTGAAAATGGTCAGCAGAGGAAAGTAGAGACCCACCATTTAAAGACTAAAAATGAAACGACCCAAGCAAAGCAACGGCATCCTGAGATTAAGTTTGTTCAATGAGGACTTATTAATTTATTGTTTTAAATATCCATCAACATCTCAATTCCGTAACATAACTAAAATCTTAATCTAGACGAGTGACTCGAGCCCCTCAAACACGTCTTGACTGTATTTTGTGTGGTTGTGGCGGCAAAACCAAGTTAAACTGCTAGTGTTTGTCATTATTACATTTTTATAATAGGTTATTACTAATGCATAATTATCAAAAATTCACAGTTATTAAAAATACACCGCATACACCTCTCAGATGGTTCAATTAATCCTCAAATGGTACACAACACAAAATAAATTGTATTTTTACAAGTAGAGGACATGAAGTGGCGGACTGAAGTCTCATTGTCCTCGTCATTAACCAACACCTCCAACCAGCACCTCCGCCCTGCTCTTACGCAGTTACCACGACAACAAGAATACTGAGCATTCTTTCCCCGGTTGCCCGGGTGACATTAATTATAGGGTGTGGGAGGGCTCGTGGGAGGGCAGAATTCTAAAACGAACATAAAGACGGAGGAGAGAGATGTTCAGGGACACCCAGTGACGAACAGGGGCTGAGTTATACAGTTATACACCACTCCCCTCGAGCACTTGTGTTTACAAGCTACTCACACAGATTCTCCAGGGGCACGTGCACGCCTGCTCTACTATAATCACTACTGCGGGGAGATCACAGCCCCACTTTGTGCACATGGCATGCATGTTTGTAAATAAGACCATTTGCATGCACTGGCATTTGTTGAGGATGATTAAATTTGAACGTTTCAGAGCAGTAAAATCATCATCATCATTTGTGTCAAAGTAATGGGGCCTCATGCTTTGTGCCCATTATGCATGTATCAGAGAGTTGAAAGGAGCTGTGTCTGTTTAGAGAGGAGCTCTCCACCACACATGCAGTCCCCACACTCTTTGAAAGTAAAGGCAAATGCTTAGAAAGAGTGAGGGGTGTGTGGGTGTGGGTGGGGGTGGGGGTACAGGAGGGAGCCAACTGGATCAAAGATAAAGGCAGAAATAGCAGGGGAGGAGCGGCCGAGAGGGAACGACTTTTTAGCAGAAGGAACAGAGAGATCGAATATTTAAAGACGGCCTAAGAGATCGCGTCAGAAGTGAAGAGACACAGGCGGGTGCAGAGACGGCAGAGCGAGCACTGCGGCTCGAGGAGGAGCAGGGTCGCCTCTTACTGGCCTCACACTCCTGGCTTACCTGGCAAAAATACAGCTCATAGTAGGATGTGCTATAACACGGGCAAAAAAGAAAGGTCAAATGTCAGAGTGCACGCAGACGTTGGTATATCATCAGATGTCTGGAGAAAAAAAAAAAAGACCTTGTTCAGGGCAGACACTCCTGACTTTTCAAAGCACAGATGTAAGTAATAACATTAATGCCGACCCCAGTCCATTGAGTGCTGTGGAAAACCGCTCTCAGTGAGCGGGAGTGTATTTGAGCAGAGGCCTGGCCGCAGTTTACCTCAATCAGAAGAAGCCAGATTTTGATGCGGTTTGTTGATTTGTTTATCTGCCACATGGACTGTGAATCAGGACTGGGTGTAGCTGCTGTGATTTCACCCAACAGTTAGAGAACTGCCATTTTGAAGCAGTTATTTCAGTATTGGGAGACGGCATCTTTTCCCAAAAAAAAAAAAAAAAAAAGAACATATTTGGAAAAGAGGGAGCAGTAGAAAGGTTTTAATATAAACCTGTTTGGTCAAATACAGGACATTGATCACACTGATTTCGGCTAAAATTTTACTTGTATTGAATTGGTATTTAATTTAGGAAGTTGGTGCTTTTTGAACAAAATTGTATTGAAATGCTTTGGAGGCAGTTCTCAGGTGCCACTGGTGATGTTGCACTTTCCACTTTCCTCTGCTAGTAAAACAAAAAAAAAGTTTTCAAAAGCAACAAGTATGTACCCGGGTAGAAGTGGATCTAAAAGGAAACTTCAGCGAGAAGAAATTAGAAACTGCGTAATCATGACACCCAGTCATAATTCTATGCATTAAGCATGAAGAGTTTTGTAAAATATTCTGTAATACAATTCTTAACACCAAAATGTGAGCTTTTATGTTGTTGTTGTTTTTTTTAAATAAAAGACAAATCATTTGCTTTGACTTGGAGTCAGTCCTACATAGTGTGATTAAAGTTAACTGCTAGAGGCTGTGTAGTGTGATAACTGAAACTGATTGCTTGGATCTTGATTTCTTTTTTCTTTTTTTTTAAATCCACACATTGGTGCTTCTGAGTTTCGGCGCCTCCGCGTGAGACTCTGGTAACAGGAGTGGCCTTATCGTGCTCATTCTTCCTCTGCCCACCCACCTGGGTGTTATGTTTCCATCGCTGCTAAGATCTGGAACTGATAAGTACCTGCAACAGCTGCAGAGTGACTTGAACCAGGACTCAAAGCTGATTGCACAGAGAAAATGTTAGTTGTTGTTTCTATCCGGTGACAAAAGGGGTTTATTTCAGCAAAAGCATTTTGACATCATGCAGTTTGTGATGGGGGGAAATGTGGGTAAATAAGGCGTTTCCTGTTTATTTCGTATATGATTTTTGCATAACTTAGGGTTATGTATTGTCATCATCATTTGAGTGGTAAATTGCACTCATAGCTTGTAGACATTTTAACAAGCGTCAGTCCTTTGTTGCATATTGTGCTTCCCAGCTGTTTCAAATGGCCTGCCCGCTGAAATAATGCGCCAAAGTTGCATTAGTGAGTCCAGGTGGTTTCAGTTGATAATTGCAGGTAAGAGATTTCCACTTCACCGGCGACCTTTCTAGGACGGACGTCACCTCTTGCAGCAAAAGATTAAATAGTTATTGAAACCCTGAAAAGGATTTTGAAGTGGTCATAGAAAATGGGTGGGTGGATAGATGGATTCCCATTCAAAGACATACATGCACAGATGGACGGGGTTTGTGCAACGCTGGATCTATGCATCAGTCTGTGATTTAGTCCTTGACTATTTGCATTTTGAGTGAAGCTGTGAGGTCTGACCACAAGTGGCCACTACAGATACACGTAGAGAGAGATGCATGAGTCCAGTGTCAGGTGAGAAATGATGCATTTAGTGTAAATCTGTCACCCAAGATGCATGTCGGCGCAGGTGTGTACAGGGCCATGTGAAGAATGCTTCAACACCAAACATGAAGCTTAAATGTGACGCTGACTCGGATGAGAAGTGCACAGAGAAATATAAAATACAACACCTGCAGTTCTGTGTGCTGACGAAGACCTTGTGATATGATCAGAAACCCGTGTGAAAGAGCAGATTTGAAACAGTTTGTTTCGTTGAAGCTGATTCACTGAAAATTCAGTGAAATGAACACTGATTGTTACTTGTGTAAAACATCAAATGAATATATTGAATGAATAAAAGCCTTAATTAATGTTATTTTGAATTTGAAGTACTTAGCTTCCCGAAGAAAAAAAAAAAACACTTTGTTGCGTGCTGTAGAAAATACCTTATTAAAAATCAAAGTAAAAATAATAATAAAAAAAAAGGAGAAAAATGTCCTCTTGACAGGAACAAAAGGCATTAGTAGATAAACTGTGTGTGTGTGTGTGCGTGTGTGTTTTGGCAAACAGGAAACGTTGCCAGGATAAAATAATGTTCGTTCACCTTTTCTGTGTGAGTGAAGTGCACGTGTGCATTGTCTCACAGATGGTTGAAAAGGAAGGGAAACAGGGAAGTCAAACCAAAAGCTTGTGTGCCAGTAAGCTGGGAAATGAGTTCCATGCCTCACACACTTCACGCTTTTGTCCCATCATGCCAATTCATCCCAAATGTAGAGGGGGAGGGAGCGCGAGGAGGAAGGAGGGATGGAAGGACCTTCCAAAAGGGGAATGATGTCAGTAACACACAAGGCCTGAGGGGATTGTGCTGGATAATTGTTGTGTTTGTGTGTGTCTGGAAGTGACCGCCACACACGTTCTTTTGTGTGCGTTCAGGGGTGACCCGGTGTCACGGTCCTACAGGCCTGTCCTTGTGCTTGCATGTGTTTTTGTGTTTTTGAAGTCCTGTATGTGCTAGAGAGACTGAGAGGTGGGCTCTGAGAAAACATCTGCATGTCTCTAGCACAGACTGTAAATAACAAAGGACGAAGCCTTAGGTCACATGACGCATTGGTGTGTGAAGACCGGCTTTGAAGCCCGTTTTCTTCATGCGGGGTGCAGCCATGTTGCTTGGGAAGCTGGCTGGAAAACGCCCACCGTATGTCGAAGTCAGCTTTGGTCCCAGGTCCTTCAGCCGAACCCCGCTGAAATATCTGCAGAGGTGCTGTCAGACATTTACAGAGGGACAAACTGTTTAACACGTTGACCCGACAGCGAAATCCAAAATGACAGTTGGTTTTCCCAAGACTGGCTTAATAAAAACGGCTGGTGGCTTCACTGAGCGCAGTAGCGACAGTTACGGACGAGGAACTGATAGGTGCCGCTGGCTGAGCCGACTGCCAATCAGTCATATTAACAATAAATTAAATATACATTTATCAACTTATAAATTGAGTTTATATTCAATAAAATGAATATAAATTCTCCTGGGATGGTACACAAAAAAAACTCCACCCCCCTCAGAGTTGTTATGGATGTGAAATCAAACGATTGACACCAAAACGAGTCTGTAAATATGTTTATTTCTGATCTAAATTTGGACATTTTAACACAGGAGTCAAAGGAGATGGACTCGCTTTTGGAGCCTCTAGCGGCCAGTCGAGGAACTGCAACAAATCTTAGTTCCTCATGAGCCTCAATGCAGAAGTTAGATGGTTGACGCTGACCCGGCTCTTATTCATAATCCCTTGTTGCATTTGAAATTGGAGCAGTCATGCGTTTACACTGCAACACTCTTGCCTTCTCACTGTGTACCAAGTGCTAAAGCGTTTCTGTTCTGTCTTTGTCTTCGATGAGGACATCATTCACATATGTGGTTATAACAGCTACTGATAAATGGATTAGATGCAGTACCGTCAGGGACTAAAATTCCTTCTGATTCCTTTATTCATTTAATACCATTATCCACTATAAAAGGTTAAATATTCAAACCCCATCCAATCTATCCTTGAGGAACGTTATTTTAAACATTTCTATTAATTTCTTCAAGCATTTGTTGCTTATTTTGTTCCACATTCACTCATCTTTTTAATGGATGATACCACATTTAAACCACATTATCATTACAATCACTTGTTTGAAACAACAACATTGTTTCTATTGTCTCTTTACAAGGAGATAAAACAAATGAATCAACAAATATGTCAACAAAATTAATGAAATTAATGAGAAATAAACACTAAACATCTTGGCTATAACTTCTGAAAAGATTAAAAAAGGCCAGAATCAGTGAGTTGTTTATAACATTTTTATATGTATTCATCTTCCTACTTTATTCTTAGTGGGGTGGAATTCTACCCCTCTGAAGCCTAAATACAGAAAAATGGCCCATTTGATCAACGTTCAGATGTCATAAGTGGCATCTGACGCAGAAATTGAAAGTTTGTTAAAAAAAAGTTTTTATTCCGGTAAGTTTTTGTTGTGTAGTTGGGAGCATTTCCGTTTTTGCACTGACAGTCTGTACAAAAACACAGCATTTCTCAGTTTTTTAGTATTTTTTTAATCCATATATTTATCTATATATTTAAGTTATATATTGTAATAATCACAGTCAAAGAAAAGAATTCAGGCCACCTGAAGCCGTGGTCAAAATAAGTTTTTTTTTGTTTTTTTAATTAGACAGCTATCACTGTCATTTTATAAAAGTGAACCTTAGATTAAAATGCAGTTAAAAATACCAGCAATCCAAAACAAAGAAACTTTTATTTGTGATTCTTTCTTAGTTTTTCTTTTCTCCCCATCACTAAACTAACCTTATGTCTTATGTCACTCACTGCGGTGCTTGTTTCCAGTCTGGGCAATGTCCCCTCCCTTGTCTTACCCCCACCTAAAGCCCCAGCACTGTTCCAGGACTCCAAACCCCCTGCTCTTCCTCCCTCTTCGTCCAGGCCTTTGTCTTTGTCTGTGCAGGCAGGGAATGTCCGTAGAGTGTTTGGGGAGCTTGAAGAGCGAGTGAGAGGTACTCTGGATTGACTATGGAGATGAAAATTGTTTATTGATTGTGTTTGTCTGTCCATTAACTCTTGAGCATTCCCGGAGGAGTGTTGATGAGATGCCACAGATCCTTGCCCACAGAGCTCCTGCCGAGCTTGAAAGAGAGCAGCAGTCAGCTCCTCCCTCTCCTCACACTCCCTCCTCACTGTCTCCTGGAGTAATGCCACCTGGAGAGTGACGAGGCAGAGAGCTTAAACATAAAAGGACACTACCTCAACTGTTTTCACTCATAATGTAGGATAAGAGAACACCGGGCAATGTCCAGTGATTATTTTAAGGACAAAGGAGTCAGAAAGTAGTAAGAAACACGGCAGTGCTCTTCTGCGTTTTGTTTACAGCACACTGACTGCCCACTTATCAATAATTGATGTGGATTGTTTGTGCACTGATATATATGCTGCATGCATTTGGGCATATCTGAAATATTGATGAAAATCTGGAAAACAAAAGACAGAAATTCAGAGAAGAATTAAAAGAGAAACAAATAATATTTGATCCAAACAGTTTAAATATTAGGGCCATGCCTAAAAAAATAAGAGACGACTAGAGCATCAAATAATTCATTTCTGAAGAGAAAATGATAATGATAATAATTTTTATTTTTGACAGTAGCTCTTGAACGGAGAACACTTCACATGAAAACAGTCGTAGTTTGTGATGCTGCTGAGATCTGTGTCACGGACACACGAGGTGAATCTGTTGTCCCTGGTGAGTGGTGGCCACACGTGGCTGACTTTAGGAGGTCAACCTGCCGTGGTTAAAGAAGCATCACACTGCTGCCGCAGACGCACGGGGAGGAATATTTGACATTCATTTGCTTGACAGCATTTCTTCTGCCTGGGTCAGCGCCAAGCAGGCCGGTGGGTTTGTTTGCTCCTTGATGATTTGATAAACCCCGGCATTGTGCAGACATGTGAGAAAGCCATCGTTTTAGCTGTTTTTACATTACTCGTGTTCTTTTTCTACCACAGGCAGAGCCACATAAGTGACTCTATGTTCCAAGAGAATTGAACTGAAGTTGAATGAATTACAGCATTTCGTCCATGGCCTGTATCGCTCTCATTGTTTCATTGTGCCAGAAATGGCAGGCTGTGCCACCACGACGATCGGAAAAATACTTATTCAGTGTGATAGTGGTGCTATCTGCAGTGAAAAGGAAAAAGCTTACAACCCATAATGAGCTGCGCAATGCTGTACTGCACCATGTAAAACATCAAAACAGAACAAAAACTTTTGTTTTACATTTCTGAATACACATGCACACACTTTGCTCAGGTGGGTTGAGAGAAGACAGCCAAAATGGGTGCCCACTCATTAAAACACTAGTTGAAAGACTTATCCAAAGACTTTCCTTCAAACTCTCGTAGCGGAGCTGAAATTGAGGGTAAAGGTGAAATGCTTAGAGAAATAATGGGGAATTAAGAAATAAAACAGCAGAGAGAAAGAAACTGCAACAAGTTGCTACTTCAATCTGAAAAATCAATTTCATGGTGACTGTATTGTGGGGAAAAAGAAAAAAACTGACCACGGTGAATAGCTCCATGACACAAAGAAACCGGCACAGTCAGAGAGACTCGGTCAGCGAGACCCAGCGGTAAGCCACCCTAGCACAGTCACACGGTGCAGAATTAATAACACAGAGCACACGCCGAACACATTCGAGCGAGACAAAACTGTTTTACACACATGAAGAACAAGAATATGCAAACTGATAAGTACACACGCTTAACCTTTGTTGCCATGGAATCACAAAGCGGTAACTAACTAAGTACTGCCCACTGGCTCATTTAATCACGAAGGTTCGACTGCTGCATATCGTTACAACCAGCTGCCATTTGAAAGCAGACGCGTGTCATTTGCATATCACAATGATTCAATGCAAAACTAAACTCTACAACCGAGCAGATGTGCAAGATTCAGCCAAATGCCAACAGGCATCTGCATTTGTGTTCACTCGAAGCAATTTACGCCACGCTAAATGCAAATCTTCAGTCCCACATGTGGCGCGTATGTGCTTTTAAAACCACAAAAGGTGTGGCCCTGCGATGATGCACGCACTGCATGGATTCTGTTTTGAGGCAAAAGTGATAATTACAGAATAATGGTTAACATAATTACAGCTGCTCAGAAGTAGGATTCATAAAGAAAGTGACTCTGTGGTAGAACCTCAGCCTGCCTCAGCCGCTCTAGATTCGGGGGTGGGATAAAATTGGACGAGAAAACTGAACATATTTTGATAAGTGGAGTTTCATATCGATCGGGACTTGGCAGCCTGCTCCTGATCCAAACTGGTGCAGCTCTGTGAGCAGACTGGACCTGAAATGTGTAGTTTCTAATTATCAACATATGTTTAAGTGTAGATGCGTGACAAAATATATGCCAGGTTATCTCAGTCCTGCTGGTCACACCATATACCCTACTGTACTGCATTACTGACACAGAGCGTGTGAGTTGGTTCACGCACAAGTTCAGCCACTTCCTTCCTTGAAGTACTTGTATCAAAGACCTGGAGTGTGCATCTCCTTCCTGAAAGTTTATATGCTGGCAGTTTATGTGTACAGACACAGCCATCATTAGGGGCCCGCAATGAGAAGGCAGCATTACAAGGCTATTTGATGCAAGTCGCACGCAAACTCTAACAGCCGTTTCTTTTACTCTTATACTGTAAACTACATTCCACCGGCAACACACACACACACACACACACACACACACACACACACACACACACACACACACACACACACACACACACACACACACACACACACACACACACACACACACACACACACACACTTAAGTTAAAACTTAAACATCTACAAGTTGTGTCGAGTACCTAAATGCAGACACACACACATATTAAACATGCAGACACACAAACACTGCACACACAGATTTTAAATCCTGCTTATATTGTGTTTTATCTGCTGTTTGTCTTAAACAAACTTCCGTACCAGGAGGTTAAAGGCCAGGTATTGTTTTCCTATGGATACTGCAACAGAAACCCAGACAGAGGGGAGAGGGCAATGAAGACTGGGAAGAGGCGAAGAGTGGCAGACACACTCAGCATGAAGACAGAGAAGCAGAGGACAACGTAAAGAAATAGCCTAAACCTCTCTGCTCTCCCATGTCCACACAGCATTACTATATTAAAACACACGCACTATTCTGGTGGAGACAGTCTTCAAAAGTGGAACATTGTTGATCCTGTACAGTTTTTCCACCCCAGCAACTGTCGTTGCAGTCTCATCTGGATGGACAAAACTGAACCCATTAGAAACAATGACGTAGATGCATTATTTGCTCTTTTGCGTCACTTTAGGCATGTTTACTCGTTTCAATTACTGGAAGTATATATATATATATATATATAGATATACCGACCGAAGTGTGTCACTTTCGTCTGTGATAGGCGGTGACGGTGCCCGCTTTCAACTTGTTGATTGCCCTGTTATGCCACATACCAAAACAACAGGTGAACCTTTAGTTTAGCTGGTGGAAGAAAAAAGCCCAACATTTCAACACACTGCCTGGTTGAGACACTTTCCTGAGATGCTGGGCATACATGCAGACCACACCTCTTTGCTTTCCATAGGACAGAAAAATGGGATACAGGAGATAGAATAGCACATTTTAACGGAAATGTTATGTTATGGGAGATTATGGGAGATCATTTAATAAAAAACTGGTAAAATGTGTAAAATTTCATATAAAAACAATCCAAATACATTATATGTTTTGCAATGACTTCATTTCTATTATATATGCAACTAATAATATAAGCAGAATATGAAAATACATGAACACATCTAATGTAATGTTTAAGAAACCTAAATACAGGTCATCCAAGCAGGAGCTGTGTCTTCTTCAACTGCTTTTAAGTAATTATGACTTCTTATAGACACAAAAATCACAGTCACCATCATAGTCACACTAATGAATGATGCAAACAGCTGTTGTAAAATAATTTCTGAAATGACAAATATATTCTCAGATAGTGCTCTTTATCGTTATTGTTATTATTATTATTATTAGTAGTAGTAGTATCTTTTATTTCTGGAAAATCTGATGGGTGAAAGGTCAGGGACATGGTCCAGGACGTGCGGACAAATGGTCAGATGGTGAAATGGTATCTTTGTATCTTAACAACAAAGTAATATCACAAGGTCAAGATCAAAATCCCGTCAACTTAAAGCAACACACATAAACATTGACGGATCGATAGAACTAGAAATAAAGTCTTAGAGCTCAGAGACATCATTAGACAGCCAACTAGAAAGAAAGAAAGAAAGAAAGAAAGAAAGAAAGAAAGAAAGGAAGAAAGAAAGAAAGAAAGAAAGAAAGAAAGAAAGAAAGAAAGAAAGAAAGAAAGAAAGAAAGAAAGAAAGAAAGAAAGAAAGAAAGAAAGAAAGAAAGAAAGAGGATTATGGTTATATTATGCCAGCTGATCTGCATTAACTACTGACAGAGAAGAGAAAAATGTCCCCTTTAAACAAGATGAGGAAGGAGAAAGGCTGGGGTGGTGGTGGGGAAGCATGTGCTGAAGGTTCATGACTGACATGAACGAGCATGTCAGCTGTGAAATTGACATCGGGGCACCTTGAACTGGCTGAAGCTACAGTATTTGTGGACAGACACTCTAAAACGGGAGGCAGTTAAAAAGGCAGACGAAGGACGGAGAAGGAGGGCTGTTAGAGGCCTGTCAGTCTGCAGCGTCTCGAAGCTCAGCTGGACGGACGAGAGAAGCAGGAGGCGAACGAAGACAAACGAAGGATAAGGGCAATAATTTGACTTAATGACCTTTGCAACTTGGATCAGATAATGCTGCTACTGTGATTCTGTGATTATAAATCTAAAGGAAACAAAAAGGATTCAGTGACAATGAGGTCTAAGCTGATCTACTGTGATGTACAATTAACAGCATAATTATGTTTTTTTTAATGGAAAACAGAAAAAAGTGCACAATAACAGATTCTCAGGCATCTTTTGTCCCTCATGCATTATTGGACTGGATTTGTTTGTATTTCTGGCAGCAGATATGCCAATGAGGAGGATGTTGCACTGATAGATTTACATGTTATATGAGATGAATCCTCTTTTTAAGCCATACATCCTCATTTAAGACTTAACATCTTTTTGCGCCGATAAACAATTTGATATGAAGTGAAAATAGGTAGAAAGTACACAGTGTAATATGAGCGAAGTCTCTCACACTGAGGAAACCAATGATCTGGAGTTTTCTTCAGCTTTCAAGCCTTTCAACATCTTTCACGTCACTGTTTTGGTTGTCCAGCTTGCAACTTGTGAGTGTTTTTGTTAGTCACACAGATCTCGATAATCCACTCTCTAAGCCGCACTGTAGAGGTGTTGATAGAGGAAACAAAATAAAAAATGAGAGGCTGTGTGCAGCTACCCTGAACCAAATGGCAAATAAACAATTTAGTAAGAGAAAGTTGAAAAACAAGATTAAAAGGGAGTAAACATTGCAGTGTCATTAGGGTTTTGAGGAAAACTGACTTCGGCTCTGTTACTGACTTGTCCATGAAGCGTAACTGTCGGTGACTTCCAGGGTGACATAATCAAAGATCGCCAAGTCAAAAGAACAAAAGAGCTGACTTCCTAAGAATGCCTGCTCAAGCAATGATTTATAGGAGTTGTTGTTGTTTTTTTTTTTCTTTCTTTTGGAACTGAATGCTTTCAAAATTACAAGGGCCATCTGAGGGAGGCTGATAAGCTCTCTTACGGGTAAAAATATGAGCTACAAGGACTTTACTTCCTACAGAGATAAATTCTTAAAATGAACTGTGTTCACTCTGTTCATGCCGGGAGTGAAAAGTGCTCATGTGTGGATAAAAAAAGAGCAGGAAGAAGGAGGAGATCAAATCATTTGCATTCCCTTTGGGAGAGACACCAGAAGGGGTGACATTTCTAAAATTCTTACCACTAAATCCTATCAAGAGACATGCATGTTAGTGAAGCTTTAAACCAATTAGTGCAAAACTTTGAGGTCGTTTCCAGCTGGTGCAGCAAAAGGGGAGCAGCGGCACCACCTGAGCTGCTCTGACGGTAGCTGCATCGCTCCAGGGACGCTTCCGACACGGACATGACTTGTTTATTTCTGTTTTTATTTTAAAAAAAAGGCCATATCTTTATGTTTTAGATAACTATTTTTCAAGCTTGTTTTTTAAAAATATCACAAATGGTTTGTTCTTATAAGATGTCTGTTTTGTTTGCGGGTTTGTTATGACTTAACAACGATTTGTTGTTTAAGAATTAATAGAACTACTTCATTCTACTATATATATATATATATATATATTTTTTTTTTTTCTTTTTACATTAGAGAGAAATCATTATCGAAAATTAAAATGAAATTTAACAAAAGAGAAGTGAGGCTTCTGTGAAAAGGAAGGTTGGAATTGAGGGCAAACAAGGAAGCACAAAAAAAGAAGCGTTTTTCTATGTTTTGAATGGCGTGTTTGTGTTAGCGGTTGGGTTCTGAGGTGTGTCGTGACTGCAGCCTCAAACTGTTCCTTCAACGACGCCTGTGTCGCCGCACGCGCGCAGCCAGGAAACCCGTAAACAAATTCACACCGAGTGTTTATCGGAGTCACTGTTGCTCAACAGTGTAGGAAGTCGTCCTTCCTGTTCTGTCTTTACGAACACTTTTGCCCTCACAACTTCATTTTCTCTCTCACACACATGCGTGCATGAACGCTCTCATTTCTCCATCCCATCAAGCCATTTAGTTATGCCCCCATTTTGCGTCCTCATTTAACGCTTCCGTCTTTTTGACTTTCAGAGTTTAATTCAGCTGCATTAGGATGCTGCTGGCACGGAAAGAAATCACTGCACACACACTGCCAAAGTAAATATGAACCGTGTCTCTCGCTCTCTCCCTTCCTGTCCATTTAAAACTCATTGGCTTTGCTCGTCTGCGATCACATTAACAAATACACACTTGCTAAATTTAATCCAGCCTCGAGTGAAGAGCGTTGCACAGAAAGACACCAGTGGAAAATGAGAAGTGTTCTCTCATGCAGACCACGCTCTGTTGAGAAACATCAGCGACACACACACATGCAGCCGATGACATACACACACCTCTTCTATTAGTTCAGCATTCTTCTCCTTCATCTGCTGCACTTCAGCTTTAGCTTGGCTCAGTTCTTGTGCCTCCTGTTGGTGCATCTCCTCCTCCCTCCTCCACCTCTGCTCGTCTCGTGTCCTCCTCTGTTTTCCTCGTCTCCTCTCTTGGTGCAACTCTTCTTGCAGGTCTCGCACCTCTAGTTCTCTTTCCTCCCACTGGAGAAGAAGATTTAAGTTTATGGGTAATGCCAGTCATTCATGTGAAACACTGTACAGGAAAGCCATGAGAGATATGGGTTTGCTCATCCTTCACTTTACTTTAAAAAACTATTACTATTATTATATTAATATTATTTGATGTTCAGCTTTTACACTGGTAAACTGAAATGTGATACAAGGAATACCGGGACATGTAGATTACTTTATATTTCCATGTCATGTTAACCCTTAGCTGGGATACACTCCGATCATTTAAGGGCCTGGTGTGCCTTCTCCTTCAAAACTTTTATTTACTGCTTAATCAATCATGCACGTCTTAAAAAGATAGTTACATGGTCTGAAAGCTGGGTATATTACTGTTTAAGTCTTTTTTAACCTCTGGAAATCAGGGAAAACATAATATGGGACACGAGTTGCAGTGTTTCATGCAACTTCATATAGCCTTTGAACAGGAAGTGGGTCGTACAGGAAGTCCAAGTGGAAGCTGAAGGCCTTCAGTCAGAACGCAGCATCTAACTACAATATAGAAATTTCAATTTAGCAAGCTTATGCATTTGAAAACTTCCTTGTGATTTGTTGTTGCTCATACAGAGAAGGTTGTGGACGGCACTTTGCCAGCTGCCATCATTTTCTCTTGTTTCAGATCCACTGGCTGAATCTCAAATTTGACACACTGCTATGCCATATCGCTCTCACAAACAACAACTATGCTGTGTGGATGCAAGTGTTCAAAAGTATGCTAAAGGCATGCGAGCAACTCATGGAGCGAAAAGAAGAGAAAAGAATAAATATAAAGTTTGAGCTATAGAACTTTAACTTCAAAATGATCTCTCTCCACTCATCTGTTGTACTGTTCCTCAAGGTACATTTAATTAATGCAGGAAGAACCTCATGAAACCATTAGAACCAAATAAAAAAAGCAAAAACAAAAACAATAATCAGAATGCTTCTGTATACTGTATGCTCATTTCAAATGGATGCATTCAAATATGCACCTTCTGCTGTATCCTTAAGTGTCCTTGCTGGCACTGTAGAAGCAGCATCTGGTTCTTTTCCTTTTCCAGCTTCAGCTCTAGCTCCGCCTCCCTCCGAAGCTCCTCCCTCTGCTTCCTTAGGTGTAAAGCAATGTGGGATCTGTGTTCCTCTAGAGCAGCAGCCAGCTACAAACAAAATCAAAGACAGAAACAACAGCAGGCTATATACTGAACCAAAGTCCAGTTTAGATGTGTATGTTTTACAATGACAAAAATACTGCAGATATATGATCAAATATAGCATAAATGTCAGTGGCACAGGACGTGAAAAGTTATTGGAATTAAAACCATGATGTTATATATGATGAATTCAAGTCTAGCCCACATTCACAGTCTGTCTCCACTTAAAGACTTTAAACAGACTATGATATAAACAGGAAAGGACACAAGGCGTTGTCAGAGAAACACAACTCATTAAGATAGACAAAAAGAAACAGCAGTGATATCTCAAACAGCAGGGTATAAAACACTTATGCAACTTTCAAATGCATCTAATGAGAAGCACATCAGTCACCAAATAGTTCTGACACATGACATATAATAAGGTGACAGAACAGACTGGTGTAACATTTTCACTCCCCTGGCTCTTTCCTGTCTTCACTAGTGAAAGTAAACGCATTCATACAGCTAAAAGAAAACCTTGAGAAAATATTTTTGTTGCTGTTGAATACATTGAAAAACATTAGTGTTAACGAAGACTATCCCACTCACAGTCTAACCTCTTACAGTCAATTATGACAAATGTGTTATTGTTCCCTTCTGTGTTACATGTCACTGGTGTCGGGTTGAAGTGGCAACAAAGCACGGCTTTGTTAGAGAATGTGGCCAGCCTTGTCGCTGCACCCTTTCACTAAAAAGAATTGCCTGTTGTTGAAAACATCAGCTTTGGCGCTCAAGACAGCAAAGTGCATATAATATATTTTTAGCCAGGCTCGACCAAGGCCACCTTGTTTTTCTTTCTACCAGCACAAGAGATCAGACAAACTGAGCATCAGTGCCAAGGGCCCAGACCATTGTGTGTTTATCCATGAGAGCACTTGCGTGCACTTGCAAGTGTGAAGAAAAAAAAAAGTGGATGTGGGTGTCAGAGAAAAAAAAAAAAAAGACAGATTTGCGTGTGAAAAGTTGTATATTTGACCCTGTGCGTGCGTGTGTGTTATGGTTTTGGTTTGAGAGGCTGTATGAGAGACTAAGATTGCGTGTGCTGGATCAAATGAGAAAACACCACTTCCTCTTTGCAGGGTAAAAGTACGTGTGAGGAGCTTGAATGGTGTGTGTGCGTATATCCTTTTGTGCACGTGGGCGCACATGTGTGTGAGCACGCGTGTGCACATAGCCACAGTTTGTATTTGAAAAGAACACCAAAATGACCACTTTCCTTTCATGGTTATAAACCGACGTGAGGTCAGACAGCTGGCAGTGAACTATAACCTGTGTGAATGTACAGTATTGAAGCATATATGTGATATTGTGCTCCATAAAAATGTCATATAGACACTCTGTGACATTTTTATGGACACCTTTTAGAGAACAGATCTGACACATGTAAATCTAGATTAATAAAATGTGAGTCAGTCCACACTGACTCAGAGCATCAAGCAACACCCTGTGTACACTTGCACACCACTCCTATATTCTTCATGCTTTTAGTCTATTTTGCACCTCATGCCTGCTCAGTGAAGCTCTATCAACACACAGCTGCTGCAAATGAACAAACGTCAACTTCTTATTGCTGTTCAGGAATTTTAAAGGCAGTGTCCAAGTCTGCAGTCTCTTTAGTTTTAATGTAGGATTTCAGGGCAAAGTTAGTCAATACAATGGCAAGAAAGTGTACATGACTGGTTTTCTGCATTCATTTGCCTTAAAATGGGATTTATTCTTCATCTAAGTTACATTAATAGATAAACAAAATGTGTTCACAAACAGTTATAATTTCTTAAGTCTTTAAATATTCACAGTGCTGTTGAAAAAATTAAACCCAGAGACTAATTACTTCAATGAAAGCAAATGGGAGTTGGCAGGGTCGTTTCCTTGTGCTTTCGGGTCGGGGAAAGGTCTCCTACTGTTGTTTGTGCCTTAGGGCCAAACAGCAGTACAGGGTATCCGGCCTCCTTGGAGTCCGTGGGAGAGGTACCTGATAGTGCGATAGTCTTCAACTCCCACCTCCAGGAGAACTTCTCTCAGATTCTGAGGAAGACTGGGGACCTTGAGTATGAGTGGACCATGTTCTCTGCAACGCAGCAGCTCAAAGTTGTGGACGCAAGGTCCCTGGTGCCTGTTGTGGCAGCAATCCCCAAACCCAGTGGTGGACACCGGATATAAAGGATGCTGTCAGGCTGAAGAAGTCCTATCAGGCCAAGTTGGCCTGTGGGACTTCTGGCGTAGCTGGCGGGTACCGGCAGGCCAAGCAAACTGCAGCTCGGGTCCTGAAGGCAAAAACTCAACGTGCAACACCTTTAGAAAGGGGAAGCAGTACTCCCCACCAACACTGTTTACAGTTGGGATGTTGTCGGATGGTGGAAGGAATACTTTGAGGATCTCCTCAATCCCACCGACATGCTTTCCACTGAGGAAGCAGAGGCTGGGGACTCTGGGGATGGGGCTGGGATGAGAATCTAAAACCATGGCCTTGGGTGGCATGCACTCTCCGTGTAGGTGGAGAGGTTCTGCCTCAAGTGGAGAAGTTTAAGAATCTCGGGGTCTTGTTCTCGATCATAAGAAAGATGGAGCGTGAGATTGTCAAATGGATCGGTGCAGCGCCTGCAGTTATGCGGTCGGTGTACCGGACCGTCGTGGTGAAGAAGGAGCTGAGTCTAAAGGCAAAGCTCTCGATTTACCGGTCAATCAAACCGGGGTGGAGCCGCTGCTCCTTCATATCCAGAGGAGTCAGCTGAGGTGGCGTGGACATCTGTATCGGATGTCCCCTGGACGCCTCCCTAGAGAGGTGTTTCAGTCATGTCCCACTGGGAGGAGACCCCGGGGAAGACCCAGGAGACACGCCGGAGAGACTGTCTCTCGGTAGGCCTGGGAATGCCTCGGAATCCCCCCGGAAGAGCTGGAGGAGGTGTGGCAATTTGCACACCTGGAGAACAATTTTTGAAATTTGTTGGACTACTCTGACTTACGCAAATACATAAATATTTAAATCAACTGTTTACAAAAAGCATCTGTTAATGTGAACCATGTCACACAAAAAGCAGATGTCTGAAGATACACGGTGAAGAGCAGCTGATCTGCGTACGGTTGGAAAGTGATACAAAGTTACCTCCGAGTGTATGAGCATCCACTAGTGCACAGTTTGTGCTCAGCTAAGATGACTTAACATAAATACTCACTGAGGTAAAGAAGAAACTACACGAAGACATCACAGAGACGTTGTATTTGTCTGCTATTGTGCATTAAATAAATATCAGATCATGTTCGGTAAATTAATGTAGAAAACCAGTTAATTACAATACAGTTTACATAGTTGTTCTTGCAACTTTATTCTTGTGAAATTGTCTGTTTTGTTTTATGCTAAATTGTGTTTTTTCCATTTTTTCATCTCTACTAAATCATGAAATAAGATGTGGTTCAAAATACTGTGACATACAGACACATTTACTGTACATTTTCCTTCTTTAAATACCTGTTTAGGCTATAACTGTATCCTAAAATACTTTTTTCTGCTCACTGATTACTCATATTTAATCAAAGGCACCATACACTACAGTAAAATATGCTCTCTCTGCAAAGTTACGCCTGAACCAGATACTTACTTCATTCTGGGTTTTTTCTTGGTAAAATGTCCTCTTTGTTGTTACGTAAAGCCAAACCTCAATGACTCTTGCTGCCAGACAGACAGTGTGAGACACACCAATGCACTGTTTCCCTAATAAAGCACAGACTGGTTTTGTGTGTGAGCTTGTGTGTATTCAGTTTATCTGGTATTGAACAGACTGGTGTTCCTGGAGCCTCATAATCTCATCCACATTGTGTGTCACGATTCACTCTATCAAGCTCCTCTGAACTGTGACAATGGCTTAGACGCTGTCCTAACCGTCTGTTTACTTCAGTGTCTGCCGTTGGTAAACTGATACACTTGCAGCCACAAAGCTCATTTCTGATTTGTTTGAGTTCACTTTGCATAATTAAAACATTATGTCATAGACATTACATCGACATAATATGATTACTCGAGCTTTCTCCTCTTCACTTTTCATATTTTTATTATGTAAAACACCTTGAAATGCCTTGTTGCTGAAATGTGCTATACAAATAAACTTGTCTGATTTTTAAAAAATAAAATACTTGGATTTCTAAAGTGTTGATCCCACAGATTTGCTCTTCACATACCTACTAATTTGATTTCTTCTTCTTCTTCTTTTTTTTTTTTACAGTTTGTGTAAACAGGGTTAACATTATAGTCAGTACCTTTGTGTTCAGTTGTTGACTGTTGTCCTCCTTCATCTTGGTCAAGACTTTGTCATGAGACTCTATTAAAGTATCCCTGTAAACAAACACATAATAAACACACACTAAAGATTAGGACAATTAAGATATATTATTTTTTTAAGTGATGTTTTGTGTGTAGAACCTCAATTTATCTAAATGTCTACTTTAAGCACATTTCTGTAGGAATATAAGCATATCAGCTCAACTGCAACATCTGAATTCATGTTAAATCAGCCACCGCCCCAGGGTTAAAAAAAACGTACAGTCTCTGCTTGATAAAGCAGAAGCAAACGGCCATCTGCTCTAACGCCAGATGGAAATCTGCTATATGTGAGCTGAGAGCCTCATATTAGACCAAATAACGTGTTCACACTCAGCAAATACCTGCTTTAGCTTCTGGAGCTGCACAGACACTCCCAGCGCTTTCAGTATACACGAAACAACCAAAAGACTGAACGGATAAATAAATAAATAAATAAATAAAACAAGTGAATTAAATGCCTGATGCTCTCACTAGCAAGTATATGCACAATGCATTAAGCATTTTATCAGTGCAGCACATTCTGCTGCTGATTAGATAAGCACAGTGAGTATGCCAACAATCACAGCTGCAACTGTCGCATTTACAAGAGCTCTAATAATGCTGACACACACTTCAGAAGGGAAAGTAGCAAAAAGGACATTTAAAATGTTGGTGAGAAGTGAAACAAGCGGAGGAAAAAAAAAAACACGGTAAAAAGAGTCATTATTAAGCATGAGCTTCCTTAAAAGGAAGCCCAAACGGATGTATATTTTTAAGACTTTCCATACAGATATTTGCAATGACTTTAATTAGGATTTTGTTCTATTTAGGTTTAAGAGAGCCAAGCTCCAGTATTTTCTGTTTGTATCTAAAAAAAAGTAAAAAAAACAGCAAGAACAGGGGTATGTAAGCCTTGCACAGTACTCTATAATATGCTACTTCATTGGGTTGCTGATCAGCATAGATGCTGATATGATTTAAAAAAAAAAAAAAAAAAAAAGAGGAGCAATAATCACACAAGCCAAAGAAAAGTTGAGGAGCTGGCTGCTTTCGTGAAGTCTGTACAGCAGGATTTGGCAGAAACAACTCTTTAAGACTCTTCGTGACTAAAACTACATTATGAGAATTGGAAAGTAAGAGTTAATTTGTGAAATATATATAAAAAACGTGTCAGAATTGAAACATGCAAGCAGCATGAGAACATTATACACAGATAAGAAACTCCCAGCTTCATTTGACGCTGTCTTATAGCCCAACTGAGTCTAAGCGGAGCTATGTGTTTAAGAAGTGTCCATGTGAGGTGATGTCTTAGTGAGTTCAGGTGTGCACACTTGACTTTGTGCATATCTGATAAAGATGTAGAAGATCTACAGTATAATAAAAAGCAGCAGCCACATTCCATCTCTTCTTCGTCGGGGAAGACACCGTATGATTCACTCCACTGGCTCTGGCTAATCACATCAGCCTACTCACCACACGCATGCACATCCACACATACAGGGAAGTTCAAAAATAGATGCAGCCAGACATCCATGCATGGGCGCTCCCAGAAAGTTGCGAGTTTGATGCCAAGATCTGACTCTCATTTATACGTGCTCTGGAGTTGTTAAAGGGTGGGATTTCGAGGGGACATGTAAACTAAAGAGGAGCTGTTGCTGTGAAACCTTCCTCTAGAGGATGGTACTTTTCACCATGTTTGAAATAGTTGCCATGTACTGATCTGGAAGACTGGAACAACACATTGCTTTTGTGTGTAATGTGTGTGTCCGAAGCGCCGCGCCGTCAGGGGTCTCTCCAGTTACATTTATTGTGAGCAAGAAACTTCTAGAAAAGGGGATTTGACAGATTTATGAGGCTGAATCCCTTTCAATATGTAAAAAAAACTGCTGATGCATACAATATCTGTACATGCCTGTATGCGGGTGTGTCTGAGTGGCTGTCCTGTCAAATATAATTCCCTTTTGACTATCAAAAATGTAGATCTCCGGAATGATAGTGTGCAGGCAGTTTTGAAATCAACTTTGAGCCTTCGTGTGCACGTATTAGACTGGTATCTGTCTGAGTGTGTGTGTGTGTCTGAGACCCTTCATCCACCCTGGGGAGAGTGAGCGTGCAAATTCAGCCCTCAGAAGGAGGTCTGGAGGGATTACAGGGAGGAATGATGGGAAAATCTGGGAACACTCTTTCATTTGCTCACACGCCAGGCTGTTTTAAGGACAGACGTGTGTGTGTGTGTGTGTGTGTGTGTGTGTGTGTGTGTTAGTACAGCGATATTGAGTGTGTGCAGTGTGAGTGGCTGCTGCATCATCAAAAGGCACGTTCTCTTTTTTACTACGGGCTCATACAATCTTTGTGTGCACAGGCAGGAAAATGATGGACCAGCTCATGGGCAATTTTAAACAGTTGTTATTGTGTGTGTATCAATGCTTAACAAGAATCTGTGCTGACATCATACACCCTCCAGACTGGGTTTAGGAACAGTTCTCTCCACCACGAAAGATGGCTATGATTTCAAGGACTAGCATTTTCTCACAATCACACAAACCCACAATTTCAAAGCAAAAACTGACTGCCTTGTAAAAAATTGACCAGAGTTTACAACAACGGCAATTTATGAACTGTGAATAAAGAGGACTGAGGGCTGATTATAAAAGTGAAGACCCAGACGAGGATGATATAATACTTTCCACTCAAGAAGACAGAGAGAAAAACTACTAAAAAAAACATAGAAATACAACAGTAAATATATAAAAAAGGAAAGGGATAAATAGAAAGTGAATTTCGAGGAAAAAAAAAAAGGCAGAGATTCTAAAACGTATTCATCCACCTCACTGGAGATCTGAATACAACCCTAAAATCAGAAAAGGCTTAAACAGTTCATCCTCGTTTAATCTTTAAATATACAGTTATGTCAGAAAAAGCTGGAATGTGATAGTTTGAGTAAAAATAAAGTAATTATAAAGGGATAATTCGGTGGCAGGTGATTGCAATCATGATTTGGCACAGAGTTAGTATCAGTTTAATGCAAAGTTTTGACGACAACGTTTAACATTTGTGTGAGAAAAATCATGGAAAGAAAAACAAATAGGAAGGGAATAAGTTTGAGATGGACAGTCATGACGTCTGATGATTCAGATGACACTGCATCAAGAGCTGTCATTCATCGATAGTTGATAACCACATGGACAAAAACTCTTTGGGAAACGTCGTCAACTATTGCATCACAGACCTACAATCACAAAGCCACTTAAAGCTGCAGTCTTTGAAATAGAAGACATATGTTAACCCTGTTCAGAAGCAGCCTTAATGCATTCGGCTCTAAACGGATCTGGGATGGAGTGTCACTGGAAAACATGCACTGTGGTCAGACAAATGAGCATTTTAGACATATTTTGGAAGAAATAGGTCCCGTGTGCATGGAATCGTAGATGAAAAGAATCACAGACTGTTCGATACTCCGATTCTGTTACAAAATTATGTGTTTAAGTGCCCGTGGCCAAGATCATCAACACTTCTGCGATGGCAGCATATATAAAGTGAGTCAAAAGGTATTTGGTCAGCCACTGATTCAGCAAGTTTTCCTACTTAGATGAGGTCTGTAATTGTCATCGTAGGTACACTTCAACTATTAGAGACAAAATGAGAAAGAAAAATTCAGGAAATCACATTGTAGGAGTTTTAAAGAATCTGTAAATTATGGTGGAAAAGAAGTATTTGGTCAATAACAAAAGTCAATACTTTGTAACATAACCTTTTTTGGCAGTGACAGAGGTCGAACGTTTCCTGTCAGCCTTCACCAGGTTTGCACAAACTGCTGCTGGTATTTTGGCCCGTTCCTCCATGCAGATCTCCTCTAGAGCAGTGATGGTTTGGGGCTGTCGCTGGGCAACACAGACCTTCAACTCCCTCCACAGATTTTTCTATGGGGTTGAGGTCTGGAGACAGCCTAGGCCACTCCAGGACCTTGAAATGTTTTTACGGAGCCACTCCTTTGTTGCCTCCTTTGTGTGTTTGGGATCATTATCATGCTGGAAGACCCAGCCAAGTTCAATCTTCAATGCTCTCCCTGATGGAAGGAGGTTTTGGCTCAAAATCTGACAATACATGGCCCCGTTCATTCTTCCCTTAACACGGATCAGTCGTCCTGTCCCATTTGCAGAAAAACAGCCCCATGATGAGTCCACCCTCATGCTTCACAGCAGGTGTTCTTGGGATGCAACTCAGCATTCTTCTTCCTCCAAACACGACAAGTTTTTACCAAAAAGTTCTGTTATGGTTTCATCTGACCACATGATATTCTCCCAATCCTCCTCTGGATCATCCATATGCTCAGGCAAACTTCAGACAGGCCTGGACATGTACTGACTTAAGCAGGGAGACACGCCCGGTACTGCAGGACTTAAGTCCCTCTCAGCGTAGTGTGTCACTGATAGTAGTCTTGTTACTTTGGTCCCAGCTCTGTGCAGGTCATTCATCAGCTCCCTCCGTGTGGTTTTGGGATTTTTGCTCACCGGTCTCATGATTATTTTGACCCCACGGGACGAGATCTTGCGTGGGACCCCAGATCGAGGGAGATCATCAGTAGACTTGTATGTCTTCCATTTTCTCACAGTTGCTCCCACAGTTGATTTATTCACACCAACCTTCTTGCCTAATGTAGATTCACTCCTCCCAGCCTGGTGCAGGTCTACAATGTTCTTCCTGGTGTCCTTCAATAGCTCTTTGGTCTTAGTCATGGTTGAGTTTGGAGTCTGACTGTTTGAGGCTGTGGACAGGTGTCTTTTATACAGATAACAAGTTCATACAGGTGATATTTAAGACAGGTAATGAGTGGAGGACAGAAGAGCTTCTTCAAGAAGAAGTTTTAGGTCTGTGAGAGCCAGAAATCTTGCTTTTTTTGTGGGTGACCAAATACTTATTTTACACAAATCTTTAAAAATCCTACAATGTGATTTCCTGGACTTTTCTTTCTCAGTTTGTGTCTCATGGTTGAAGTGTACATATGATGAAAATTACAGACCTCTCTCATCCTGCTAAGTAGGAGAACTTGCACAATCAGTGGCTGACTAAATACTTTTGGGCCCCACTGTAGATGGAGCAATATGTGCTGCCTCCACTTCCTGACCATGCTTTTTCCAGTGATGCCGATGCATTTTTCAACAAGTACCAGGCCCGTCAGCAGTCCTGACCTGTCTGGCATACTGAGTGTATAGTTAATTTTTAAATGAAAAGAGTGACACTGGCAACGTCGTTATCGCTGTGGACCTGAAAATGTGACTGCAGAAAGAAATGGGACAAAGTAACTATGCTTCTAAACCTGGTATCCTGAATGCTTGAACACGAGTAAATTTTGATGAGACGTAATGGTGGCATTAAAAAGTTGTACGTTTCACTGTTCCAACTTTTTTCAAATCTGTTGCAGGCTTGAAATGGAAAAATATGGATAAATATTAGCAAAATAAAAGAAGTTGAGAAGACAAAACATTAACATTTTCTACATTTTCCTCCCAATTTCAAGCAACTAAGCAAAAGAAAAAAATATATGGAGTTACCTTATGGCCAAAGCATTAAACTGCTCTTGAATGGAGGGCAGACAGGCAGGAGGACGTTTTAGAACATAATTTCTGTCATGAAAACCTGGCTACTTGAAACCACTTGAAGCAAGTCGTCTTACATTTAACAAATGGCTGAGATACTTCCTGACCTCCTGACTTTTAAATATTTTACTCTATTCACTTTCTGCAGCACCCCCGCGCTCTTTAACTACATCTCAGTTTTAGTGAATTATGGGCAGGCTGTCACTTGGCCTGTGTGTGTCTGTGAGTGTGTAAATCATGTGCAGCCTCAGTGACCCATGTGTGCATGCAATAGCCAGGCAATGTGTGAAATAACCACTGAAGCCACAGTCACGGCTTCCATCCTCCCTCTGTTTTTTATCCTTCCTTCCCACTTCTCTCTGCCTTATCTCTCTGTCCATTGTTTCAGTCCTTCATTACACTCATCTGTCCTTCCATCCTCCAAACTCACCACCCCTAAATCCCTCTCATTCTGACGTGAAGAAACTATGGCCAGGCTGGCTGGTTGCTAAGATTGTCATTTTAAATCATTTAAACAAGAGTGGAGAATCATGACAATTAAATTAGATTAATTGTTTAGATAAGTAGGAAAATAAAAACTGTGTCACTTACCAAATGACTTGAAGTAATTTGACTTGATCCTTGCTTTAATTTACTGGTTTACTCTGATTAATTATTTAGACCTATTATACATGTATTGTTGTGCTGTGGTTACTTTGAATCTTAAATAGTTACGTCCCTAACATTTCATAAACATTAACTACTATGTAAAACACCATTAAAGGTAAGGTACAGAATTCTATACAATTTCTAACACAGAACATGTTTAGTCACGTCTGTAAATATCTCACCATCTGCCAGCTGGCCAAGCTTGTTTTTTTTTTTCACATGTTTTTTTTTTCACATAATAAGCCAATATGTCTATGTATTGTTAATGCCAAATATATATATATATTTTTTTTAAATTTTAGTAAACTCACTACAGTTACAATTGAATATCGTCATGACCAAAAAGTAACCCCCCAAAGAATTTGGTGCCGATAAGAGGCTCTGTAATGCACAAATTAATATCTTTCAACATCAAGTGAGACACAAGTTTATATATGTAGTTTTACATGGTTAATAATCAGTTGAGACTTATAAAAGTGTTGGAGCACCTCATTCTTTGCATAAATGTAAAATATACTATAGTGTCACACCAGACATTGGCATAACTTTGCTCTAAAGCATATTATAAAACTATGCACACACTTTCATTCATGATACAACACTTTTTGTCCTTCAGACGTTAAGAACGCCAATGACTGTGTACCTGATCACATCTGTGAGAAAGTACAACCCAATCAACTGAAGTCGGAATGATTTTTAAATGAATGCGCAGTCCTAAATTTGAACTTGTTAGTTTCTTGTAGTTTAATGTTCCTCAGGACCCCTTGACCTGGGCGTTTCAGATGTTACCCCGCTCAAACACACCTGATTGGATCACCATCGGTTTGTCAGCAATGTCTAGACAAGTATGTCAATGAGGCCCTAATTTGAGCCAGGTGTGTTAGAGAAGGGAACTATTTAAAGCAGAGCAGTGAATCCTGAGGCCCAGGGCTGAAGAACACAAGTCTAGTTCCCTAAATAATATGTAAACACATGTAAAATTAAAACTGAGCTGTTTCAAAAACATTCTTTATTTTTTAATGTATAATAAAAAATAATATTCTGTTGGAAACTTAAATATTGTACTTATTCACAATTCTGTCCAGTTACGTTTAAGTAAGTGCTATTAATTTAGCAGTATTGAAAAAGTCTAAGTATTTTTTCACAAATTATCTTTATTTGCTTTTTATCACATCAAAACTGTTTCTTTCTCGAAGAATAAAAACTGCAAAGAATGGTGCATTTGTCTCTACAGGGCAATAAAAGCCATCAGAGAGATCTATGAAGCGTTATAAATCCGTCTGAGGTCCTGTTGAGTAAATGTAAAGTCCTGTTTTGCCTATGTTAGGTCAACTCAAGCCTTAGTCTGTATTGCTACTGTCCTATGTACTTAAATGTAAATGATAAACTGTATGTACGAATATATGAACTCTATAAATATTGTTTTTTTTGTTACACATCTGTTCTCAGACACATAGAACATTTGGATGAACAGTTAAAACCCTCCAGCCGGACAGATATATCCACAGAGTATATCTATAGAACCACGTGTGCCACGTAGGGTGAAGAATGTTACTTGAATGTCCATGTGTTGCAGCAGATTCACAGCTGTAGCCTCCTGTGAGTCTGGAGTTTGTTTCACATTTCAGTCTGTGTAGCAGAAATCTTTGTTCACTTGCCCACAGATTACTGCTGGCATGATAGATAATACAAGGAAGGTTCTACTGGCGGCTTATAACGTCCCTTCAACTCGAATATGAATGTGATGAAATTATAATATAATAATATATATAATATAAAAAACAACGTCTTCACTGGAGTCTGCTGTGTTTGTGCTTTGCAGTGTGGCCAGCTTTCAGGTATATACTAGTTCCGATCTAAATTAAATTAAAGTCGGATCTAAATTGTTTTCTCTCCTGTGTATATGTCTTGAAAGTAGATTTTGTTTGTTTGTTTGTTTATTTTTAAAAGGACGTGGCACAAAATTTTATTATCCCACTTGTCGCCAGGACTGCCGTGCAAAAATGCGTCATCAGCAAAGAATCTTGTCTTGACTTGAAAGTCTGAAGCCAAGATGCACTCCAGGTGAGTAAAAAATATGCTGTTTACTTAAAAATATCATCTGGATTTCTTCATTTACTATATTTAGAGCACTTTCATTTAAGGGAAAAGTAGCTTCCCTATTTGTTCTCAGATAATAATAAAATGTATGTTTTTGCTTTAACCATCTACTACATTTTATAGAGAATAGTGGACAATACTAAGAGCTTTAGGGTAGAAACAAATACTCTGGTGAATTTCTATTCTTTTATTTTTCTTTGCTGGTGTGCTTTGGGTCAATATCCTGTTGCAATGGCCCAGCTTTGACTAAGCTTCAGCTGCTGGATGCAGGACTTCATACATGTGTCTAGAATACTCTGGTGTATAGAGGAGGTCATTGTCAACTTAATAACTGGTTCCCAGGTTTTGTGGCTACAAGGAGAAATATATAAAAGAAAAAAAAAGCACTCCCCCTTCTCCATGCTCTACAGACAGTATGAGGTGTTTCAGCTGAAATGGTGTGTTTGGTGAAAACCAAACATGGTCCTGGACGTTGAGGTCAAACAATCCCTCTTTGGCCTCATCTGTTCAGATTTACATTTTTTTTTAAACTTCAGTTGTGCTTCCCTGTTCTATATAGAAAGATGTGGTTTCCTGCTGGAAATCCTTTTAAACAGACTGTACTTGCTCAGTCTTCTTATTGTATTGTCATTATAATACTAAGACCAAAAGGATCCCTAAATCTGGGCTGTTTTATCATTCTCTGAATATTGTATGATCTGATCTGATACATTTTCTGAGACGTCCACTCCTGAAAAGACTGGCAACTGTTTTGAAAGGTTTTCATTTGTAAATAATCTTTCTTTCTGCACACTGCTGAATTGCAACCTGTTTGAATTTTTTTTAAAAACTGCTTTCACATTCATACGCAGCAATAATTGCTTCTCTAAAATGACTGCTTGTGTCTCTCCTTCTTGGCATTGTGCACCAAAATGCCAGCACGTCAGCTTTTATAGAGGTCTTCACACCTGTTGATGATCAGTTCTTCAAGCTACTGATTTGACTGATTTGGCTACAAATCAATTCTATGATAGCAGCTTTCATTTGCTCACATTGAGAATGCATTTGCCCAGAAAAAAACATCTAAAAATATTATATGTGCTAGCAAAATGCATTTTTTTAAACTGAACATTTCCCTGGATTCAGGTGTAAACATAATGTCCTATCATCCCACAGTCCAAAGGCAGACCTGGTAGGTTTGCTGGTGTTTCTAAATCATCCATAAACATGAGGAGACATGGTCTTTCTGTTACCCATGTGGACTGACAACCTGACTGGGATCTCTGCAGCTTATGTGACCCTTTATAAGATAAAGCAGGCACAGCTGGTGGATGGACTTACAGACACTGGGCGTGAGGTGACAAACACCCTGGAGAGATCACTGGTCCATCACAGGGTCACGCAGAGATGAACAAGAGGGGGTGGGCAGGGTGGGTGGGGGCTGACATACAGCTACATAACTGGAGCCTGCAGTTCCTGGTTTTCAGACAAAACTGCCACCTGCCAAACTGGATGATGCTGACAGCTGAGGTGCGAGTAATGTTTGTGAATGTATCTCTGTGGAAACTCGGATCTTCAATGAATCCATTTGCTACCACTGTGGTATCATCAATCATCCAGTCAGCCAGCTTGTGAGTTATTACAATAGTTTGAGGCCAACTGAACAGACAATCAGTGTGCTTGTTTGGCGAAACCGCAGCACATTTTTAAGGTTTGTGCAACAAACAAGCACACCGTCACACATACACAGCTGGAGAATGCAGGTGGAACGAAGCGGGCGTCACCTGTAGGACTCTGTAGCCTCTCCGTCAGAGTGGCTTCTCTCTGTCCTGATCCCAGGAATCTCTAAAAACCACTGGCTTTCCCTGTTCTTATTCCTTACCAAGGTTTGTCTTTCTTATTTCATGCTTATTCTTCCTCTTAAGTTATAGTTTATATTTCTCATGATTGATGAATAAACTACTTTTGTGTCCATGTTCGTTTTGTGGTGGCCGTTTGAACCTGTCTGTGACAAGTCAGTGATCTTTTGGCTGAATTGTAGCTGCCTCCAAAAAATACTTCCTTATTACCGTATTTTATGTTGTGCTTATGTTTACTTTTGAATTAAAATTATTTCAATAAATTAGTTCAGTAGATTATGGTAACAGTTTATAAACTTACAATCAGAATGATCTTAGTGGTTTAAACACATAATTGTCTTTACTTTACCTTCTTTTTCACAAGTATCTTAGATTTACCAGTTAGTTTCTGTAGAACAAAAAAAAAAAAAAAGAAATATTTGATTTACATAGTTATATTTTTTACTAAAAGAAAATGACACCTCAAACACAAAAGTCCTTTTTTTGTGCAATTACAGTTATTTGGAATGAAAGCAGCATTTCAGTAGAAATGATGCAAAATCTTTCTTGCACTTTTTGATCATTCAATCATCAAGTCGTGAAAAAAAAGTGGATGTGTCAGAATTTTCTTCAGTTAAATGAAGACAAAACAGAGATAATGATGTTTGGAACCAACAAAGAAGATTAAACGTCAGCACTCAGCTTCAAGCAGTGAAGCTAAAAACCAATATCCAAGCCAGAAATGTGGGAGTGGTTCTGGACTCAGACCTGAATTTTTACAGCCACATTAAGACAGTGGTGAAGTCAGCCTTCTATCACATACAGAACATATCGATGATTAAAGGACTGACGTCTCAGCAGGACTTAGAAAACCTGTCCATGCTTATAGATTCAGTAGACTGGACTACTTCCATCAAACAGCTGCCGTTAGTCCAGAACGCTGCTGTCCAAGTCCTCACTAAGACCAGGAGACTGGACATTATAACTTATATATTTACACTGGCTTCCTGTCTGTCAGAGAATATACATTAAAATCCTGTTGTTGGTTTTTAAATCTCTGAATGGTCTCGGGCCAAAATACATCTCTGATCTCTTGGTCCAACCAATCAGAGCCCTCAGGTCGTCAGGGCCACGCCTACTTTCTGGACCCAGAGTTAGAAACAAACACGGTGAGGCAGCGTTCAACTTTTATGCTCCTGCGTGGAACAAATTCCCAGAATGCATCAAGGCTCCTGAAACTCCCATTTTCTTTAAGTCAAGGTTGAAAACCTTTTTATTTGCTGCTGCATTTCAGTAATCTCCCACAATGCACTAAAACCGTTATTTCTTGCATCTCATTTGTTTTATTCTATTTTACTGATGTCTGTCTGTCTGTCTTTAATTTCTGCTTTTATACTTTTTAAAGTATTTTTTTATGTATAGCACCTTGACTTGTCTTGTACATGAAATGTATACAAATAAACTTGCCTTGAAAAAAGCGGTGCTGAGACTGCAGTACAACCATCCAGTCGATAGGCGGCGCTGTCACAAAAACCAATGGTCACAGAACTGCAGTTCTGAATCTCCAGACCTGAAACCTCAGGCTCTGGGTCTGCAGTCATAGTGAATTGAATGCAACCAACAGCCACACATGCACATATATATATGTGGACAATTGAGAGTCAGCATTCGAACTAACATGCATGTTTTTGAACGATGAGAGAGAGTTCGAGTACCTGGAGAAAACCCTGTCTGCCAGAGTCTCTTTAAAAAATCACAATATAGAAACTGTTAGTAAAATACGTTTAATACTAATTTGAAGCTGTATTAGTTTAAAACTGCTTTTCTAAGCTCTCAAAAATATGGAATATTACGGCTTTCTTTTTTCTGGCAGGAATGTGATGTCATTTTAATTTAAAACAAAATATGTCTGTAAATTGCATATAACAGCCTTTGTTTAGTCTGAGTTTTTCTGAAAGTTATCTGAAGGCACAAACATCAGTGACATTTAGTCATTGTGATGAAAAACACGAGATAAAGTATTGACATAAGTAAACAACCCCAGTTTCAAGATATTGAGCAGTGCTCTGCAGAGAAAATCGGCCACACAGGGAGATTTAACACCATCACTTAAGAATCTGAGACGAGCTCTTAACACCAACATCTACACTCACTGCACTCAGAGAAAAAATGTAGTCTTTTGGAGCTTGCATTGATTTCTTCTGTTCCACACCCTATGTCCTCTCAGGCGGAAAAGGGTTGTAAATATTTAACATTGGAGCATAACAACCTATTTCCTAACTCAGAGTTTAGAGTCATAAGTTGAGAAAGGTCTAAAGCCCGGGTCACGCTGGCTCCATTACGGTTTAAATGGCCAGAATTTCAAACAAAAGCAACTGAAATGACAGCGCCGTTCATAAATCACACATTATCTTCCTAATGTGAGGTGTCTCTCTTTCAGATGTTTCGATGGTGGGACTTTCTGACAAGCATGCCTGAGGCAGAATTACTGCTGGCTCATATTTTGCCTCTTTCAGTAGTAACAGTTTTTCAAATACTGTACAAGTCAGCAATATATATATATATGTTGCAGGGGTGATAACATTTGATTTAAAGTTGCATTTAAAATCTTACTGTTGTTTGAGAACATAACCAGCATGCTGGGACTTTTATGATCATGTAAAAAAATGCAACACAACAGAATAGAATTGAAGGGTTATCAACAATCAGGACCTTTCTACCATCAGTTCTCTCTTTTCCTGTTGGCTCTCATCCAGGCGTTTCCTCAGCTGTGTCACTTCCTCTACAGCTGCACAGTACTTCTGGTTCGTTTGTTCCTGTCTCTGCTCCCATGACGACAGCTGTTTCTGCTGGGCTTCACACCTTTGCTGACATAACAAGCACATTTCATGTTTCTCCTCCAACTCCACTTTTAACCTGTTGAAAAGACAAAGAAGTTGCTTGTGACATAATGCCATGAGATGAAGCTTCCTTTTCATCTGCATGTACGCTAGGCAGGTTTATGCATGTTTTGAGCAACCACCTAGGCATTTACACCCACAAGTGCATTGTGTCGCCATACTGACAGGTCAACAGACGAGTGATCAAAGCAGGTTTGTAACATCAGGGAGAAGCCAGCTATTTCACAAACTTACAAGGCTTCATGAAGCCCAATGTCAAGTATAAACAGCATATAACAAAACCTGTTTTTCAAACACTCATTATGTTCTTCATGTACTATAGCAGGCTCTGCCATACACCAAATCATTACCCTGTTGCTCTGAGAAGTGAATATCATCATCTGTGCTTGTCTCGTATTCTAATAGATTATAATAGATGAATACACAGAAAAACAGGATGGCATGTTTTCGACAAGGGTTGGGTTTCTCTTTTTTGCTCTTTTTCTTTTTCTAACATGAACAGGTTCTGTTCTAGGTCAGCCATGAAAGGAAACTAACCTTTTAAATCGTTTGAAAAGTTTAATTTTTTCACAGATTTAAAAAAAAAAAAAGTTTTTTTTTTTTACCACGTTAAGACTTTGTCCTTGGAGCACTTATAGTCTCCTTGGTTTTTAGAGAAGTTGGTGAAGTGTTATCTTCTCTAATACCAACCTTTTTTCCTTTCTTAAATAGCATCCCCCCCGGTGCTATTACATGTTGAGCTGTATAGGAGCCAGAGGGTTAGATCAGAGACTGCTGTGTGGGAAGGGAACTAAATTGACAGTGTAATTGAACACACCAGGCTGCCAGTGGCTGGGAAAGAGAATACCAGCAGATAGCATGTGAAAAAATATACACGGTGCATATATCTTACGCCTTCATGGAAAGATGAGAGGCCCTGAGCGTATTTGTCTGTCTGTGGGTGTACACATGTGGATCGAGTGTGCGTGACACACATGTCTGCCTGCATGTCAGTGGATACACTCTAATATAAGTGCCACTGCATATCTGCAATATGTGCATGTCTTTGTGCCCTGATGAGTGTGTATGTGAGAAACAAGACTCCACGCCAACTAAGAAGTGCTTCCATCTGTTGCACCAGCCTCACACAAGACTCAGCAGTGTCAATGGCACTTTTAATAGTCTAGGACCTCTACAGCAGATCCTAGAGACGCTGACTTACCCACCTCTCTTAGAGAGGCAAGAGATGTAGAAGCGCAGCGGAGCAGCGGAAGAGGATAATCACGAGGAGAATGAGTGGGACGAGTAAAGGGATTGTGCTGGAGAAGTAATGGGAATTTATTACATGAGCAGAAATCTATGTGTGGAAGATAAAAAAAAGAGAGGTCAGCAAACCTGAGCAGCTTTTCTCTGTGCTCCTTCTCAGAGTCTTCCTGTCGAGACAGCTGCTCTTCCCTCTGACTCTTCTGCTCCCTGGAGATAAGAGTGCATGGCAAGTTTTCATCCCTTGCTGGATCCTGAAAATCAGGTCAAACTTTTGTCCTTCCCCAAAAGTTATTTTGTATTTGCTGTAATCATATTTCATATTCAGGCAGAGGGAAAACCATCTACTCCCTAAGTATGTTTTTACAATCTCATATGTCATTGAGCAAGATACCAAACCCATACAACTGCTATCCTGTGTACTCCTACGCTTGGATCTCCATGTGGAAGAAGCTGGACTTAACAATGGATCCTCCCTCCGGGATCAGCAAAAGTTTGAGAGAGCTCCCTGAATAACATGACTTCTTGTGCTTGAAGAGTGCTTTTCATTTAACTTCTAGATTAAACTATTTCGTTTTAACATTTTCTACTAGTACACGTTTAAACCTGGTAAATTCTAAATAAATAAGTCATTTTTCTCAGATCTCCTTTTCTTTAATGTGTAGCTGCTGCTCAATTCTTTACACAGTCAATTGGAAATTATCTTTAAATCTACCTCAGTATGCCTCAACAGTATGTGTGTGTGTGTGTGTGTGTGTGTGTGTGCGCACACACACACCCGACTAACCCTGTTGGCTTCTCAACCTAATCCCCTCTCAAGCGGCATGATCAGTTAATGTGTTTGTGTGTGAGTGAGCATGTTGATGGCTGTCTAGCCCTGTGACCTTGCAACAGCACGCAATGAGGATACGGAGTGAAAGGGTCTGCGCGTCTGAGCTCACAGACAGACAGCCTGTTTTCACTTCCAATCTCACAGATTTTCCTGGCAACCACATGGAGATACATGCACATTCTATTAAAGTGGACTAAGTAAAGTAGTGTGTACAGCACTGTAAGGGAAATTGAGAAATATAGTTTCTTAAGTTAGTTTATTACAGTGTCTTTTGCTATTATCTGTTCATTATTCATTGTGTATTCGTTCATTTTTACTCTGTCTGGTTTCTCACTTGCATTCTGGTGGTAACCTGTTCGGAGGATGGTTCTCATAGAAAGTAATCATAAGTCTCCGGCAGTTGCTGGAGATTAGAAGTAAGGAGCGAACTATTCTGGCAGGGAGAGAACAATCCCTGTTTGTGCACAAGGACATGCAAGTGTATAAGTCTGGGTGTAATTAATCAAGGCGAACTCACTCTGCTGACTGTGTTCAACTGTGCGATTCTCAGCTGTACAGCTTAATAAACTTCTCAAAATGGAGCTCTCCTGTACCGTAATTATTTAACAGAAATAATTTCCACAACAAGCACACTACTATATTAATAATCTATTAGAGCTGGATATGACATCAGACTGTATTGATGATGCTTTTATTCCTCAGTTCAACAGCATCCCATTAGAGGAAAGCAAATTTAACAAGTTTTGCCACACCTCTCTACCTCGCTTATACTGTGTGTGTGTTTTTTTCTTTTCAGTCTTATCTAACCATCTTTTATTCCCATCCTGTCACTGCTATTGATGACTTGGACAAGACTGCCTTTTTAGCATCAAACATGCTGTTTGTACTCAGTTTTTCTACCTTTCTACTAGTGTTTCTACCTTTTTTTTTTTTCTCCAACCAAGACAATAAGGCAGATTTTATTTTGTCTTTTTAGGGAGTTCAAAATACACGCAAATCTACAGTGCACTGAAGAAGTGCAGGAGCCCTTTGAGTATTTGTGAAGCTTCAGGCATGCGTGCCTGGTGTGCACGTGAAAGGGTCGAGCCATGGCAGAATCAGAACATTTCATTGGTAAGGGGATGTTTCTTTAGAAATCATAGCTAAACAAAGAAAAAGAAAAAAGATTTTAGCTGTCTGATAATTTTCAGTGGGGCATCTCCGTGACCTCGGCACATTCCCAACTCTACCCCCAATGTGTTGTGCTGCATCTACAAGCAAAAAGAATGAAAAGGTTTGCAATTTATGCAAGATTTAATGAATGTACCCACAGTAGATTTGGCATGCATAATTACAGCCTGGCAACTCATTTACACCAAAATTACAGACTGAAGATAGAACAGACACATGCAGCTTTCATCTGTCATCTGCAACTTTATCAGCTGTTTGAGCTGACAGATTTTAATACAAATCCAAAATTAATCATCACTCATCGCTGTCGCCCTTGCAACATATTCGTTTTCAGTGTAATTAGATGTGTCAGCCAGTTAAAGAATGTATCATAAAAGTGAAACAGACATGTGGGTGTGCATCCAAAACTCAGAGTGGAAAATAAAAAAAAAGTATTTTTCTGTGTGTCATGCATGCAAGATATGGTGGGGAGGGGTTCCTGGGATGCACGCTGAGATCAATAGGTATATTACTTGCAGCAGTCACACACTCACAATTTAAGACATATATGCACACACACAGACACAGACAGAGCAGTCAGCGTGCATCGGCCTTATGAAAACAAGCTGTATCACATCAGTCACATCAATCCTTTGCTTTTTCTCTCTTGACCTTCACTCATTCCACCATCCGCTCTTTCATCTTTCCTCCCTCGCTCAGCACATCCATCCGTTCTTTCATCTATTCCTCCCTTCCCTCTAATCCATCCTTTCAACCAGGCCTGCGTCTGCCATGTGTTCATCCTCTGATGAAAGGATGAGCTCAGTGTCTCCTGCCAATCAGAGAGCAGCAGGGAGTTTCCTAACACCATTTACATACATATTATGCAGACATTCCAGGAAGAGGCTTGTGCTTTCTGTGACGCACTGTCAAGGTGCTCCCGCGTAAAATGTATAACTGCCCATCCCTACCTGAGGGCCTGTACAGTGAACAGGACTATAAAATTAATTTTAGGTCTCAAACAATGATCATCCAGGATATAATGTAAAAACAAAGCAAAAACACATGGAGCATAATTCTCCTGCTACAGAAGTCCATGTACAGTACAAATATTGTAAATATGGAATACGACGATGAAGATTAATACACAGTGAAGATGAACAAAGCTTAAAAAAAAAAATAAAAAAGAGTCCCATGGGATTCATAAGCAAAACATTCTATGAATAGTCATGACAAAACAAGATGCCCTTGAATATCCCTCAGACAGCAAACTAGTATCAGAAAAATTCCATAGCAGTGCTCTGTCCTCACACTGCCCCAGATGTGTGTGTGTGTGTGTGTGTGTGTGTGTGTGTGTGTGTGTGTGTGTGTGTGTGTGTGTGTGCGTGTGCGTTACTGTTTCCAAAGCAACGAGCTGGCGCCACAGAATCACAACAGGTGCAGAACACTCACGTTGGATGGGGGGGGGGGGGTCAAAGGTTTGGATGTTGTCATGACAGCACTTGTTAAACACAAACAAACTTTTTGTTCCTAAACCTCAAGACAGAGTCAGAGGTTTGGGAAGTGCTGCAGCTGATATGACCCATGGTGAGACTGAAGAGGTGCAGAACACAGGCTGACACAAGACAAGGGCTGTGGGTGTTTGGACAACCACTCATGTAGACTATGAAAGGAGGGCTGAACACTCAAGTCTGGTATCCCCTCTTCTTTGTTAGTACCCCCTCTTTAAATTCTATGTTTTTAACATTGAAAAAAATAATTTCATCATAGTGGCTTTTAGCATTACACAAATGCAAATTCAGACAAAGAACAACAAGCAACTTTTTTCACTGTTATTATCTATTTAAAAAAAAAAACACAGAAAACTAACATGTGGGCAATACTAAGTGCCCTCATGATTCAATAGCCTGTAGATCTTACTTCAACAGCAATAATTTAAAGTACGGTAGTTATTTCCTGCATGACCATATCAGCGTCTTACATCATGGTGAAGAAATGTTGGCCCATCCCTCTTGATAACAATGCTTCAGTTCATTGATGGGATTCATTGATGCATATCTCTCCCAAGGTCCCACCCCAGCTTTTTATTTGACCATCGGTAAGATCTGGTTGAACACACATGAGCCAATGGCTAGTGAGTATAAACTGAAAGATCCCGAGCTCTCATCTGTTTTATATTGTTTATAGTGTATTCACGCTCAAACTGACAAGTTATGTAGTGCCAGCTACTTAACATAATTTCAGATTTACTACTAGCCAAGAATAAAATGAGGCTTCTCCTGCGTGCACTGTGATCTGGAAACCCATGCCTCCAATTAAAGCTTATTACTATATCTATTTTAAGACTCTGTACATATCTATTCATGGCATATGTAAGTCCTATTTGAGTACTACTTGAAGAAATGTGTCTAAAATATATTGAGACAAGGTTTTAATGCAGACAGTTGCTCCTGAAAAGCAGTAAAAAAATTCAATTTCATTTATATACCAAGTTGTCTCTAGGCGATTTCCAGAGGCCCAGAACACGACCCTCGAGCAAGTTAATGAAAAATATGCTGATAGCTTGTCTGAGTTACAGCAACCAAGGTAAACATTCTGGTTTTGTTGTAGTGGTGTGATTTAGATCGCTGCCCTGTTGAATGACGTAGTCAGAGACACGACCTCACATTTGCCTCCAGAGCAGTCTGGTTACTAGATGCAAGCATAAAAATGAATTCATGGCTGACTCAGTTACTGAAAGGAGTCCAGGTCCTGTGGCTGTAAAACAGTCCCAACTCATTGCACTTCCACTGCCATGCTTGACAGTAGCTGTGATTTTGTTTGTTTGTTTTGGGTTTTTTTCTGAATTGCAGTGCAGTGCTGGTCATTAAGGCAAAAAAAAAAAAAAAAACAAACAAACGAACAAAAAAAAAAAACCAGACAAAAACATTTGATTTGGTCTCATTTGTCCATAGCACATTGTTTCTGAAGTCTTGCTGTTCAGATGACGTTTTGTGATTCTCTGACGTGCTACATGTTATTTTTATACAGAGGAAACCTTTCTTCCTGGAAACACTTCCAACCAAACACTAGTCGTCAGTTTTCTTATAATTTCACTGTTAAATACTATGACATTCAACATGGTCAGCTCAGCATTGGTTAAATGCAAATCGATAAAAAAATAAAATAAAATAAATAAATAAAAAAAATCACCTTCAACTCGATCGGGGATGACCACAACAAGTCAGTGGCTAAAAGGGACACATTTATTTTAACACTTCACTTCACCCCTTTTATGAAGGCCATTGTCTTATTTGATTTCTGGCTTTTCTGTGAAAAACATAAAGTATCAACAAGGGAACAATTATATAGCCTTCATTTCTAATTGTACCACATATTAATGGTAGTGGTCCTCAATAGCAGCTGACAGCCCACGGGCACGCATCAGCCTGTAAAGCTCTGATGCTAATGTAACCTTAGAAAACAACTTTAATCTGTGATCAGGCAGAAACACGAAGATTCAGACAATGTCCTTCTACATAGACACAAATCACAATATGTTATGTATGAGCACAGAAGTTTTCAAATCCAACACACAACAACCTCCAGCGGCAAGGTGAGAGGCAACAACACTTGGAAACCCATCAGGAAAAAAACAGGATGAAATCAGTAATTTTTGAATAAAAAAAAAAAAAGTTGAAAGAAACTGACAAACAAATTGATAACAGAGGAGGAGGAGACATTTGTGAAAAAAAGATTGCTTTATCTGTAGTCTGTCAGGTCAAGAAGATCTTTACTGTGTGGACTATCAGATACAGGCAACGTTTAACATTTACTCCCTTCATGTGTAGAGGCATGTTTGTATATTCTCCTGCATCTCTCTGCACACTTTTAAAGTGCTTGATACTTTTAATGCGATGAATGACGTCAACAGAACAAGATTAAGAGGTTCCTGTGTTGCTTAAAAATAAAACTATAACTCTGAACACTTGATAACACTGTTCAGCACAAACCAGTGTTGTAACAGGACCAAAGATGGAATCACTCTTGGACAGTTGAAAACAACAAACATAATGGAAGGCAAATCTTGACCTAAAGGTGACCAGCACAAACATTCACATTTTATTTGACAGCAGCTCAATACACAATATAGCATAGTGTTAGGTACTTACCCGTCTTTGATTCTTTGGTTTTAAACTAGAACATTTTGAATTTGAATTCAATATATTACATCATTCAACTCCTTCATGCAACAAAGCTCATGTTTTGCTCCGTGTACTCATTTTTCCTTAGTCTGTCTCTAATTGCTGAAGTCTATTTGCTTAAGATAAGCTTTGGCTGTGTGATAGGAGGAAAAATGAAAGCAAGTACAAAATGTGTCAGTTCATATTAAAAGTTATCCTTTCAACACAAAAAGGAAAACCAGTGTAGAAATGCCAAAAACTACAGCTCCCAAACTGGCCACTTGAAGCTGGCTTCAAAAATGTTAACAGAAACGAACATGTCACTACTTGGCTGTTTTAAGTAACAGCTCAGACCCATTAAACACACATTCTAGTTCAATTACTAAATGGAAAAGAGCGTAAACTTTAATTAGGGACCAAAACGATGTGAATCGAAGCAGTTTTAAGTAAGAATGGAGGTTTTGAGTTAGTTGGTACAAATCGGTTACCAATGTTGCGCAAACTACAACAGCTGTGAAAAGATAGATGTTCACAGCCTCTGGCTGGATAGAGATGCCTGTACAAACCATCCTTTTTATACACCATGTGCACACATATAAAGTTAGAATGACCTCATTTTGTCTGCAGGGACCCTTTCCGCACCATGACTAGGACCGAATCGACTTTGTGTAGCAGGTGTGAACGTGACATGAACATGAATGCAAGTATTACTCCTTTTAAGATACTGCGTTATAACAAGTAGTTAATGGTTTTAATCTGATGACTTTAGTGTGGAACAATATGCAAAAGCTGTGACTTATATAAGGATGTGAATGGTTAAAAACGAACAATTTCTGCTTCACGAGTATTTGTATAGTGTCTTTGCTGTGTGTGTGTGTGTGTAATTTTAGTTAGATAAGTGTGTATATTTTTGTTTACATAACTAGGCATGTACATAAAAGGTGAACCGTGAGAGAAACCATTTCAGTCAAAGCTTTTGTAAAATCTTCACACCGATGAAGCTTCATCAGCTGCATATTTTCAAACGCCTCAGGCGCATATTCATTTCTGGTCCTTAGCCCCCGACTTATGTGTGAGTCCATACAAGTCAAAACTCCTGTTGTTGCAGTTAAGCAGGGCCCAGTATGTGGGACGTGAGCATTTCCTTGGTGTGGTTGATGTGAACGAGGTTGTACAGATGGTTCTGATTGGTTGAGGGGAATTACACACAGCGCCAAGCCCTGCAGTGACCTGCTCTTCACCCAGCATACTCTAAATACCATCAGCCAAGTACGTCTTCATCTGTGCATATGTTTCTACATGCGAGGGTGTGTGTGCATTCATGTGTGTTTGACCATGTGATGAAGACACTTACATCAGCTGCTGTGTTAGCCGTTCTTTGTCTTCTTTAATTTTGTGAAGCTCCGCGGTGGAACGCTGCAGCTCCTCACTTAGCGCTGCTCACACAAACACACATGTAGACATATTTGAGTTTACGTGACATGATGAAGATGTGGTTAAAGCTTACAAAAGCTGTCCTGGATATGGGAGGAATCCAGTGCAAACCCAGAGCCAGGCAGAGACTGTTAGATTATACCATAATACAGTCAGTCAAATGTTGTTGTTTTTTGTTTTTTTTTTATATTTTAAAAGCATTGTTTTCCCACAAACCTTTTCCTTCAAACTATAAAAGTCCTCACGTTTGTGCAGACATGCTCGGCTCCACCTCAGCACTGTGTTTCTCCTCTGATTGCTGCACATACCAGTGTCCTGCTCTCCACTTTGATCTCTTCTTCTCACTACTCGCTTTTCTTATGTGCACTTGTGAAAATCCTCCTTTTAGATTATCTGCTCTGTCGACCATCAAACACATCACCACGTCTATTCAGAGGTTGTTGTTTGTGGTCCCAAACACCTTAGGAAGGAATTAGATAGTGTCGTGATGGCCTCCAGAACAACTGTGTGAAACCTTGGTGTTATTTTGATAAGGAGTTGTCATTTAAACAGCATATTAATCAGGTTTGTAAAACTGTGTTTTTCCACTTCTCCTAAAGTGATGCTGAAAAACTAATTCATGCAGTTGTATAGCTTCTTCTAGGCTATACTGTAATGTATTACTAAGCAGGATGTCCAAGTAATTCTCTGAATATCCTCCAGTTGATCCAAAATGCAGCAGTGCAAATTCTGACAGGAATCAACAAGAGAGGCCACGTCTCTCCAGGGTTAGTTTCCTTCATTGGCTCCCTAGAAAACTCAGAATCCAATTCAAAATTTTAATACCGGTACTTGCATATAAAGTCCAAATAACACCTAGCAGCACAATATTTGTAAGACCTGATAGAACCATGTGTTCCTAACAGAGCTCCCTGTTCTCAGAGTTCAGGTCTACTTGTAGTTCCTAGAAGATCCAGATGTAGATCTGGAGGATGGGATTTCTATTATCAGGAACCATCACTATGGAACCAACTTCCAGTTTGGGTTAAGGAGGCTGACACCACCAACACCTTTAAAACCAAACTTAAAACGTTTCTGTTTAGTAAAGCATAGAGTTAGTGTAAACTTTAGTGTGTTAGGACCAGTAGTCACAGCTGCAGCTGCAGGACCAGACTGGAGCAGCTGGTCTTCAACACAGCTTCATCCTAGATCTGCTGCTGTAGACCTGCTGCAGGGGGACACCAACAGGATCCACTGAGCGGTGCCCCTCATCTCCTCTGTTTCTCTGTCCCTTCTTCAGCTCAATCCTCAGTTATTAATTAGAAGTGTCTCATAAGCATAATTGTCTCCGTTGTTCTTGTAGTTTGTTGTGCTGGTCTGTCTCCTCTTTTTCTCTTCTGCACATGTTTACAGACCAGAACCTCAGGAGCTGCATGCTGCCCTGCAGTCCCACCTTCTGACTATCCCATTGTTTACCTCTGTATAGACGTCTCTGTTGGATACCTGCTGACATCCTGACCTCCAGTCCCACCTCTCCCCCCCTCTCTGACCACCTCAGTGATGGCTGTCTACATTGTTTATATAGTCGTCACTGTAGTCACCAACTCTCTCTTTCTGAACTCTTTTTTTCTGCTCCACCCAGCTGGCCTTCAGCAGGAGGGTCCCCCCTTATAATCCAGGTCCTGTTCAAGGTTTCTTCCCTCTTAAGGGTGAGTTTTCCTTGCCACTGTTTGACTTAAGATTTTTCTCCCACGAGGGAAGTTTTTACCTGCCGTTGTTTATGTAATAATTTCTCAGGTGTCATGTTCTGGTTCCCTGGAAACACCTAGAGACAACTACTGTTATAAATAAAATAAAATTGAATTGGAATTGAATTCTAGATGATGATTATTGATAAAGTGATCTTGGCAGGTCACAAGCATTGTCGATATTCCCTTGTATCTGTACTTAGATTACTGCAAATTAACAGGAGCAACTCATAACACTTCAGAATTTAAGTGAGGTGGAAACATTGTTGAAAAGAATATGTTACATAACACTTTTATACTGGCCTCATTACCCTTTATCAGACAAGTGGAACATTATTATTAATTGACATATATTATCAAATGTAAAAATTCAGATATCAGTCATTTCTACCCATAGATACTCAGTTTGAACCTATACAAAGTACAGTAAAAAAGGTTTACCAGAAAAGCTCTTTACACTCCATTAGAATTCCCTCCAAGTCTGTTTGTATTGTGTGTGTGTGTGTGTGTGTGTGTGTGTGTGTGTGTGTGTGTGTGCGTGTGTGTGTGTGTATGTGTGTCTGTGTGTGTGTGTGTGTGAGCTGTATATTGAAAGAGTTGTCTGTGAGGGTCCTTGTAAGAGGTGCAGTGGGGCACAGTGGCCGTGGCCCTGAAGAGCTCTTAAATGATCAAGCAATGTCAGCTTGACATTCTCTTACCCCAAGTCTTTGTTTTCCTCACTCTACCTCATTGGTTTTCACTTTTTCATTCCTCTCTGTCTTTTTTTTTTGGTTCATGTTCCTCTCTTTCCATGAGTCTGTTTTCCTCTCTATCTCTTACCCTCTCACTTGGCTCCCTCATCTTGCCTTTCTCTCACTCTCTCTTTCTCTGCAGGAAGAGGGGAGTGTAGGAGGTCCTTCGCAAACCGGCAATACACCGATAATTGCTTTCTGGTCACTGTGACATGACAAGGTCTGCCAGGGTAAAGCAGCACGCACACTCAAACTCACTCAGTCACTCACTCAAACTCAGACACACACACGGAGAAAAGAAGAAAAAAAAAAAAACACATGAATGCACGAATAAAGAAACACTTGCACACAAACACCACACAACACACTCCCAGATACCCAGAACACAGTCATGTCCAAACAGCAATAGCTGTAGAAATACTTGATGGTGCACGAAGAGTTTGCTGTGAAAGTGAACCAGGTCTGTATGACTTTCCCTGCAGACGTTTCACAAAGCATCTCGTTGAGAACAGGCAGAAATGCAGCAACATTGTGTCTGTAAATACTGTGACAACTATCTGTTGCATGCATAGCTCCTACAAAACTGAGTTAAATGAAGATACTGGTAAAGACCTGGCAACGGAAGAAACTAGATGAACATTTCAGATACTCAGAACAAACTACCGAACGTAATCAACCTAATTAGATGAGTTTTGACTCTTTAAAAATTAAACTGTTAGAAAGTAGCCACCACAAAGGCTTGTTCTGGATAATTGAGACTGTTTGCATCTAGATGCGGTAACTGTCTGAGGAGCTCAACGCATTTTTGAAGTAAAGAAAACACAGCTTGAGACTGAAGCAGATGCTTTAGATGCAGACTCCGGTGGTGCACGGACCTCTATTCAAACAGCATCAACCTCTCTCTTTAGAAATACTGATGGTTATTTTACCAATTACTGCTTCATTAATGTATCATGCAGATGTCTGCCTCTGATCCACTGACTCACAGTTGTGCTTGACAGTTAAGTCTCTGTACTTGAAATTTTAAAGTATGCCCTTTCAGCATATAGTAGAACTTAATTAACTATACTCTTCAGTAGATTATAGGAACAACATTTCTGTAACTCACAAAGGTTGGTTACAAACTTGCTCTCACACAAACAAACAAGCAAAATAAATAATTAAATAAATAAATGCCAGGCCCTTTCACTCATGGCAGGGTTCATAGACAGACTGAGGGTGTATGATACAGTATCGCTCATGACAAGTAACAGTAAACTACATTACCAGACTGCATGTACCTTTACAGTAACCTATAAAAACGCACACACACACACACACACACACACGCATTCACACTCACACACTAACACACACACACTCACACACGTACACACACACACACACACACACACGCACATACTGCTACACCCTGGAATTTTTATGAGTGTCTACATTACTATAATATCACATTCTCAAGGTTGTGGGGACGGCCAGTTTTTGGGTGTCTGCCTAGTTTGTTATGTGTAATAAAATTACATCAACTTCTCAACCACAGGAGCTCCATGGAAAAATATAATGGAAGACTTGGAGTCTCAAGTATCACTGTCTTAGCCTCAAGATGATTCTTCCTTAACAACTATACTCAGGAATTTACTGTTGGTTCTGTCAGGAATTTAAAAAAAAAAAAAAAGAAAAACAAAGTATTGTACACAATGTCTTTAATGTCAGACTATGATACCATGGTTCTGCAATTATAACTTTTTATATTTTAATAGTTACCATAATTACCGTTTTTTTTGTCCCCCACAGATGTAGTTCATATTATTTCAAACAGACCAAACAAATACCAACATATCTTTCTAATTTGTTAAATTTACAAAAACAGAGACAGACTTGCGAGGACATTCGTGGACAGGGAGGCGATACAAAGGAAATCTCTGTTGCTAAGCTTTACTGCATCTGTGAGAAATATATTTGACCGTTTTGTGTTACTGGCATCATGAGCCTACACACACGTATACGAAGCTGGCTTCCAGGGCAGTAGATAGCATATACAGTCGTTTTAGGAAGGGCCAGGTTGCTGGCAGGCTGCTGTGGTTCATGGATCGGTCAAACACACCCATAAGCATGCAACACACACTCGTGTGCAGGTACACACACTCACACAGGTTCAGCCGCTGTGTTTGCTTCTGATCTTGTGTTAACTGCCCCCACCCCCTTTACAAAGTGTTGAATGAAAATTCTCACACTCTTGTACCTCTGAACCTGTTCGTCACCGTTAAGTTGAGCAAGTTGTCTGCTGGCATCCAAAAAAAAAAGAAAAGAAAGAATCAAATTACAGCTATCATGGCCATCTCCCTCCAGTCTCATCACATGGCTTTGTCTTTGTCTGTAAGACTCCACTCCCTTTGACGTTTCTCCACCTAACCATAAATCAACTTCATCCGTCCACATTATGCAATCAAAGACGGCTGACAAACGGGTAGCTAACACCAGCTTCGGCTTCAATGCAAGTATATATAACATATATTTTGTTTTAATAGTATTGCAAACTGAGGGCTGAAAGTCAAAGTCAAAGTCAAGTTTATTGTCAATTCTACCACATGTGAGATACATACAGAGAATCGAAACTACGTTTCTCTCAAACCCTTGGTGCTACACAATAAATACATTTTAAACACAAAGTGCAAGTTAAAAAGAAACAGGTTATAGCATGACGTTGGGTTTAAGAGCCAAAGGCAATAAAATTACAGTAAAAACAATGAAATGGCCGTATGATGATGGACATTATTGTTATGATGAACCGGATTGTAATAATGATGGTGAAATGTACAACAGTTTTTAAAGGTGTGTGATAGTCCTAGTCATTGTCAGCTCATACTGAAATTACTAGAACTAGACCAGAACTTCATGGAATCAAATTCCATATAATTTTATTAATCCCTTAAAGAAAATGATTTTGTTGCAGTAAAAAGTCATAAATAAAATCCCTATAACAAGCCACGGTAGAAGAGGCAACCTTTTTTTCATCAGTTTGTTCAGTTTCAGAGTCTCTGGCTTTGGCGCTGGTGCCCCATCACGTGATAAAACTGCCCTCTGCACTTACTCATAAACGTTATTTTATATCCTCCTGCACACTTTGAAGGACCTACACTTCCTCAAGAAGTATGCCAAACAATCTGGCGTCCACGTGAGCTCCCAGGAATCCATATTCCTGCATACTTCTCCAAGAATAGAAATTCTTCTCTTATTCTTGATCCTCCCAAAATCAACAACCATCTTCTTTTTCTCTTTTAATTAGTATGCCACAAAAAGTGCTCCGCCACTTCTGGCCCCCATTGACACGCCCGCCCTCAGTCATCTGAGCATTTTTAGAGGTAAAAAGACTGAGTCTTACTGGGGAGTTTAAATGCACGGAGTGAAGAGAAACGGTAAGATACAGTCCCATATGGTGCTCCTGTCTTGCTGACCGCTCACTCAGACACTCAAACCTCCCGTCTCACAATCTGTTGTGAGTTGGTCAAAAATCTAAGCAATTTTAAAGGCATCCATCTGTGTTTTATCTCGTTTCGCACAGCACTCTGTGCCTCATAGCAGTTTAGGCTAAATTGTTTCAATTATAATAAAACCATGATACTCCTAGTGCTGCCTGCCTTTTCAAGGCTAGAGTGGGCTCACTGAAGCAGGCGGATGATGGCATCTTCAACTCTGACTGGCAAAGCAGAAGGGAAAGGTAGAGGAGGGTTGCATCTTTCCTGATGAGAGGGGATATGACAACTGGGCTGTACGGAGTCATGACTGAGGTACAACATGAGGCCGTGGACATGTGACAAAGAAGGAGCGGGTCGTGGGAAGGTGTGTGATTTGTGTGGCTGGTACAAAAGAGGATGATGCTGTGCTTCCTCCCGAGCTAAACCTGATGAGCTAAATAGGAAATTGTGTTCGGTTAATTGGCTCTGCCCAGGCATCCATCAGTTTGATCCTCCTCCTTTTTGAAGCCAGTGATCTTTTTTATCGCTGACAACACACACCCTGTTCCTGCTGAAGCTTGCTCTCCAGTTTATGTCTCTGTACACCTCTCTATGTCTTTAAGCTGTTTTGCTGCTTTACAGCTATGTTTCTCTCCCTGAGGGTTTTTTTTTTTTCTTGTTCAGCAACACTTTTAGGTCACGGGTGATCCAGTTTTTGGGCAAGCGCCACGCTGTTCTGGCAGGGATGGTGTTTCCCCACACAGAAGTACTCTGTCAAACACTCAGACATGGCATTGATGACGCACAGAGTGCATCCCAGTCTGTAGCCCCAAAGTGCTCATGCAGAGTTTCTGTAACTTCCTGTGACCACTTCCTCATGGATAATTTAGCCACAGCTTTACTCTGAACAATGTGTGGAAACAGAGGTGAGAAGTACCAGATGGCGATCTGCTCCGCTAAGTGGACAATGGGCAGATGAGTTGTGTGCATCTTTAAAATGTACTCAGTGTTTTATTTTCAATCCAGCGTTTGATGTACTCCAGTGGGACAGTTGACACACTGTTGAGAAGTTGGAAATTTGGCAGTGAAAGAGATGTAGCTGAAAATTCCAGAGATTTCCCTGAATGCACCTTGTTCATACCCAGCCACAACGAGGTAATGACATCACATGCAGCATCGGTAGAGGATGATGGGGAGATGTACGACTCTCCCAATATTTCTTGCAATCACATCTCTGCAAAGAACATAACACTGCACTCCAGCTATCCTTCCCGTCTCCGCATCAGCACTCCAAACTCACACACTGTGTCTGCAGTGATCTTACACTCCCGATGATCAACAGAAAAAACTGTTTAAACTTCCCTGGAATTTGGGTCTCAATCTTGGGTATTTGTTGATATTTTAAATGTTCCAATGTCAGTATATATTGGTGTAAATCACTCAAACAGCACGGCATCCAAACTAGATGAAAACTATCTATAAAATCAATCAATGAGAATGTATTGAGTCCGTATGTAACTAATGAATTGTGGCATCATTTCCAAATATCTACCGCCAACTGGCTCGCTGTTAAGTCACCGCAGCTCTCCTATCTGTTGCACAAATGAAAAAGAAGAAAACTTCACGATTGGACTTTTGTAATTCCTTATTATTAGGTGGAAATACAAATTCTGTGAGAAGCTGGTAAAGCAGCAGGCTAATAGCTGCTGTCTATTTTTATTTGAATTTCTGGTACCCCTGCCCTAGTGTGTTTGTGTTGGCTGGAGTGTCTCTCCTGACGTCTCACACCACCCACAGACGGCTGACACTCATACTGGCCTCACCTTGCACATTAGTCTCTACTTTCATGTGTTTTACAGATCAAATTATGACTCTGTTAAGCATCACCCGGTCTGTAAAATGAAAGACTATTTTACAATGACCACTATACACACAGCTGTTGGACTTTGAAACTAAACTGATACGGCACATATGCAAACAACCTTCTTTAGATTAGGCACACTAATAGTGGCTGTACAGCACGTACATTGGTCCTTTTTTTTTTAAACAAGTAAAACTAAACTAAATGCACAACTTCTTGCTGTCTGGAAAAGGAGATAAAACAATGTTGAACAAAACAGAGCATATATGCTCACCCTATTTTACATTCATAAATGTGCAGGTTTGGTTTAGGAAGAAATACAATTTCTATGACCAGATGCACTGACATTTAATACACTGTGCATTTAGAGGGATGTTAGTGTGCGCAAACATCCCATCCTCTGTGAGCTCTTCACCGTAACTGTTGGTTTTTGCAGCAGCTGCTTCCTTTTCATGATCACGCCTCTAAACAAACACATACTCACATGGCATCCATATAAATAGTGGACTACTTCCTTTATCTTCTTCGTCTTCTATCAGGCGCTCCCACACACACTTGGCAGCTGTTTGGAAGCTGTTTGGAAGCATGCAGCAAAGCGAAAAAGACCCACCCATGAGGTGAGCTGGAGGTTAGCTCTGCTTCAGGCATTTACTGTCAGTGCTGAACACACACAAGCAAACGCACACCCACATGCACAAAGTCACCGACACACACACACACACACGCACGCACACACACACACACGCACACACACACAGGTTGGCATATTCTTACTCTAGCCGGCAGCTCTTAAAATTTATAGCAGGGCCTTCATTTGTTTACACAACTTGAACAGATATGTCAGCTGACACATCTTCCCGTCTAAATTCTCTTTACAAAAGTTTGTGTATTAGGTTTAAGTACACAGTGGCACACATTACAGTCTATCCGTTGTGGGTACAGCTCCAACACCAAACTGCGCCACAGTTAAACTAATAGTTTTGCCTGCTGAGAGATTATTTGCGCAACGCTCTCTGCCTTTTTTCTTTAATGTCAGATTCAGCTCCGCATGAAAACACACTCTCTGCTTAGTCCTATAAATAATCCACAGAGGTATACACCTCAGTTTCCCTCTCAATCTCTCTGTTTGCGTTTCCTTCAAACGTGAAGCTTAGTGTGTGTGTGTGTGTGTGTGCGTTAGTGTGTGTTACCTGAGAACACCTGCATGGTGTGCTGCAGTATCTGAAATCTAAGAGCCTGCCAAGCCCGCTTCAGCTGGCTGAGTAAACCCTGTACATCTGCGAGCCCGCTGCCAGAGGAGCGGAGCAACGAGAGAGTTGCTCGCAGGGCCTGCTGCTGCCGTGCACGCACACTTCTGAAAGACACAAACACAAAATGACAGCATGAAGATAGTTAAAGCACCAGGGAGAACTACAATATACAAGAATACCTTTGAATTTCTTGTCAAAAACCGGCCCATTATTGATAAAACACATTTGGCAACAGCAAAGGAAAATCTCATGGGATCTGTTCTTATAAGGTTTAGAGCAACATTGCTTAACGTGGAAATTTCTCCTCCAACAACAATGCTGAAGTTTTTAATTACACACAAAGTTCTTGATAAATACTGTCAAGCATGTGTGGTATTTCACAAGAATCGACGTTACAATTAATTCAGTGACATTTAACCAGTCAACCGGAACTAGATTTCCTGCGACAACCCTGCTTTCTTCTCCAATTTTTTTCTCCCTCTTTGGGCAGATTATGAGTGCTTGAGAAAGCAAGCGTCTTTGACAGCGCACATTTGGGGTTTAAGCAGATATTAAGCTTGACACAATCATTATTGCACAAGCAAACAAGTCAACACAATGGCCGAACTTGTGCCAGTCTTCCCTTGGCACTCTGTCATATGCGTTCTCTGATTCTAGTGAAACAGTGCAGCTCTCTCCGACGTTCCCTGCACTCTCCAATCAGAAACTACATCTCTAGTCTCTTTCTTGGTATGAAACCATGCTGCTGCTCACAAATCGTCCCTGAACAGTCTACATTGCAAAAACTAAAAAAAACACCTTGGTTCATTGTAACAAAATTAAAGAGACAATTTTAGGACTATTTTGCTAGTTTTAAGAATCTAGTCACAATTTCTTTTTTTTATCCCACTGGCAGAGATAGTTTTGCCTAAATTAGGACAATTTTGACTACTTATTTCTAGAGGGGCTGTTTATTGCAGTGAATACTCCGTTCCCATCTCTCGCAGACACTTTCCACAAGGACGTGATTATGTCCAACTGTCTTTACATTTTTTTCATCCTCTTCAAAGTTGCTCTCAGTTCAACCTTACTAATCGTTGCCACTTCTTGGTCTACAGATGGATCAGCTTCCACCCTTTCTCTCTAATTTCTTCCTTTTAAGTTACATTTCCATCTCTATCCTGAATCTCCCTAACCTGCTGCACTTTCTTCCCATTTTGATCTAACTGTCTTTTGATGTTTTTCTTGCTTTTCCACTTATTCTTTGCTATGTATACTCTCCTAAACCTCATTATTCCACCAACTACTCTTTTTTCCCCTTCCTCTTTCCAAATGACACACCATGCACCTTCCTCCCTGTCGCTCTTATAACATTTGCCATAGCTTGCCCGTCATCTGGAAATTCTTCAGTCCCACCCACAGGCTTTCTCAACTTCTCCATGAAGTTCACACTGCAGCCTTCCTTCTTCATCTTCCACAACTTAATCTTCTTCAGACTTCCAGACAACAAGTAGAAAACAGAGCGTTTGGAGGCTTGAATTGTAAAATCAGCTGGCCTGTAGAGATGAATCTGGTCACATATTCTCAGCTCATCGGTTCTGCATATGTGCCAGCTGCACCACGCATGGCTAGATCATTAATCTTCATTACCGCGTGATCTTAGAGCAAAAGAAAAAAAAAACAAGCTTCAGGCTGTGGACATTTTGTGATTGACAAGTTGGTCAAAGTAGAGGACTGATGCCGTCAGTCTTCCTTTAAAAGAAGCACATTTTTGCCAGCACTCTTCTTTCCTCCTTTCATCTTCATCTATCAATGAAATGTCCCGACTTACATGATAGATCACTAACTTGTACCCACGCGCACACACAGACGTGTGCCTGTAAAGTAGAGAACAGTATGGCGATACCACAAAAAACGCGATGCAAAGTGAGAATTACTAGACCTCTGGAAAAGAACATTCTGTTACTCCAACACTTAGGAGGGAACATGTGGATGAGAACACACTGAGCATTTTGAGATTCTTTCAAACATGCACAGAAGATGCGAATACACGTGACAAACATCGAGGCACACAGAGGTGCGCATCCCCACTTGTGCATGCGCATGAAAGCTAATATACTTGCAGACCAACACGGCGGCGCCGTGGCTGACTCTAGCATTGAAGAAATAAAATGTTCCTGTGACACAGGTTGTTGGTTTTTTTTAGTTCAGGGATTGTGGCTCAAGGTTATCATAAATGAATGGAGTAAACAAATGGGAACAGAGGGGATTTGAGGGCAGACTTTGAGCCGGTTTGCAGGGCCTTAGAGTGTGTGTGGGTGCGTGCATGTGGAGAAGACGGGGAGCATGGGTACTGCTTGTCACGAGAGGCAGTTTTATAATGTCAGATGAAATAAATCACAAGGCTGACAACACCAAATGGAGGAACAGATACGAGCCAGATCTGTCGTCTGTGATAAGCATAGAGCGATGAAAAACGGAGACTCCGAATAAGACTGTGTGTTTGCTCTCCTGATGCTTTACTCGTTTAATTTTTATTTTGGCAGCCTGATTAAAAAGCACCTTTTCCCTGACATCTTATCTCCTTTCCCCCACTCTCTTCACCTGTCTCCCCTGTCATAAACTGCTCATGTCTTTTTCAAGCTCTCTTTCTATTTCCAGGATTTAACCTACAGGTCAGATGAATTAACTTGCTCTCTTCTATCTTTCCAACCTTTCTTTTATTGTGTTCCTTCTCTCATTTCACAGAGTTATTTCCAATCCAACCTCGCTTTCCGGGTCTGAATCTGGTTAAGCAACGGAGAGCCAAACAGGGTGATGCTGGGTGATGTGCTTCCTTCTTCATCCTCTCTTTTTATGTTGATTTGAGAGAGATCACACATTGTTAGACATTTGTAATCAACTTACAAAAACCTCAACACATTATCACACTTCCAGCCTTACAACCTTTAGTTTTTCTTTGTCTTTCCTCACTTTTTTTGCTGCCATTTCCTTACCTGAGAATTTCAACATGTTGCTTTTCTTTTTCAAGTTCCTGCTGTGCCTCCGCCTTCGCGCCATCTGCTATCACCAGCCTGTCAGGGAAGAAGGAGTGAGAGGTAAAAAGAATGAGCGTGAGGAATCAGCAGCACCGTATTCTCCTTAGAAAACCTCAGCTCGATGAATGAGCTTAAAAACAATCCAAATTTAATGGTACAGCAGGGAGGGGGATAGTGATGAAATGGAACGAGATGAAAAATTTAAACGCTCCTCAGAAGCGATTGATATAAAGAGATGTGCTTCCCTCCCCAGCTCATTTTATCTTGTTTCAGATACAATACTTTGAACTGGATGTGAGGAGGGTCAGCAGAACATCAGGGCAAAGACTCCATTTGAGGTGCAAAGCAGATAAGTAGAGCTGGAAAAGAATAAGGTGACAGAATGTGCTCCTTGCCTGCTTTTGCTGTGCTGAACACATGTCCTCGCACATCACACAATAAATAGTAGGTTCGTGTGGTAACATATCTAATCCACTCATACAATCTGCTGTTATCATCTGTAATTCATATATTACATGGTTTTATGGCCAGAAAGAAATCTCTTGAAACAAAGAAGCCAAAGGTGAGTCTCTTGGCTACTCACAAACATGCCTGTTACTGGGAAAATAAATAAAAACATTTCCCTGCGCTGCCCCTCTGCATACGCTTGAAAGACAAAAACTATCAAACTTGACAAACTGCTACACAACTGTCAAATAAGACACAGTGAGACTGCGTGACCTGGACAGTTAGTAACCTGCGACAGCACATCCCGTTCCTTCATGCAACACCACAAATAAGGACAGACAGCAAAAAGGAAAGAGCGTAAAGATAATAAGCAGCACAACTTATGCAGACCAGACTAGACAAATAAAGCCAAACACCAGACAGATAATAATCATGAAGTTTCATCAAGTGTAATTTGAATCACATGTAATGATCTTAGAGGGGATTTTCTACATATTAGCACTTAGAAACAACACTTAAGAAAACAAAAAATGCAAGGTAGGCTGTCCACATGCCCTTAGCAAAGAAAACATCACATGGAAAGAAAAAAGATGATCTTCAGCTGCTGAATTGTTGTTTTACTTTTCTTGTGGGTAAAAATCCCTCACCAACATCATACAGTCCCTGTTCAGCTACAAGAAAAACAAGATAAGCTACAAGATACGTAGTGTTTGGGGGTAAAAAAACAACAATATTTAGCTATATTGGCTTACTTTATAAGCATTTGTTGGACCAGATAACGATATCATCCGGGACCTGAGAAAAACGGAGCTAATAAACAGAGGGAGAGTGAGAAGATTACATACGGCTATGCTCTGTGTGCTACAACTGTGGTCTGCAATCCAAGCAATGCTGCACAAATGTCAAAACGACAAGATATAGGCTGTAAATGAACGGTAGAAATCCAGGCATGCAGACATGCAGACAAAAAAACATATGTACGTGCCGGTAATGGCGTCAACCCGAAAGAGCACGAAACACACGAGCTCAGAGAAATTTACCGTTCAGGTGCATTTACTAATGAGGAAGAGATTTCACGGCCTAGTCATGGCCGTGTGGGTCATGAAAGGTAGGGAAACGTCATATTCAGGTTATGTAATGACATTTAAACCAGGCTTAACGGTATGTGGCTAAAAGCTCTGAAGCTACAAAGTAGACATTTAAACCAAATGCTTGTAGCACAGCAGCGAAGACCTGTACACCTACCGCCACCATTACACCACAGACGGCCTATGCCCATGCATATTTTGGACACTGTGAGCTCGTTATAGGGCAGTAGATCAGCTACGCTGTGAAAACGGAGGCATTTAAGCGGCTAGATAAGGTCATATATATTTTTTCTCCGGTTACCGTAGCAGCAGATGACACACGAGTGCCACTGCTTCATGCACAAGGTCAGGTTGGTAAAGGAACAGGCTCTCCATAGCTACATAGTCCAATTCAGTGGTTGAAAGGTTACAAGTCAAAGTATATTTAAGTCTGTCGGCTTGTGCGCTTGACACGTTCTGCCCATGTCCGTGATGCTGTTTTTGTGAAATATGTGTCTCTGTGCATGCGTGGCTTTACTCATCGAGTGATGCCAGACCAGACTGCCACTGTTCATCCATCTGTCCCCACCAGCTCCGAAGCGAGATCAGAAGGAGCACTGCCTCAAGAGCGGTGTGTAGGTCAGTGTGAAAAATGCACACATCCCTCTTCGTGTGCGTGTTTTGCAGTCAAACATGTGTGCACTTTGCGTGTGTGAGCTCAAAGCTCCTGGTCCCAGGGCAGTGGCTGTCAGTGGAATAACTAGGCAGTGGCGTGCCAGTGAGTGCTTGTCAGATTAGAGTACCCCCTACCAGCAGCCTAAATCAACTGCCTCATCGGGATACGTCATAAACACTCACACACATGCAGGGAACGCCACACACACATCATCAGGCGCTCGCAACACTAATCTCCATCTCAGTGTTATCGTGACCCACCAAGTCAAATGTTTTTTTTTTTCTTTTTTTGTCTTTCGGGTGCATATGTGCCAGAGGGTTTATAAGTATTTTTGTGCTTCGACATATTTTCAGAGGTTTGGGCTGACGGTCAACATTTCAAATCCAAACTTAAAATCCCCCAGTAAGCTTGTTTTCAGCCAGTGACAGCACAAAATGTTCTGTGTCATTATGTCCGTTTATACTAATTTTGGCGCTGGCTTTATACCGTAATAAACAAGTCTGAGTCCTTTTTTTTGCTCTTTCTGCGATGCATCGTGAGTTGTAGTGCTTTTCAATGGGTTAACAGACTACTATATGAAAGAAACACATTAAAAACATTTTATTTGTTTCAGTTTTTTAAGGAAGAGCAAACAAATTAAATACAGGGGGAAAACCTCACGGAGATGAAGAAGTAATTACATTGGCTGCAATTTCTTGTTTAGCCACAAGACAACCGGATCGACGGCTCTAAAGTTCAAATGGGGACGCGGTATTTACTGTTGCTGCTGGCCTTTCGGCACTGGTGTGTGTGTGAACGTGAGATACAGGAACAAAGTGACAACTTATGGGTGCATTTCAGCATAAATGTGCTTGTACATTTATGTGTCCTTGCATCTGTATTTTCTGTCATCAGTGGAAGTGACATCTATCTGTTCAAGGCACCGGGTCTGCGCACGTGAGTGGCTTGAAATCATATTTAGATCAAGAGCGTGGCAGGGCTTTTTACAGGAACATCAGACAGGAACACCTACACTGAGAAGGAGATACAGAGAGACGTATCACCAAACACTAAACACATTTCAAGTCATTCTGAAATTTAAAAACTCAATTTGTTTGCTTTTTAAATGATTAAATTGGATTTGTTAATAAGAGCTTTTTTATTTTACTCATTTCTATGAATTTACAGTAATGCTTCAGAGTACAGGAGGTGTCTGTGAGAGGTGCACAGAGGTACGTGCACTGTTTTGCTGTTTTGCTTTCTGATTTCCTCATAACCTCGTAAGAGACACCATAAAATCAACTGTGCCAATCTCAACAACACCAGTCGGAGTACAAAGCCCATACAGTTACATCATATTACAGCTAACTGAATTAACCTGAACAATCTGAAAACGCATCTATCTTCCACTCTGTCAGTTTTCATTAAAACTGACTGTGTTTCATTTGTAAGTGGGTTGCTATGCCACTGCTACATCACCCTATTGTTGATTATCAAATATGTTTTGTCATATTAGCTGTGTGTAAGTGTGTTTGAGTGCATGATCCTGGCATGCACACACACACACACACACACACACACACACACGCAACCATGTTATTGTTGGTTTGTCTTGTTGTCATGAGCACCATATATCTGAGTCAACAGAGCTGAACCGAGGACCTCTACCACAGAGTGCACGCCCACAACACAACTATTATATACAAAGTACCGACACATTGCAATGTATGTGAGTGTGTGTGTGTGCACGTACAAAAGAGAGAAGGTAACAGTTAGTGTTTAATGTGGTTATGTGCACTTGAATTTGGTTGTTAATACCTCACAGGCTGGCTGTAAAATCTGCTTGACTCAGATGATAGCAGAGATGACATACTACCTAACAAACACACACACACACACACAAACAGAGAGGTAATAAGAGTACAACGATTTGTGTATTGTTTGTGTGGTTGCTACTGGAAACCAAAATTTAAAATGAAACCACATGAATTTGTAATTTGCCTCAGAGTACTTCCTTGTTACAAATGGATGCCTCTATGTTTGTCATACATCATTTGTGTCTGCTCCACTCCTGCTCCACCACCTGTGAGTCATCTTATCACGGTTACAATCCTGCCCCAGGTGTGCGCATGTGTGTGTGTGTCTGTGTTCTCGCAAACCTTTTTTGATTAGCTCTTCACAACTGCCAAATCTGATTTCTGTTACTGTGCACAAGGCTGATTATCCTATCTACTGCAGGTGTATACAAGTGTATGCATGCGTACGTGCATACGCACTTACATAAAAGCAAATACACTAAACACATACACAGGCAGGGTCAGGTACAGGCGTATACAGACTTATACCAAGACGCGCTGTTTGGTTCAGGAATGAGACCAGCCAGCCGGGGGGAAAGCAAGCGGAGCGTATTAAATTCCCAGACGCTTCCCTCAAAGCCATAAGCATGCACACAAGTTACACGATACGTTTCAACCTGTCGTTAGTGAGGGAAACTGTGGACGAGCATACCACACGTTTTTTCATTAAAAGGGGTAGCTTTTACGCCTTGATCTTCCTCATAACTTTCATGACTATTTTCTTAACCATATCTATCTATCTATCTATCTATCTATCTATCTATCTATCTATCTATCTATCTATCTATCTATCTATCTATCTATCTATCTATCTATCTATCTATCTATCTATCTATCTATCTATCTATCTATCTATCTATCTATCTATCTATCTATCTATCTATCTATCTATCTATCTATCTATCTATCTATCTATCTATCTATCTATCCATCTATCCATCCATCCATCCATCCATCCATCCATCCATCCATCCATCCATCCATCTATCTATCTATCTATCTCACCACTGTGTTACTTACACTGTAACAAAAGTTAAACATGAATTGCTGGTCCAACTTAAGGTGATGAGCCTCAACTGTGTGACTTGGCTTCTTAACTTGTGTTCAAACACTCGTGAGAGTGAGAGATGTGTAAATACAATAATGGTTGATTTGTGTCATGTTGTATTGGGAAGTGTTATGTTATGTATTGTCATGTATTATGTTATATTAACGTTTCTTACACTACATTGCCTTATATTATGTTGCAGTACACTTTATGTTAACATCAAGGGTTGTTCCTTGGGAAGCAATTATGATTTCATTCCCAACATCTGAGCAGCTCTACCAGCTGTTGGTTTTGGCACAGCAATCAATTATTTTAAAGGGAATGAGTGGAACTGGTTCTAGATGTAGGATTGGCAAAGAAACTGTGTCAGTAGACAATCAAATCTGGAAGCTACTGGCTGGGTTCTTCTGCTACAAGTACAGACACACAAAAACAATCAGATTTTAGACAGAAAAAAAGAGAAAAAACTGAAATGTCAGGAGAAAAATCTCTGAATGTTTGTACTAACCCACGCTCACTAACCCTCGCTCACTAACCCACGCTCACTAACTCACGCTCACTAACTCACGCTCACTAACCCTCGCTCACTTACCCACGCTCACTAACCCACGCTCACTAACTCACGCTCACTAACCCACGCTCACTAACCCTCGCTCACTAACCCACGCTCACTAACTCACGCTCACTAACCCTCGCTCACTTACCCACGCTCACTTACCCACGCTCACTAACTCATACTCACTAACCCACACTCACTAACCCACGCTCACTAACTCACACTCACTAACCCACGCTCACTAACTCACACTCACTAAATCACACTCACTAACCCTCACTCACTAACTCACGCTCACTAACCCACGCTCACTAACTCACACTCACTAACTCACGCTCACTAACCCACGCTCACTAACCCACGCTCATTAACTCACACTCACTAACTCATACTCACTAACCCACACTCACTAACCCACGCTCACTAACTCACACTCACTAACCCACGCTCACTAACTCACACTCACTAAATCACACTCACTAACCCTCACTCACTAACTCACGCTCACTAACCCACGCTCACTAACTCACACTCACTAAATCACACTCACTAACCCTCACTCACTAACTCACGCTCACTAACCCACGCTCACTAACCCACGCTCACTAACTCACACTCACTAAATCACACTCACTAACCCTCACTCACTAACTCACGCTCACTAACCCACGCTCACTAACCCACGCTCACTAACTCACACTCACTAAATCACACTCACTAACCCTCACTCACTAACTCACGCTCAATAACTCACGCTCAATAACCCACGCTCACTAAATCACACTCACTAACTCACACTCACTAAATCACACTCACTAACCCACACTCACTAACTCACGCTCACTAACCCGCGCTCACTAACCCGCGCTCACTAACTCATGCTCACTAACCCTCGCTCACTAACCCTCGCTCACTAACTCACACTCACTAACTCACACTCACTAACTCACACTCACTAACCCACACTCACTAACCCTCACTCACTAACCCTCACTCACTAACTCACACTCACTAACTCATACTCACTAACCCACACTCACTAACCCACACTCACTAACTCACACTCACTAACCCACACTCACTAACCCTCACTCACTAACTCACACTCACTAAATCACACTCACTAAATCACACTCACTAACCCTCACTCACTAACTCACGCTCACTAACCCACGCTCACTAACTCACACTCACTAAATCACACTCACTAACCCTCACTCACTAACTCACGCTCACTAACCCTCGCTCACTAACTCACACTCACTAACTCACACTCACTAACTCACACTCACTAACTCACACTCACTAACCCACACTCACTAACCCTCACTCACTAACTCACACTCACTAAATCACACTCACTAAATCACACTCACTAACCCTCACTCACTAACTCACCCTCACTAACCCACGCTCACTAACTCACACTCACTAAATCACACTCACTAACCCTCACTCACTAACTCACGCTCAATAACTCACGCTCAATAACTCACACTCACTAAATCACACTCACTAACCCACACTCACTAACCCACACTCACTAACTCACGCTCACTAACTCACGCTCACTAACCCGCGCTCACTAACTCATGCTCACTAACCCTCGCTCACTAACCCTCGCTCACTAACTCACACTCACTAACTCACACTCACTAAATCACACTCACTAACCCACACTCACTAACCCACACTCACTAACTCACGCTCACTAACCCGCGCTCACTAACTCATGCTCACTAACCCTCGCTCACTAACCCTCGCTCACTAACTCACACTCACTAACTCACACTCACTAACTCACACTCACTAACCCACACTCACTAACCCTCACTCACTAACTCACGCTCACTAACTCATGCTCACTAACCCTCGCTCACTAACCCTCGCTCACTAACCCTCGCTCACTAACTCACACACACTAACCCACGCTCACTAACCCTCGCTCACTAACTCACACACACTAACCCACGCTCACTAACCCACACTCACTAACCCTTGCTCACTAATTCACACTCACTAACCCACGCTCACTAACTCACGCTCAGTAACTCACGCTCACTAACTCACGATCAGTAACTCACGCTCACTAACTCACGATCAGGGGAGTGAGTCAGTCTTACTATGATAAACTGTGACCGAAGCCCACACCATTTTCCATTTGTTAATTTTACAAACTTTCAGTGGCACAGTTTGAAATGAATGGAGTAATGGATGGTAAGTCTGTGACTCTGCACGTCCAGTTACTTAAGTCATTTGTGTTCTGTCAGTCAGAAGTAACCCTTTAAACTCTGCATTGCACTATTGACTTTGTGCTACTCAAGTAACTAAGTGCACATACAGTCCTGTACAACCACAGCTGGGCCCATTGCTCCATCAATGGAGCGGTTGTGTGGCCTCTCCAACATTTGTAGTGTCTTGCTTTAACTTTGTTCTTCTTCATTAACCAGGTTTCTTCTTTTCTCCCTTTCTAGAATAAAATATAAGGAGAGACATTGTCCCATAAATCCTCATAACCATGGAATAAGGAATGTCATAAAATACATTGTGTGAATCCATGTTCAAAGGAATGAAATGGTGCAATTTTAGGATACTCATATTCAAATACATCCAATAAAGAGTGAGGGAAGTATTAGCAGATTGAGTGGGCCTATATGAGACTGTTTGATTGTTAGGCCTTCATGTAAAATAGTTTCCTTTGTAACTTGTTTAGTGTTTTTCTTTTTTTCTAAACTTACAAATACAGAAGTATGCATGACACCAATTGGGGTTCCAAAAAAGATCCATGAACTAATCAACTAATGAGGGTTCTGCTGTTGTGTGGTTGCCTCAAAATAACACATGGTTAGGGTTATGATAATGAGGAGGATGAAGGAGAAAGGGTATTTGAGTGTTTGCACATGATCGAGGTTGTTTGTTGGGGCAATATAAATTATTCCAGCCAACCACATAAAACTGTGTTTTGTCCAGAGACTCCTTAGTCAGTAATAAAAATGAACAAACCTTCTGTTATCTCAACACCCTGTTAAATATTATCTGTTTGAGGTGTACACCAAGTATTATTGTGTCACACTGCAGGTGTCGGGTCACGGTGCCTTTCACCTGTGTGACAAGGCCTTCGGAATCACTTCAGGATCAAGCCGCTGTTTTGCGTTTCAACAAGAGAGTCTATAGATGACATGGGCCGATCATAGCAATCTCATGAGTCATGCTGTGCAAACATTTCCTAAATTTTCCCCTGAAACTAAACCTTCCTTTTAATGGCTGTTTGTTTGCAGAGTGCTGCCATTTGATTACCAACATTTAAAAGCTGAATTAAGTAACACAAAAGGAATCTTTAACACCTGTTCGCTTGTGTGTATGCATGTGCCATATGTTACTTAATGCTGCTCGCTGCAAACACTCGCAAACACGCCTTCTCATAGGATACCAGATTTCCATACAAAGTAAAAAAAAAAAAAAAAGTTATGTAACAATATACTTACCATTATATTCCTGCAACTGCATACACAGAAACACATAAACATCCCAAATTTAAAAAAAAAGAAAAAAAGAACCAAAGACTTGATAATTAGCAGAGCCTGCACTGATCTCTGTGATTTACTGTAACATTTAAATGAAGGTCTCTTTTGGGTGTACAATTACAGAACTGGTCAAATTGTTAACGTTAAGACTCATCTGCCCATTCATATTGAATGTTATAGTATAGCAATTATTAAATTCTTACTGCAGGTAACATGCCTAAGTCTTTTGCACCTGGTAAAGTACATGCATAGATGTTGAGACAAAAAATCATGGACACTTGAACCTTGTATAAATGAAGGAGGCCATCTCTCAGCTTCTTCTTTCTGATTGTTCAGGGTCAGTGCAGTGGTCAGTGAGCTTCTGATGATCTCAGAGACCTGCGTTAGTGTGTTAGCGCAATCAAAAGCTTGTCCGGTGGCTGCTGTAGCGGGGCTTTGTATTATGGGATGTAGAATACAAGGTAGAGTGGGCAGTTTCCCCCATAGACTGTATAAAACAAAGGATGAAGCATTAGGTCTTGTGACTCATTGGTTTCAATACGACCAATTTAGAAGGCCATGTTGGGCAATTTAACATGGGAGTCGATGGAGATTGGCTTGCTTTTGCAGCCGGCCTCTAGCGGTCAGTCGAGTCACTGCAACGGATCTTAGTTCTGCATGAGACTCAGTGTGGAAGATGGTTGGCGCTTGGTTTTACCCTGGAAACTTTCTGGAAGACACGAACCGTCTGACTAGTTCTCACATGCTGCAGATTGTGTAAGTGACTGCATATTGAATTAATGCCATTGTGAATTACTTAAATTACCTTTGTGTAGGAAATATTCTATACAAATAAACGTGTTCCACCTTGCATACTAATATTGCATACATTTTGGCAAAATTGGTATGCACTTGAAGCATCCCGTCAGATTTAAAAATGGTACTAGACTAAACAAACAAGCTGACAATCGTTGAGGCCAACTGGATGAATTGTGATTTAAATTGGATATAATGAAAAATTCACTGGTTCATTCCTTTTAACCATAATCATACATTTCCATTGTGTTTCCAGTGTTTTTGTTTCTGACTAAATATGAAAAAAGCCATCAGCTCATTTCCCTAAATATTCCTTAATTGTCTCCGAATGGGCCAGGCAGAAAAGTACTGCAGTTTGCTTTTATTGTTTTCCCACTAAATCCAATTATGCTTATTGCTAAATGAAATAAAAGAAAAAAACCTAAAAAAAACTTAAATGCCTCAGCTGTAGGCACAGACTGCCTTCCAGGATTGATGACCTGAAGATGCATACACACAAGGTCTTTTATCTTTGATGGTGATGTCCCCGCAGCATAGGAAAATCACTAAGATTAAAATCTCTAAATCTTTGTACTGAAGTTTGCAAAAAAAGTATCTCAGAAAAGTTCATCTAATTTCCATATTTTCTGTTTTCTCTGTCTTACAGTGTAGCAGTCATGAAATACTGAGCCTTTTTTTTCCCTCTCACTGCTTTGTACACCTAAAAGTTTGAGAATCTACGAATCCCGACATTTACATGTTAAATTATCATCTGAGAGAATGAGCTACAAATACCCTTTTTTCACTTTTTTCACTTTCACTGCAGATTCTCTTGATACATGAACATGAAAGAAGAGTCTTCATTCTGAAAGAGCTGTGGTCTGTCCATTTGGTACAATACTAAAATCAGATGTATGGTAGAATGAAATGTCTATGAGGCATTTTGAACTGAAACTAAAACAAAAAAACTGTTCAGGAGACATTTGAAATTTAATATAATAATAATTTATCCTATTCAATAAAACTAAAACAACTATAAGGTAGGTCTTCCGCCCTTAGAAAACCACTCCAGTTACCTACTGCCACTTCTTTTGGTGCAAATCCTAAACTGAGCATGTTCATTTTGACAAAGTTACATAACATGAAACTAAATATCTTTAGTTCCTCATACACTCCCACGCATCCAATTTTAAAAAGGTTCAACCCTCTTATCCATCTTTTATGGTCACTGATCCAAAGTGAAAATGCAGTGTGCAGTGTAAGTCAGAATGTGTGAACTAAATAAAGTCAAACTTTCCCACAAATTCATTTCTTCCTCACATGTTGAGTCCAGAGCTATTAACTGTGTTCATGTTTTGAACATAGACTAACAATTCCTCCTTTGTAGAAAACCTAAAAACATACAAAAGTTGGGAAAAATCAGCATAAGTGTCGAGGGAAATAAAATATGTCATCATGAGTGAATTCCAGAAGTACTACCAGGCTCTTCTTCTACTACACCGTAAATGTCAGTGAAACAATGAAAGATTACAGTAGGATGTATAATTGCGTATCGAGACGCACATAAACACGCGTGACAGTAAAGGGGCTGATCTGTCTGGCAGATCGTTTTTACGTTTTGGTGCAAACAGCATGACTCACAGGATAATTGCTCACATATATCCTGGAATTACAGGCACTACTTCACAACAGGGATAGGAAGTGCCGACACCTACAAACCTTACCTCTTTTCCAGCTGTTGAAGGTTTGTTCTCAGCTCCTCTAAACTTTTATTGGTCTTTTGAAGTGCGTCACTCACAACTTTCTCTCTCTCCTCGGCCCTTCTCTTCAGCTCTTCTCTCTGCTTTTCCAGGTTCTCCACTGTCACTGTCTCCCACTCTTCCAAATCCCTTCTAAGTTGTCTTTCTTTCTCTTCAAAGATTTTCTGATACTCCTTTTCCACCTCTCTTTTCTTGTCCCTATATTTTGCTTCAAACTCCTCTCTCAGAGTTCTTGCCATGTTTCGGTTCCTCTCTTCCAGCTCCTTTCTGGTGTTTTTCTCCTTGACCTCCGCTTCTCTCTGCACCTGTAGGTGAAGTTCCTTCTCCCACTCCAGCCTCCCCTGCTCCAGAGCATCACGTCGGGTCTTCTCTTTCTGGGCAGTCTCTCTCAGTAACTGGAGCTCAGCCTCTAACTGAGCGAGCCGAGTCTGGAGTTGATGGAACTCATGGAAAATGAGGTAGCTCACACCGCAGTAACAACACACCGTCTCACTGCGCTCCATCTGGGGAGAAAACACTATTTTAGATAATCTTAGATACGATGAGTTCATAAATCATATTTATTATTACCATCAGACTATCTACCGTTACATAGTAGTTTCACAGACCCTTTAAAAGCTGTATGTGACAAACATATTGACAAGTAAGTGGTTGCAAGAATACTAGTTTATGTTTACTGTAAGTGTGTATTGCATTGTTTATGTTGTCTGAGCTGCAGCTGATCTGGCCAAGATACTTTTGGGAAAGAGGTTTCAAATCACTTTTTTTTGTCTCCATTTAAATAAAGTTTGAAAAATAGTCTTGTTGGTATTCAACATGATAATTTAGAATATATTTTACTTGGTGTCTAAACAGATTTTTGCAATTATCCATTTGATGATTTGCTACAAATAAGGATAAGTATATTATATACATACATATATATATACATACATACATATATATATATATATATATATATATATATATATATATATATATATATAATATATATACAATCTATACATATATATATATACATACTATAATATATATATAATA